>VZTH01014969.1:814719-903652 GCA_013397815.1 Aleadryas rufinucha | reverse complement strand
AAAGGATTTTTTTTTTCCCCTTGTTCGTAATCCTATGGGTGTTTATTTTTGCAGTTTCGGTGTTGTTTTTTCTTATTTTCCGAGCAAGGCTGCTATTATTGCTGCTATTATTGTTGTTGGGTTTTTTTGTCCCTTTAAAAAAAAAAATATTCCTTCCTTCTCAACATGACCCCGACATAGAATCACCACACTTGAGCCCTTTCTATCCGAAACCAAAGTCGGCAGATACCTGCTGGCACCTTGGCCAAGTTGGAGGTGAGGGAGGTGGAGGATGCTTTTAATTCGAGAGCGAAGGCTCGGGTTGTGCGCGGACTTCGCTGTGCTTCAGGCCTGCTCTGAGGGCTCTGGTTTGGCGGTCACATAACCTGCCCAGAGACAGGCAATGTGATTGGAAAACATGGAGATTCCTTCAGGGTTTTCTTCCTGCTGGAAAATGATGCAAGAGAAAAATGCGAGGTGGTGATATCAGCGTTACAGAAGATGTACAATAGACGGATACAGTCTTGAAAAATATGATTTCTATTTTCATATCCAACTTAAAATTTCATGGCAATATTATTTGAATATTTGTGGAGTGCTTACACACAGATTTTATCTAATCAACGATTAACAAAACATATTTTACGCTGATCTTTAATCAGTCGGTACTTGGATCCTGTCTTTTTTTGATTTATATGTAAATGTCTCATTTTTCTCAATGGCTTCATTCTGGCCTTCCTATAGGACACTGATACGAGAGAGTGGATTGGCTTTTGTGTAGATTTCTGTTAATGGTGTATTTCAATGGATTTCATCCAGCCTGTGCCGTGCTCGGAGGTTGAATTTTTTCACACTTTGGTACACAGACATAGCATGTGTAAATGTCTCTCCTGCATCATGCTCTGCTCTGAAGTATTCAGAGCAGGTTTTCAGTGGGAGCTCCTTTAACCTTCAGGTAGGCCAGCTGCCTGTTCTCACAGAGCTCTTTTTTGTGCCACAATGACATCTCTGCTTGCCGTTTCCACTGGGCTCTCGAGGATGTTTCCAAGGGAATATTTTCTTTCTTTGGTAGAACTACTGTGTAAAAGGAGAAGGAAGATTTGGTCGAGCGCTGCTGGAGAAAACCCCTGAAAGACACGAGCACGAGGAGTTTTTGCAGTTCTTCATTTTGTTAAGATGCCATCATTGTAGAGGGGGAGTTGAATATTAGTGGAGATGAGGCATTTTCCTGGCAGTATCCATAGCTGATTATTTCTGAGCCGAGGAGGAGGATTCGGGTGGAGAGAGGCATGATCACGCTTCAGATGTTGTTCTCTGCAATGTGGCAATGCCAGGCATGAAGTTGTATTTGTACAGGACACGTCAAACTCTGCTCGCTGGCAAAGCTGTCACCAAAGAAACCATCTCTGAAAAGATTTCTGGAGTCCTAGGGGGTTGTGCTTTAATTAATGTTGAGGTGTTCTCATTCCTAATTATTTTATGTATATAAATAGCAAGAAGATACTGAAGCATTGTGCGTAGCATTGCAGGCTCCATTTTGTTGAGCAGTTGCTCTTCATGCTTGGTCTTGCTCCTTATCATTTTTTTCCCAGTGCTAACTCACCCTGCAAATACCGTTGTTCACAGAAATATCTGTGCTTTATTGTTTCAAGTAGTGTCTTTGGTTTCCCGGGGGTTATTAGGGCACAGGGATAAGATCTGCATTCACTTGTTGCCTGACCGTATGGGTAGGTTTAGCAGGTATCTTTCAGGCTTTGGTTCTATGATAGCTACATTTTAGTCTTTTTTGTTTTGAGCTGGAAAGATGTGATTTTAGCAAAATCTGTGGTAGTTTAACCCCCACACCCTAGAGAAATGGGGTACAGGCACAATGCCAAAACCTCCTCAAACCGGAGGTAGATATTTGAATGCAACTGATTTGGTTTTCAAGAGCTGCAGAAAAATATCCATTCTGTCCATTGAAAGTGAGCATTGGGAGCACTCAACAGCTTTGATAACAAGGTCATTTTTACACATGGGGCTTTCCACAGGCAGGATGCTTTATGAGCAGCCAGTAATTAATCTTCACATCATCCCTTTGCAAATCCTCTGGCATGACGAGTTTTACTGCATTCTATATAACATGAATAAAATTGAACAGGAAAATAACATCACTTTGTTTTGCATTTGAAAGCAAAAGTTGTAATGACAGCTAAATCCAGATCTGGCAAATTATGTCCCTGAGTACAGTGGATAAGTTATTTGTTGATTCTAAGCACTTTATATCCTTTTTATTGTCACTTGAGACATATATTTGAATTAAATTCTTTCCCCACAAGCTCTTACTTGTCAGTCCCTGGGCTGCAATATAGAAGTTAGCATTAGTTTGTGTATGGATTATTCATCTGTAGTTTATTCCATGAACAGACATGGTATGTGCCCACATATATGAGTCTGAATAATGAGACCCTACCTACATTTTTTTGAGAAATAACTAATTTTGTTGTTTATTTGGGCAGCTACAATTTTTGTGCTGACAAGATAGTTTTTGGTAGCAGAAGTGCTATGCAAGAATGCAATGGAACAACTGTTAGGCCATCTTATTTTAGCAAAATTTAGGGAGGAAAAAAATAATGTTCTCTATAAAGTGCATTTTCTGACATTATGACAAGTGACTGTTTCAATTAAAATAAGTCCATGTTAATCTAATAATAATAATAATAATAATAGTAAGTGTATTCTGAATTGGTATATGCACGCAATTAACAAATGTGGAAAGGTATTAATTTGTGGACAGTCCCATAACTGTAGGTGTTGGGACTTCATCTGATTTATGTATTGTTTCCATTGTTTGCTTCATGTTCTTATTTCTCAAAGAATTGCTCAAATATAGCACAGTGTCACCATTACAGTTTCACTCACATCATGTCCAGGGTTTCATTCTGGTTAAGGGTTTTTTGGAGAAAGTTAATACAGATCTGTAGCTTTTTTTTCTGTTTTGTTTTGTTACTGTAAATGCTAAAGTCCCAGTAGGAAATTTTGACACTTAGAAACTTTGTTTGTCAGGCAGCAGCTTGCCTGGGGATGAATTTGACTTTCTCCCCCATGGGAGGAATAATGTTTATTTTATAAACACCTACCAAACTCAAATGTAGCACCCTTACTAATTTTTTTTCACCAGTGAGATCTGTCCTTGCACAGCTTGAGGGGCAGTGATAGTAAAAACAAAGACAGAAATAAAGTCCAATTTAATGTTTCTTACGTGGTGTTTTTTGGGTGGGGTGAGGCAGGCTGAGGAGTGACCCTGTCTTCAAGAGAAATGTTAAAATTTGATTTTCAGTGGTTTAAACATAGGTGTCATGACTGTTCTGTGTCTTTAATATCCTTCTGCATTGTCCCTTTCATGTCTCTGCCCTGCTTTTCTCTTTCATTCTTTCTCTTGCACCAGTGGGGAGTAGATGCTGAGGACAATGAGTTTTAAAGCCCTGGGTTGCAGGGAAGACTTGTGATACATATGTATGTGCAGCAGACAAGGAAAGAATAAATAAGTGAATCATGTTCTCTGGCTAGGGATGACCTCTCTAATTCCCATCTGGGAAGATAAGACTTTATTGAAACCATGAAGTTATTCATTAATATCCCTCAAGGAGGTGGAAACTTTGGCTTTTCTTGCCCGTTTCACATTTCTCGGTTTTGCCTTGGCAGGTGGGTTGAGTTTAATGTAAATGTTGTGTTCAAAGCTGGTGACAATCCTGAAAAGACTTGAGTTTCTTTTAAATGTTTTTCTGTACAGACATGATGTGTGAGGACAATAGTTTATTGACAGGCTGGCTAATCGTAAATGCATTTGAAACAAGAATGTAAGTGGATTAGGGAACTGCATTTGTGTTTTCTTCTAGAGACAAGAACATACCCAATTAATAATAAATGAGGCAGGGCAGGATGATCTGTTTCAAACAGGAGAAGTGGAGTAGAAAATTGTCTTCTAATTGTTTTTTAAAATTCAACAGTTTTGCTACTGCATGTGTTTCAGCATGCTATTACATGTCTTTCCTTCCTTATTTTGGTAAAGATAGAACAAAAATTCCTATCAAGCTGGACTCACTGTTTACTTTAGCACAGATTCCCATTAGTTAGAAAAACACACTTTTAAAAATTAAATTTCCCTTTAAAAACAATTAGCTCAAGTGGGAAGTATTATGCAGAGCTCGAAAGTTTCAAAACATCTTACAAAAATAATTTTTTAAAAACTCTCCTGAAAAAGGAGTATTTTAGCATTATCCAGATTGCAACTAGAATTAATATGAATTTATAATAATAATAGTAATAATAATACTAAACAGTCTGTTCAGTAAACCAAGTGCTCTCTTTAAGTCCTGCACTGTTGATGAGGCTCTATGAATGTGACTTAAAACTAGATTGGTGTGCCTGCCATCATTACATGTATAAATAAGTATGAACACATAAATAACAAAGGAATTTAAGATAATTTTTTGATTTGTTATAATAATGGAATGATAACTTACTATTTATGTTTAATATTTCCCATGGTTTACTGTTGCAGATGATTGCTTTCATTTGATGAGAAGTGGTACCTATAGGTTTTGGGTGTACATATATTTGCCTCTTCTGGGTTGTTGCTGTCTCCCTGGTATTTGGTTCAGGTGCATCAGGAAGGGCACTGAATCTCATAATTTGCATAAAAGCCATGACAATTTAGAAGTCTCTGCAAATTGAGGACTAATTGCTCCATGTTATCTGTACTGTTGAAACTGAGATGCTCTTTCACAAATGAAGGCAGGCATTAACAAATCCCAAATTTTTTTGAAGGCCTGGTGATTTAATGGAATATTGCTCTGCTTTGACAAACTTATTTTATTGCTTTATTAGTTAGTAGTTCGACATAAGAAAACCTAAAACAATATTTCTGTGAAGTTGTTTAATGCCTATCAAACATACCTTTGCATATATAGTTCCTGCAGTGGTTAAAAAGCATATTTATAGGTCAGTAGTGTTAAGGTATGTGTTTATATGTCACAGAGCTTATATAAAATATGAAAACAGAAGGTATATTCATTGACAGAGTGAGAGCTCTCAAGGCTATTAGTGTTAACACCCAGCCAGTAAATTTTACATGTTCAGGAACATAAATAAAAAGGATACTCAGAAATACTTGTGCCTCATTTTTCGTTTTGGCTGGGGAGTAAAGATGTGGTGCTAGTCACTACGTGGTGGTAATAGTCCCCATGGGAGAGACTGTAAATTGCCTCTGGTCCTCAATGGGACCTGATCCTGCATCAGAGCAGGGCCTGGAAGAGCTCAGCATCCCTCACAGGGCTGGGCCTTTGTGGAGCTCTGAGATAATGTTTTATGGTTTTTTGTAGTGGAACGTTATAACTGTGACTATGGTAGTGATGGGATGAGTGTGACAGATCATCCAAGGTGGGGTGTAGTCCTCCTAGGAAAGGATGTGTTGCCCAGAGAAGCTGTGGCTGCCCAGTCCCTGGAAGTGTCCAAGGCCAGGTTGGATGGGGCTTGGAGCAAACTGGTCTAGTGGAAAATGTCCCTGGCCGTGGCAGGGCGTGGAACAAGATGTTCCTTAAAGGTCCCTTCCAACCCAAACCATTTGATGATTCTGTGAAACTCAACAAGAATGTTTGGTTTTTCAGAGGTGAGAGGCTACGCTGAGAGTCCCATCTGCAATGACGTTCCAGAGTACAAGGTTAGGTTTGCTTTGTTAGCAGCTGTGGGAGAGCAGAGGCTGAAGCCTTGGTCCCACCAAAATCATTCACACAACTGTGTGCACTGAGGGACCTTTTTGCAGGAAAAAGGTGTTAGGTTTAGTACATAGAAAAGAGATTTTTTTGGAACTGTTCAATTTATTGTGTGTGATTTGTTGGTACTTTTGAAGTTCCTAGGTAACAGATGAGTTTGACATGATACAATTTCCTTCTATGTTAATAAGCATGGCTGACCTAATAGGTTTTTACTCATCTCCTCATACAGGATTTATGAGAGAAGAGAGCTACCTCAAATAGTTCAAGCCTTTTGGAGTCTTTAGAAGTAATTAGATTGTGGGTAGCATGGGTAGATTGTGGCTTGTTTATTGGTGTTTTGAGCAGGGCTAGTTGCATCAGTTTTGTTCTATGTGTTCATAGATAACGTAGTGCTTAATTCCACAGTGTCTTGGTTTGAGACAAATGTAGGGGGAATCACTCTGGAGGGAGCATCTCCTCCCCAGAAGACAGGTTTCAGCACTCCCTCCCCCACCGATACAAAAGGAATTTCTTGGATGAAAGTAGAAAAAAACCTATTTATTTAACAAGCAGAGTGCTGGCAGGGCACAGAAAAAATGAGTGATGTTAGATAATAAACCTCCTTGATGCAGAGAAAGCTGGTGGATTTAGAGGTCCCTCTGTAGCTGGCTCGGCCTCTCCTGAGGTCCGAGGCCGGGATGCGGCGTCCCTGCAGCCTCCCTCATGGTCCACGGGGTCTGATGGTCTGGTTCTCGGATCTTACCTAGGCTGAACGGTTCCAGAAGAGGAAGAAGAAGAAGTAGTTCCGGAGGATTTCGGTACNACAAGCTGGCTAGAAGCAGGAATCCAGAAGAAGCAGGAATCCAGAAGAAGCAGGAATCCAGAAGAAGCGGGAATCCAGAAGAAGCGGGAATCCAGAAGAAGTAGGAATCCACTCTCTCCCACTGCAAGCAGAGCCGAGCAATACGGGGGAGTGCGTGTGAGTCCTTGAACACAAACCACGCCGAGGAATTCTCCTGGCTCCCCCCACTCTTCCACAGGACCCATTTCTGGACAATAAGCAGATGAGAGGGGAATACAGTATTATCATAAAATCACCCCAAGACATACGAGCAGCCGGGTGTTTGAAGATGGTTGATACTTCAGCATGTATAATCCATTTGGAGAGCTTGTGCATGTATGTGCACTCAATAAAATAACTTTTTTTGCACCATCTGCCGATGCAGTGTCATTGACAACAGCGCTGGCTGAGTCAGCCCTGGCCTGTGCCATTCATTTCTGCATCTGTGCCATACCCTGTCAATCCATCTTTTGTAAGCGCTTAGCAGTTTGCAGGGTCAGGTTGAGAAAAATCTCTGTGGGCTGGCTGGGGAACACTCTCTCTGTTTGAACCTTTTGCAGATTTGTTGTCTGTCTTTTAAGAGGATCAGGGAGCTGATATGTTTCAGTGTATAGTCTGCCAGACTGTTGAGGAAGAAGAGAGCGGGAAACATGGTAGGCTGGAATTGGTGCCAAAAAAAATGTATTATTAAATCATTGCGTAAAATTTTCCTGTTTTGCACAATATTTAAGAATGCAGGGACAACACCAGGAAGGGGAAAAGACAATTGAAAAGCATACATTATAACTGATCACGTCAGTGGTGAGTGAAGTTTTAGCTTTTGTGGTTGTGGAGGAAAACATGAAGCAGTCAGAACCAGATGCTAAGTTAAAAGACCTTTACTTCATAGGCTTAAAAATTAGGAGAATTTAACAATACTCTCTAGGTTTTGGAAGAGGAGACTCTTGTTCCAGGATTTGTGGACATTTGTTGTTACCAGTACTGGCATTTCCAGTACTTAAAGTGATTTGTTGACTTTGCCCCTTGGGCTGTCCCATGGCTGATGAGGGCCAGTAGAGTGGGAAATACAAGCAGGTAACCTGCTGGATCACAGACTGTGGTGTCCAGGGCATGAGTGTATGGGGAAGGCTATTTTCCTCTACTTTAATCTAAGTTTTTAGTAAGCTTTTAAATAATTTTAAGTATTTTTCCTTTTTTTTGCGAAACTTAACAGAAAGGCGTATGTTTTTTCTGGATTTGAGTGTTTCTGCGAGATGTGTGCCATTACTAACCGAGCTCAAGAAACTCGTCAAGTTGCAGTTACTTAAATGTGAACTGGAAGTACACTCAGTCACGTACATTCTTGGTCTTGCTCTGTTGAAATCAGGAGGGTAATTTGAGGAGAGGGATTACCATTCATTGCCTGTAACATGAATGGCAGGATGTGCTGTTCAGAAAGGCAGGAAGGTTCAGCGAAGGATCACCTTGCAGCTCGCGCTTGGCTGCTGGCTGGGGCACACGGCTCATTCTCCTCTTAGCCTTGTGCAGGTCTCTACAAAACAGAGCCCCCCCTTTTCTCCCTCTGCTTGCCAGATCTCGGGGTGCCAAGTGACCTGCAGTGGCTGGAGTGGCTCTTCCATGAGCCAGAGGGTTGCTGGAAAATTCCCTGTTGGACAGAACTGATGTAGAAGCTGTTGCTCTTTCACCCGTTCTATGCCAACACTCAGACAACACTGTCCTGGTGGGAAGTGAGTTTGTGACATTCATCTGTGGGGAAAACCTCATTCACAATCCTCGGGAAGGTCCTGCCAGCCCTCGCTGCTGCTCTGTGGGATGTGTGCCAGCTCTGTCCTGTCTCCCTTCCTCAGACAATAGAGTTTTATTAAGAAAAACATGCTGCTTGCTGCAAGTAGCTCTCTTTTCCCCCATTTGGTCTCGAAATTTGCTGAAATGCTGCTGTGGTGTGTGGTCCTGGCTGAAGTTTGCAGGAGGGTGGATCCTCTGCAGGGGCAGTTGCTCCCAGGTCCTTGCAGGTGTAGGAAGATGGTGCTGCTGCTTCTGCTGTTACCTTGCTTGATATTTGCACCCGTGGCCATTTTCACTTCTGAGGCCGTGGCAAAGTGAGAGGATTAAAATGGAGTAAGGCTGCTCTGGGCCCTTGGAGCACCTCTCTCCCTTGTCTACACAGGATATCAACTTGTTTCAGGGGTAAGAGCTCTTGCACTTTTCAAAGTATGCTGCAGCTTCCCCTAAGTTCTTGTTCCTGTGACTGAGGGATTGCGTGATTTTCCCATTGGATGAAAAATTTAAAAGGAATAATTGCTTTCATTGATTAAAAGAGTAATTACTAGGAGTTCGAAAGAGACGACTGAAAAATGGCTATCCAATGCTTTTTAAACTCCAGATCACTAATTTCTTGATATTAAAAATGGGAGTATTGAATGCTTGGCATTGTCACCAAGAACTTTTCCTTCTTGGATTTCTAGTGCTTAAAGAAAGGCTAAATAAAATGGAATATTTTTCTCCTTTTGAAAAATTTAAAACTCAAACCTTATAAGCACACAAAAATGGATTTAGGTTTTGTAGGATTTTGTTTTCAAAGATGCCACATGTGGTACAGTAAGTGCTGCCTGAAGAAAGCCGAGATTAAGCTAAATCAGAGGGTTTTGTTGAGAATAGATAATTGTATTCCCAAATAAAGTTCTTTTACATTTATATTTCGCATAATATTTTTCTTAGACCTAAAGAGAAGCTGTATTAGCAGATGAGAATCAGAAGTAGTATTTTTTTCTTAGAAATAAATTGTACATATTTGGAAGTGTATGAATGTCCATGCATATTTTTTGGATGAAATTTCTGATGATGTAAACCCAAAGGTAAGGCAAGAATTTTGTAAATAAAAAAGTGGCCTCATTTTTTATTTATGTATGGACAATTAACTAACTGAGCAACATTAGGTAATTGCATTTGCAGGTAGACAGTTTGGATAATTTTTAAAAGAACACCTTTTTTTTCTCCTAAAGATCCCCCATGCCATGTCCCCTGTAGTACATTTCAAACAATACTGAGCAGGTATTTCTCAATGGTGAAGCTGTGATATTGCTATTTTTTTTTCTTCCCAGTCTTTGTCTGTTTTGGCTGTTTGTGTATAAACTTTTGGGATTGGCAGGTTCCTCTTACCATGGCTGGTTCCTGCTGTAGCGGGATTCTGTTGTACCACAAGAGTTTCTTGTTCGCTACTGTAATAAAATCAGTGTGTATTGTGAGCAGGCTGGTTTTGCTGTCTAGAATGAAACTGAATGACTTTGTTATCCATTTCCAGGGATGGGCATTATTAACAGTGAAGTAGACACTGCTCTTAAAAAAAAGATTTTGAAACTTGCTGAGTGGACTCCAACTTTTTAATCAAAATACTAAGGGTGTGTGGGTTTTTTCCATAAATATGGATGTCTGTTTGACCTGTGAACAAAAAAGAAAAGGGATTATTTTTGGCCTTTAAAACAGCCAGGAAAAAGAAAGATATTTGAATGACAGTATAGTACCTTGATTCTAGTAATCCTTGGTTTCAACTTCGCTGTGCTTCAACCATCTCCAAGTGCTTTATGATCAGTGTTTTTGTATGTGGGAAAAACAAAGAGTCAAATAAATGTAGATTAGACATGTTTGCCACTGTTGGTTCATGCGTAGTTTGCAGTTTCTTCTTAGTTGGTGTGTACATCTGTTGTTCACTCTGGAGGACCTAACATTGGACACCAAGGATCAGCTGTGCCTTGCGCTAATGCTCCAGATAAATCACTGGTGGGAGCCGGAGCAGAATGATTTTCCTTTGCTTTGTCTGCTAGGCTGCATCTTCCCTCCTGATTTTGATGGCTATTCATTTTCTTAATGGTTGTAAATGTCATTAAAAATCAGTGGAAGCGTGGGAGAGTGACTGACAGCAGAACGTGCCCCAGAGTGTCGTGCTCTTCTTACTACCCTTCAATCTTCCTGCAAAGAGAATATCTGCCAGGGAGCCAGGTGCCAATCAGTTCAAGGCTCTTGCTTTCTGCAGCGTGTGTGCTTTGTGTATTCTCCTCATAGTCACTTCTGACAACCTACCACTTTGCTCTTGCTTCAGAGGCTGTTAAGATTGAATGCAGAAATAAAGAGTAAGTCAGGGAAACCTTGACTGCACTGAAATTTTCAAGATGAGAATGAGCATGCAAAGTTGTTAAAGAAGCGGGGTGTCGCGATTCTTTTTTGTAAAAAGATTGGCAGTTCTCTCTCCCTTCTCAAACCTTGGATTTACTATACAGACTTCTTGACGTTGAGCTCATAAATTTAGGAATCCCTTGAGAAGAAAATGATTGCAGAGGCATCTTAAAACACCATCTTTCTCTCTGGTACAATGTAAGCTGCAAGAAGGTTGGAAACGAAAAGTAGAACTTAATGTGGACCCTTAAATAGAGGATCTGTGAGCCATTGGTGTAAGATAATGCAGTTCTGCAGATGTTTTTCTGGTGGCTGTGCAGTTATTGTAGCTGGGGATCTGAGTGCCACGTTGTTCCTGGCAGCTTGAAGGGGTGGTTGCACAAGGAGAGATTTCTTTGCCTCGGCTGTTGGCGCCAGGCAGGGCCCTGGGTGTCAGTGACGGAGAGTTGGGAGCGTGCGCCTGCCTTGAGTGCTCTGGCTCCACGACGCTCTGACGATGGCTGTGGTGTTCTGTCATCTGAGCGGTTTGCTCAGTATCCTGGCTCTGAGAAAGGAGGTGGGAGGAGGGGAACAAAGCTGTGAAAGGCCCAGGGATTCCTGAAGAACAGCATTTACTTTTGCTGCTGAGATTTCCATCTCCTTCGATGGACTGTGTTGAATGAGATCCATCTGCGTCCTTGTCTTACTGCTCAGCAGCGAAATGCCCGTGGTTTGAGTACCTGTGGATTCCTCGTGGAAGATTAATCATGTTCAATGAAGCAGTTGTGTTCCTTATCCACAGGAACGTAGAACAGAGAGGTTTATTTGGGTGTCTGGAGGAAGAGAAAACAACGTCATGTTACAGATGTCGTTCAGTCATTGTTTAAAGCAGGAGAAAATCTATGCAATTGCTGTGAACTTCTGCCTTTAGTAAATAGGTTATAGTAGCACAATTATTGAATTGGAAAAGGAGCTTCAGCTTATTCTTTCAGTGCAAGAACATTGGTAATTCTTCAGATATTCCTTACTAAAGGAATAGCCACTGCAGCTGTGTAATAAGGGCTCAAAGTAGTATTCCCAATGATGTTTGTTATGAAATGCAGCCCCTATATGGAAGTGAAGAGTGCTGATGAAAGATATTATGCAAGTGCAAATTGTTACTCATTACTTTAGTTTTTCTTTCAATTCTTTGTTGTTCTTTCAGATCCTCCAGGTTTTTTCTTTCTTGATTTTTGTTTTTTTGGTCAATGCTGTTCTGGTGACTTTTGAGGAAAGATTTTTAATTTTTGACTAAGAGGTAGCCTGACTTCCAGAGCCATGAAACAGGCTCTTCCTCTCCCAGAGGAGCAAAAGGTTTGAGTGGAGTCTTGGCACTGAAAATCCTATCTACTTTGCAATCAAATAATGTGGACATTGAAGCAAGCATAAAACTTGTGCTGGCACAGAACTTTGTTACTGAAGGTTAAAGTAGGGACATGGTCAACATGTCTGGTCTGACTGAAAACACATTTCCTAAGGTTGGATAATTCATCTTTTGTGATCACTGTGAATGAAACAGGAAATAAAGCTGGAAGAGCTTGAAATTAAATGAAATGTGCAGGAGCAGACATGCACTTTGGTATTAAATATTGACATACCCCTTCCAGGTAACCACTTTGCCTTTGCAGCCCAGCATTTGCCCTGAAGACTGCAATGTCTTCCTTCTGTGGTGTTTATGGTGAAACATTTGTTGACACCGAGAAATATTTCTAGCACCTTCTTCCCTAACACTAGTGTAGGCTTCTTTTGGTGCTATGTCACTGCCTCCCTTGAAATGAATCTCCTGATTTATTGTAAGTTATTTCAAATGTCCCTGGTGACTTGGGTTGACTAATGTACTTTAAATATGGCGAAATCAAATAATCTGCTGTGGGAGTTGACCGTGTATCAGGCTGCTCCCTCATGCAGACAGACAGCATGGGAAAGAACTGAGCCCTTGGTGGTGCTTATCCACATACAGGAGCGGGTTCTCTGCTGCTCTGTGCCTGTGGATTGGAGCATGGGTTGGTCAGTTTTAAACCTGGGATGAGTAGGGATTGAGGCAGCACTATCTGCGTTATCTATGTATTGTGTGTGATACTACAGCATAGCCTGAGTGGGCTTGAAGGAGGAAGGGAAAGGAAGGAGGTGATGAGAGGAAAGAATTAAAGCAGCTTCAGGCTGGAGGTCGGATGAAAAGGGAAGTCTCTGAGTCGGTGGCTGCGGAGTGCTCGTGACTGGAACATTTTGACTCACCTCGAAGGGATGTTGTCCCCAGTGCAGCTCCTTCACATGGGGCAGTGATAGCCCAGAGTGTGTGAGGCCTGTGCCGTTGTACCTTCCCTTTTGAACACAGTTAAAAAATGAAGGGAATGTTTACGTTTGGTGGGTTATGTGTTTCCTAATGCCTCTTCATTTATCACACCCGCTTTAATTGAGATAAAGATGTAGTGCCGTGTAACGTTATCTAGGTTTAACGTCAAGGGTTGGGAGGTTGTGTCTTTACTTGTCAGATTTTCTTAGCAGAAATAAGAGAACAAACTTACCCTGTGCATCTTCTTGCCTGTACAGTCTGTACCTGGAGATCTTCTGAGTACTGCTGTCTTGAGACCTTTGTGTCTGATCTAAGGCTCTTGCTGTGCTCAGATTTCGTGTTACCCACTTTGTTATTTTGGAATTGTAAGAAAAATGTGTACAAACAATGCTGTGCTGTTTCCAAACACCGTGAAGTTTCCTCCTTTGCTTCCTGTTTTTGTAGCGTGTTTGTGAAAAGACCTTGTCTGCTTTGCACTGCAGTTAGGCTTAATGTGAATGCAGTGTGCATCAGCTACTGTGTGTTCCAGCATGCAGGGACCTGAGCTGCTCCTCAGCAAGCGTCATTACTCTTTATTTATGGTAAGACTAGATTAAAAAAGACTGATGCATGTAAAAGTGAAAGCAGAGGCAGTGTTAAATTGTGCAGTCATGAGCTTATTTCCCTTCCCCCAGTATGCAAGCCAGTTAGTAACCTAGTGATCTATACATGAGGCTTTAATTGGATATATGCCCAGAGTGCAGATTAATATGGAAAAGCTATAAAGGCATGGGTTCACAAACTTTATTTGACCACATGAGGACTGTCTGTGTGATCCCATGTGGAATGTGTGAGGGATTCTCAAAACAAAGAAATACCTTCATGTTTTTGGGCAGATCTGTGTGTAAACCACGGGATACAGAGGTGATGTCTCTGCCTTAAAGTAAATAGACTGTTCATTAAATAGGACTTCAACCTTAGGTGGGGCTTAGGTGCATCTGTGGCCTCTGTGTAATTTACTTGTCTTCTTAAGATTTAGTTTTGATAATTGCTGGAGGTTTCTCTTTACAATTGGATATAATCTTGGCTGCCTTTGGAGATAAAGGGGGGGTGTGAATCTCTCTGTAGTGAAATAAAAACAAGCAGATGTCTGACTGCAGCTGGCTAGAGATAAATCATTTCATATAAACTTGCCTGGAGAACACGATCTTACTCTTCTATAAACCTACACTCCAGAGGGAAGGGAGAACCCCCATTAGTCAGTGACACCCTCCTGGCCTAAAATTCCAGTGTTTCTAGTTTGCAAATCACATGAAACACAGGCTACTAGCTGCATTCAGCAAAGGCTTTCTCAGTTTTGAAAACGCTCGTAACACAGATTTTGTGTCTCTTTTGGGGATTTTTTATTTTTAATTAAAATTGCAGTATTCTTAAATGTGTAAAACCAGCCACAGTCGTGTCCCTATATTCTCCAAGCCAGTTTAATATTGATAAAATCTCTTTTAAATTGGTATGGTATTGCAATAAATAGTTTGGTGGCTGGGGAGAGCCCTGTTGCAGATGAAGCTGACCTTCCTGACTCATCGTATCATGGAGAGCAGTAAGGCATTCCACCTATCTCAGGACTCTGTTTTTCCTCTTTACCATCCTCTCCATGGTTGTTTGGCACATTATTTGTTGCTCCCTGAGGGCGGTGGGATGGAAATGTTACCTCCTGTAGCATAAGCCCTCATCATGAAGAATGGGGAGCTGATGATAAATACACTCCCATAGTTGCAGAAAATAAGGTAACCTTAATTAAAGTTCTGTGCAAGTAGTTTCAGTGTTTGATTCCAGCCATTTGCCTGACGAAGGCAGGGAATAGTCCTGAGCTCTCTGCCTGCAGCAAGAATATGGGAATTGAAGTGACTCATTCTCAGGGACAGTGATGGGAAAGAGGCACTGCTGTGGTTGCAGATAATTCCCTGGAAGTCTCCGTTGTGCAGAATGCATTAATTGAAGAGATTCATGAGCTGCTTAATGTCACATCACTTCATTTCCTCATCAGGGAACTGGAAGTCTCTTCTGTGTGGGAAAAAACAGGATCTCTCTGGTTGCAAGTAAATCTTGACCTTTGTAAAAAGAGGTTGTGTGTGTTGTCCATCGTATTTGCCCTGCATTAAACCTGTTGCCATGTAGCTTGAATTTTCACTTGCCCTGTTCTCTATCAGCTGTGGGGACAGAGTCAGCTGTGTAAAGATGTGCATTTCTGAGTGCCCAGAAGTGAGCAGTGCAGACGAGGAGGGAGCTGTTTGCTGCTGGGTTCTTCAGTGCAGTGCAGCAGAAGGATGGGAGGTTCCTGTTTGTGACTGATCACCATCTGCAGCCACTGCATTGGCCACAGGAGTAGAAGCATATCTTTATGTTCAAGAGAGGGGATGTGGCGTAGGATACCCCTGTAGAGACCTGGAAATACAATACTGTGTGGCCTGTTCTGGAGTGGATGGGTGCTTGTCTCCTGCAGACAGAAATGTGTGCCTAGTGGGTAGATCTGATGCCATGTGTAGGCAGCAGAACATAAACAGTGCAGCCCACCATTTGCAGATGTAAACTGGAGAAGAGAAAGTTCTACATGTATGGAAATCAGTCTTGCTGTGTGTGATATCATGGTTTTCAGAATCAGAGGCACCCCCTGATTCTGGTTTTCCCCAGGTGCCTGTTTTTCTGACTGTTTTGCCCATTGCAGGCTTAGGTGAGAGCTAGTACAGAGTGGGTCCCATGGCATTTGCCGCAGTTTATCACCTGACCTCTTGGGCAATGCTTCAGACTGAGTTTTTATTAGTTTTATAGCATGGCAAACATTGCACAGAAAAATACAGTTTAACACTTACATAGCTACTTGTTAAAAAAAAAAAAGGATACACTCTTCTTACAAGAAATTAGTCAGAATCAAGAGTGCTGCATCTTGATTGAATTTGTCAGTGTAGAGGTTGTGTCTTACATCTTTTGATTTGATCATTGTCCAAGCAGAGCTGGTCAGTGAAAGGAAATGCCCCTTCCTGTGGCTTTATGTGCTACTGCTATCTAGAGTTTTGGCAGTATCAGTGAGACCTTGGGGCTGAACTTGGACTCCTTCTGTCTTTCTAGCATCTAATTCCACCAGGAGGTCACAGTGGTTTCAGTTGCATGACTCAAGCTCACACCTGCCATGAGCAGCCATACCACGATAGCTGTGCTCTTCCTGTGTGGCAGGCTGGTTAAGAAATGAGAAGTACCTTTTATATCCACTAATAACTGAGTTTTCCTTCATCTATGCCTTTGGGAACATTTCAGTACTTTGCCTGGCAGTGTATCACTGCTCTGAATCGTGTGTGGAAGAATGTCTGAAGGAAATTAAACAAGATGACTTGTGAGTAAAAGATCAAGTCAAAACACTGTAGAGATGAAAATCATTGAGTTGATGGGTGCAGTCTGTCTGTGACTGGGAAACCTTTAATGATGCCAGGAGAAAGGATTGACCATAGTAGACAAAGTTGCACTTGAGGTTTCTGTGACCAAAAATAAAAACCAATCTCTTTATTCCTGTGATTTATTATTTCTGTGATCACGTGGCTCCAGGGATTGCAAACACACGGAGTCTTAGTGGAAGCCACAACAGGTTGCCTATCTCAGCAAAGTCCAGCTTGAGAATGAATCTCAGAAAATTAAGGTGGAGAGAATGAGAGGAGGAAAAAAAAAAAAGAAATTATTTTTTTGGCATTATATTTGTGGCTTGGCATGTCTAGGTCCTGGGAGTCCATTCCATTGTTTTTACTCATAGCATCTTTGTCTCTTGTTGGGAATCACTAAGAGTGATTTGGCATCTGTGCCATACTAGTAAAACCAATCCTAACTACTTATAATTAATGAATTGTGTAAGCTGCCAGTGAGTGATTTGAGGGGATGGAATAACAGCCGTAGGGACAATATGAATTCTGCATTGACTGGGAGTGTATGTCAGAGAAGGTGCTGCTTTATTTTTCTGACGCTGAATTGGTTTAGTGTGTGGACTTGTAAATAAGCAGTGCTTTAAGAAAGTATATCAGTTGCTTGAGCTGAAGCCTATGTGTCTGGGATGGAAAAGCAAAAAGCCATGCTGAGATCCAGCAAGGGAAGAGAGCCTGTTTTCAAACGATGAAGCTTGTTCTTCTTGGAGAGAAGATGGTGCTTCTAATTTTTCTTCTCAAGGGTTAACCCACAACGAGGTATTTAAGCAAAACAAGCTACTTGAACTCATTATTAAAGAGATGATTTTTTTGGGGGGAAACACTTTTTCAGGCTTTTAGGTCCCTCTGAACTGTGTCTTTAGCATGTATATGTATGTCTAGTTCAGTTGAGAACTGATAGGACAGTACTTCCTTTGCTTTGATTCTTTTATTCTTTGAGCATTCTTCCTCACATGGAAATCTTACAAAATGCTTCTGTTTCCCTATGGAAAGAGGGCCAGTTCAGGGAGAGTTGATGTTGTGGGCAGTATATCCAAGATAACTATAGATGCTAGAGGGAAAGAAAGCAGCCTCAGGAACAATAGGATTTAAAAAGCTGTTTAATTTGTGCCAAGCTGGTTTTCTTTTTTTTTTTTTTTGGTTGTCATAGAAATGTGCCAGCCCGTGTCTCTCACAGATGAGCTCACTAAATGAATGGCTGTGCAGGATGAGTCTGGTTTCAATGAAGATGTTTATACTTGAAGAACACAGATGGACTTAAACCACAGCCCAGAATCTAAACACCCCTGAGCTCCTGGGGGAGGGGAGTGATAGGAAATGAAATCTGGATTTTATAGCTCAGGCCTGCATCTGTCCTCCTTGATTTGGCTTTATGAGTTATTATGGGGAAGTAGGAGAGGAATATTATCTGCAGTAAAAAGGGTTTGTTTGTTGTTGGATGTTCGGGGAAGAAGATTTTGTATTTGGCCCAAATCCATTGGGTTGGGAGGACTTTTCTTCCTTGATGTCTTTGCATGACCATCATGGCTGAGGTTAATTGGTAGCAGAGATGTTACTCTAAAGCACAGTCTTTAGCAGGTATTTTTTCTGTCATTTCTGTACCTCTGTTACTCTTTGTTTTTTGAAATAAAATATTTTGAATGAGACCTGACAGTTTTGTCTCCTGCCCCTCACGTGAAATGCTGTGGTACAGGTTTGGTAGAAGTTTGGAAGTCGATGCAAATGACTAAAAATGGTAGAAGCAGCATCAGACCTGTGAAGTACCAAAGAATTTGCAGATGACACAACCAATAATCTTCAGTGAGGTGTGTCATTGAGCATTGAACAGATGTAGTGCAGTCAACAAACAGAGTGTGCTGTGTTGAATGGGGCAGTGTTCAGTGCGGGCAGAAGCGTCCTTTGCAGGGTTTAGTCTCTGGCTTGTTTGCTTTGCTTATGAGCATAATTCTGTGAATTCTTTTTGCTTCCAAGAAGCCCATTAATTCTTTACTTTCATCTGCATTTGGCACTGTCAGAATGCCTCAGAGGAGCTTAGGTGTAAAATGACAATAGCTACAGTATCTCCAGGGTTTTCAGGTATCCGAATGATTTGTTTATCTGCCTGTCTTGCTTTCCTTGGTTTTCTATTCCTGGAGCTGGGCTGCCGGAAATGATGCATGTTGCTGAATGCAGGATAGTCCTTGCTGTGCCAAGGCATGTACTCAGAAGAATGGGATACTATGTCCTATTAATTGGTATAAATAATCAAGAGTAGGGAATAAACGAAGTGTTGGCTGACTTTTTTTTTAAGTGTATTCCCGACAAGCGGAAGGTGGAATGTTTTTAGATGAAATCCACCCTTACCAGAAGTTTTCGCTATTGGAAAATAATTTAAGGACTTGCCACTCAAACCTGCTTGAGTATATTTGAGCCTCAGCTTTGGTCATAGTCTTGAATTCAGCTGTGCACACTCTGCTCTTGGTACTCTGGTTTTGCTTGTTATTTGCTCTTACCTATTCTACTTGAAATTGGAAGACAGGTTAGGCTGGAATTGCCTTGCCTTTTAAGGAAAATTATTTTTTTAAGCTGAAAAGGATTCTTCATGTGCTACAAGCTTTGGGAAATGCAGTTTCTGTGCAGAGAAATTCCTTTCCTGCTAGCCTGACCTGTGTTTTGTGGGATCTTAAAAGGTCTCAGCACTGTTAAAAACCCTGGTCTATCAAGTCATCCTCAGAGAGGGAATAGGGAAAGGAGGGGCTCTGCAGTTAGTGGAGGTGCAGTTTTGTGCATGTCGTGTCCTGTGGACCCCAGCACTTCACTGGCATCTGCTGTCACGCTGCTCCACTTGGGAAAGCTGCAGGTGAGGAAAGTGTTGAATAAAAGCAAAATGGTTGATTTTCCTGAGATAGGCAAAACACCAGGGCTGCAATGTCCTTCCCCACGGGGATGGTCAGCTCAGCAGGGCCAGAGGCTCTGGCTCTGCCACTGGCTCAGCCCACCAGGCAAAGGCTGGGGATCCCTGCCTGTTCCCCATTCAGAGAAGATTTATTTCAAGGGCTAATCAATTAGGCAGCATCAATTGGAATTTTTGAGACAAATTCATTTATAAAACTACTTGGTTTTCTGAAAGAGCTCAGTGAATAATTTGTCCTGTATTTCTCCTACTACCAAACATTGACAATAGCTGTTTCTTTTCCCAAATGCATCTCCTGCCATTCATTTTTGTAAGGGCCTTTCTGGAAAGGGAGTGGACAACTGATTACATTGCGTTTAAGGAGCTATGAAGTGATCAGCATGACTGCTGCCAAATGCGTGGAATTAAGATGGAAACAATTAAATGACCATTTAAAAATATTTTTTCCAGTTACAGCCTAGAACCCGGACCACAAGAAGATTTTTGGGTAATGCCACTGTTTTCAGTGTGCCTTGGGTAGACTAAAACAGTGTCAAAGCAGAAATATTAAATGATCAGAGAAGCTGTGTTTTTGTAGGACACATTTGCTGTCCTACTTGCGTGAGAAGCTTGCAGTGATGCAATAATATTGAAAATTATCACTTTCACTGTAGGAGCATTGATGCACTGCTATTGGGAATTACTGCTTTCACTGCAGGAGTGTTCATTTTTCTTCTGAGGTCATTAAAATAATCTTGTTTTTACTTTTGTAATTGGCTTAGATTGCTTTTCTTGGGGGAGGGGAGGCTTTGGGTTTTTGTTGGTGTTTGGGGTTTTTTTTTTTTTGTTTTTAATTTGAAACACAGTTTTAACATTTGGATTGTTTGAAACAAAAACAAGAGAAGTCCCAACATGAGCAGCGAATATTTTTAAAGGACTTTATGGCTCTAAGTTTCTAACACAGTCCAGATGTCTCCTATCTCTGCTCTTTCCGTAGCATTTTCTGGCACAGTGTCATTGGATTTTGAACTTGGTCCAAGCTGTGTGCCAAGTCCTGAAATAAAGTAAATCAGTGAGTTGTTCTTGGACGTTTCTCCTTAATCCAAACCAACCCAAATCAAACTTCAGCTCTGACCTCAGGACTGCACATTCAAATATTTTCCTTTGCCTCCTCAGTTTCAAAGTAGCAAAAGCAGGAGATTACCACTTTGCAGTATTTAAACAGAGGCTTGTGTGACATCCGTGCAGCTGAAGCAACTGCTTTCCTTGGGACCTGGTGCCTGTTAAAACACCAGTGATGTTCTCCAGCACTGATTCCTCACTGGGATTCCTTTTGTTGGGTCAGGATGCACGTTAGGACCACACCAGAGCAGGATTTATTTGGAGGCATACATTGTGTCAACAACTAGATAGCAACCAAAGGAAATATCCCATGGTGCTCTTCTGCAAATATTTCTGCCTAGATGTCTTAGAGAAATTATTGATAGGACAAACTGGTAGCCCCCAAAACAGCATCAGGACTAAGTTTTGGGATAAAGACTGTCTTCTGTCTTTCCTTGTGCAAGCACTGGTCTCCTTTGTATTGAAGCACTGCACTGAAGCTGGCCTCTCATGCAAACACGCTGTGGCTGAATGGGCCACATTGAACACTGAACATGAATTGTCATTGAACATTCTGGTGACAGCACAACAGCTTATGTGGGGAAAATTGTTGTCAAGTTGGTGTTATTTTTAACAACTGTTTATTTCCTGGGCCAAAGGAGACTCAACAGTATGTGACACAAATTCTTTGCAGAGTATCAGTGGGTTTGAGGCCTGCTGGTTGTATTTTTTTCTTACTGGCCAAGTTCAGATAAGTTTAATTAAAGTGTATTTATTGTCCACCTCCTCTTTAGAACCAGCTTCCACTGAAATTGATAATTAAGCTTTCCTTTGGCTTATCAGGCTTTGCACTGGGTTCTCAAAATGTGTGTGATCTGGGTGTTTTGGTGTAGCTGTTCATCCTTGGTGCAGACAGTGGGCAGAGCAGGTAGGGTGCAGCAGTCTGGAGGCATTTCAGACAGTACTGTCTTACAGAGGGGAGTGAGAGTTTCCAGCGTGCTCTGTGTTGGCCTCAGTTCAGGTTTTTGGGATCCCCACTGCAATTGTCTATACATATTTGGCCACTCAGGGAGTACTTTTCTGTAGAGTAAAAGAAAGCTCCTTTTTAAACTAGGGAGTAGCATATTACCTGTTATCAAGGCTGGTAGGATTACTTTATTTTCATTAATCAGTTTTGTTTCCCTCTGGTCTTATAGCCAGTGTGTGTCTTTCTGTCTGGATTCTATATAAACTTGAAATGGGTAACTAATAGATCCTGCCTTGGGGCCAGAGAGCACAAAATTTACCTTTCAGAAGTGGCTGAAACAACCATATGCATAAAAATAACTTCAATTTTCATAGTGAATTCTCTCACTTGAGCTAGTTGTTTACCAGAACGTTCATGTGCTATGGTAGCAGTGGGACATGCAATTACCAAGTTGTTATGCAGCAGTGAATACCAGGGACATCAAGTAAATGAGTTCTTTTGCAGAGAAATGCCATTAAATAAAGATTTCAGCCCTTGTCTTGTAATTATTTCGTTGCTTAACAGAGCTTTGGTGTCCAGATGACTGATGTTTCCTGTGAGATGCCCTGTTTGGTGCTCCCCTCGCGGATGTTCAGGACTGTTTTGCTCCCTGTGAGGAACATCAGGCAAGGACTGAGCAGTCACCCTAAGCTTCCCTTGCGTGAGCCCTGGGCAAGGGATGTTTCCCCCAAATGTGGACCTTGTCTGAACTCCATGGCAGAGTCTCCAGCTCTCTCTGTTGGCTCCTTGCACACGGGCTGGACCTGGTTGTTTTATAGAGTGACCTTTCCATCAGGGCTGACCTGCTGAGTGTGCTGGCATGAGATCAGGAAACCAATTTCTGACTCAGTCTGGTCTTCTGCTGCTGCTAAATTGTTGTAACACCCTCACCCTTAAACACCGAGATCTTCACCATACATCCCACATCAGAAATCACCTGGATGTAGCAAACTAGGTTCCCTTCTTTGTCATATCAGGAAGGACCTGAAGTTATTCTCTGCCCTGGAGGAACTGGGAGTGAATTTGCCGGAGCAGGAGGTATGTGTTAGTCTGTGGGAGGTTTTCTCTCTATCAGTGCTACTCAGAGTTTGTCACTGGAAACAGTTTAGCCAAGATGCTGGGAGAAGGGCTGCAGTGGGCACAGCCTTCATATGTGTGTTTGAAGATAGATAAAAACTGCTCAGGAGATCCAATGGCTTTCACAAAGGGATGATTTGAGATAAAGCTGTCAGGGAACTATGATAAAAGAACTGAAGCTGAAAATGAAAGAGCTGTTGGGTGATAAGAGGAAACTCCTGTGTTTTGAGAGCTGGACTTCAGCTAGATCAAAATCTTAAAAGCCCTGTGCAGATCAGCAGAGTATTGGTCTTGCCTAGGTTTCGCTTAATTTTCTGTCTGCCACCCAGCCTGGAGGAAGCAGTTTTCATGCTTCCCTGGCAGCAAGATTTTTGAATGTGGGAAACCTGATAGTGTGTCTGCTTAACTACCAGACTTTGGCCTGGTGCCCTTTCTGGTTTCCTTATGGGGTAAGTGCAGTGATGGGAAGAATGTGCTTCTTGCACATGTAGTCATCTCGGTGATAGTAAACTGTGACACCGATACCCCGTTAGCCTCCCCTGCCTGCAGAGCCGCTGCCACGGGCTGGGGGTCACCAGCAGCGTAGCAAGAACTCTGCTTCAGGTTTTGAGTGCAAAAGAGAAACTAGAAGTGAATTTTTTTTTTTTTTTTGCCTGATTTGCTTTTTGAGAAAGTGTAGATGTTTGTTCTAAACTGTCAAACTAATGCAGGTTAATCTAATTTGTTCCATTGAGACTTTAGCAGTGACTGCTAATGTGCAAACAGAAAGTCTCCACTATGTGCTAGCAGCAGTTTTCTCAAATTAGTCCATTTTAGCCATACTTAATACAGCCAGTTTGCCTGCAGAATACTTGCTTGGGTGTTTAAAAAGCTCTGCTACAACCATTTGAATGCCTTGGAGTAGATACAAAAAGAACCCCATGAATTTTGGATGGTTCTCCTTACAATTTTACATTTGTAAAATTGCTTTAGTATCATTTCGTGTGATGTTCAGGTCAATGGAAGGGAATTTAAGTAATGCAAGTAAGAACAGCCATCCCCCTAGGAAGCCCCAGCCTGGATGTGACTGATGGCTTACTGAATTGGATGTGTAAAGCTTGCCAAACAAAAGCAACATGTTTTGAATTACAAAAATGTAAACTGAAAATATTAAGGCGATTAATTTGCCCTGCAGACAAAAGGCTCCTAAGATTATGAGAAAACAGTTTTATTAGTTTATTTGAATTTTAGTGTTCGCATTTTGTTTGTTTTTATTTGGGGTATGTGTTTAGAAAATCAGCTTGCTAGGGATGTTGCTCGTTTCAGACTTTGCTTTCTGGCAGTCCCAAGTGGAAATGAAACTGTAGGTGTCAAGCACATTAAAAATGAATTTAAGATCCTGGGGAATCAACAGCCAGGACTTGTAGATCTTGATACTGCAAAATACCGCATACCCTGAAATCCTGCTGGGAATGGAGTGCTCTGCAATGGGCAGGGTGGGAGCCAAGAAGCAATCAGGGCAGGTAGACGTGCGCTAGGAAGTGATTTGGCAAACACTCATTTCATCATGACAGAGCTGTTTGTGATGGTAAATGCTTACAGGATCCTTATGAGTTGGTCCTGAGCTCCAGCCACGCACAACTGCAGTGTAGGAGCTGGATGCAAAGCCTAATTAAAGTGGGGGATGTTTAGATTGGCTACAGTGGCCTTTGGATTAAATCTTAAGACTTTAGTTCTGAAGAAGACTTGTACTTTGTGTGTAAGTAATGTATACACTGGAGGAGCATGATTTCTAACAGTTGTTGTTATTGGAGAGTGCTTTGTTTTTCTGCTGGGAAGTGTAATTTACAAGGAAGAATATTTCTGAAGTATTTTAGAAGTTTTGTATATATTACATGTCAAATGGCAAATTGTTTATTGGTATGGGGTCATACAAAGGGGTGGTTGCTAGCACTTGTTAAGACTGTCTGGTGCAGTTCTGCCACTTCTTAAGTTACCTGTTGTGGACTGTTATGCCAGTGAATCTGATAAATCATGACGTGGTTTCTCGTGATATGCTTTTTAATTGGTCATTATTATCTGTGTATCTTTGGTGGGGAAGTGGAGCCACGTACTGTTATCCAAAACCTAATCCAAAGTCTGTGTCAGAGGAAGAAGAACTTCAGAAGTTCAAGTTAAACAAAGGAACTGAATGAATATTTAAAAAAAAAAAAGAAGATTGTTTTGAATACAGACATTTCTAACCCTGATAAAACCTTCTCTTAAAATAGCAAGCCAGTTGTTATTACAGACATTTTTGGTGATTTGAGGTTTTTCAAGTCAAATTGTGTTCAAGTCATACAAAGATTTAAAAAAAAAAAAGTAACTGATGAGCTGTTCTTAAAGGCATATTCCCTCCTGGAAGTACTCAAGAAATTGGACACCCCCTACATCATTAAGATTTTTTGAGGAATAATGTTTCTAATACTTGGTGACAGGTTTATATCTTCAGATCCTTGTACAAACATGGAATAAAGCATTTAACGATGTGCTACTGGAAAATAAGGTTTAATGTTCAGCTGTAGTGCCTCATTCAGTCTTTTCTCTTTTCAGTTTCATTCACCAAGAAATTTCTGATAAGGATATTTCTTAGTCATTGATGAAGGTGTTTTCTGATCCTCTGTCTGTGTCTTACGTGTCATCATTAATCTGTTTTCCCAGTCACATCTATGAATGGATAATAAAGGCCAGGAAAATAGGGCAGCACCAGTCAGTATCTCTATCTCCACTGCTGCTAAAACACCCCACTTGTCAGATCCTGTGTTTTACTTATTTCTTGTTGCTGCTTTTTCGTGGTCTGTCTATCTTTGAAGGTCAGAGAATTTTAGAAAGCAGGTTTTCAGCTTGTCTGATGAATATGTTATTAATTTCCATATGGTACCAGACAAGTGTCTCTTCCATTCCATTAGCGTTGTTGGCAGTTTCCTAAAGAGTTGTTTTGGTAGGTCTCCATTTCTGCAGAGGAATGAACTGGAAACCCCCTAGTAACAGCTATGGGGAAATTCATAGTGCACCTTCCCAGTGTCAGAGGGAGCCTAAGAAAGCAAGTGTTGCAGATTTACCTGAAATTACCTGGTTAGGAGGGACCTCCACACACAATGAAAACAAAGAGAGTAATTCTGGTAGGAAAAGTTCCTTTAACTCACGGGATGAGTGTGATGTCAGGCGTGATGTTTTCTCCATTCCGCTGAGCCAGATTTTTTTGTTCTGTTTCTCTGGGTTTTTACAAACAGCAGCAGAGGAGTAAAAACACTGGGACTGGAACCTTCTGAAAACAAAGGCATTTTTTCCTCACAAAGAGTTTTACTGCACATGAGGAACTGGCTCTGACCAGAACTGCAGACATTCATTGGCACTGTATTATTTAAAGAATTGAGGGCATTCATTCTCTTTCACCCTAAACAGGCTTTTGCTGTACTTGTGGTCATCCTGAGCAAATCCTCGTGTCTTTATTTGTGTGGGTCTTTTACTGCATTAGGCCAGTAGCATTCAATAAACAATGTCAACTTTATGTAGCTGTTAAGTACACTGACCTTTAGTATTGGTTTGCACAAGCCGTGCACAATGAGAGTCCCACTGAAATGCCACGGCCGATTTGAGCAAATTGCTGTCCTGCAATCAAAATATGACATTTCTATTACTGAACAGATGCTTCATCAGCGAGAGCACTGCTCTTTCCCAGAGCTAGTTGTCTCTTTCTGTCTTTTGATGCTCTTTGAGTCTTGGTTTCCTCACCTGAAAAGCAGAAATAAAGATTCCGTGTCCTCGGGAATAACCAGGTTAATATTTGCTGAGCGTGTTGGAGCTGCATGGTCCCATGATACGCTGCACGGGGTCAACGTGACTATTGCTAAATCGCACTCCAGTCAGAATTACAGTCATTAATAGCTCTGAGTCTGGGGAAAGAGTCACTGCAAATACTGTAACAGCTACTTTAACTGTTTCCTTTTAAGCAAACAAAACCTCTTGACGTTTCTGCTGAGCAAGTTATAATGGCTTAACTTATTAAAATGCTGCAGTGTCTTGTTCCTCACTGGCCACAGTAGCCTTTTTTTCTTTTCACTGAACCAACTAATTAGAGAAATTCCACCAAAAATGATGGCAGTTCTTCAGCTCAGTGGATTTAGAGAATGGCTTTCTTGCAGTTACTCAAGTTTGTGTCCTGAGAACGTGCAGGCTGCAGCAGTTCAGCAGCAAGAGAAAAGGGGAACCCAGAATCATTGACGCACGTTCTGTAATTCTACTTCCCATTCTCAGTGTCTTGGCTTTGGGTTTTCAGCACATGAATCAGCTTTGTGGAGGGGAATGCCTTGTTTTAACAAAAATTTAACTCTCTATTTCCCAGTTGGTTGTTGCTTCTGTAGCAGATGCTCTGTGAGAGATCAGGAGCAGGGAGGGGCTGCTTTCTGGATACATTCAGGCAGCTGTCCTTGGGCTCACAGTTTCTTCATGACAAATACTGTAGAAGAAGTTAGGGTTGTTTTGGCTTCCAGACCTCCCTGTGCAATGTGCACTGTGCCTCCTTGAGATGAGAAGAGTGAGGCTACATGTGCAGTAACATTCTGCAAGGTGAATGAAAAAAATGGGAGGGGGAGCATCCACAAGATCCAAAGAGTTCTTGGCTATAAAATTGACATAAAATTACTTTCTTAGTATCTTGGATATCTGTAAAATGAAGGCCATTTCTCCATGCTTAGTCACCTAATAAATAGTTTTGAAATAACAGAAAAGCAAAAGCAAAACCATCACCCAAAAAATGGTAGAGCAAAGTGAAGTTGGAGAAGCTATTAAGCTTTTTCTCAGGTATGAACTGGTCAGAAATTCTTCTGTCAATCCTTTCCTTTGTTTCTTTTACAAAACAGAAAGTGTTTCCATAGGGGAAATGAAATACGGGAGTGAAAATATTGCAAACCAAAAGCACTAGGAGAGGGAACTGAAATATTCTAATATAGCTAAAAAGTACTCTGGTATAGTTAAAATCTGTGTGGAAGTGTAGGATTATGTTCTCCTCTGTGGACAGCTAAGAAAAGGACACTGGTTGCCAGCTGAATGTATGTTTGGATAAGCATGTGCTTGCAAGTGACAGATGTCAGGAGAGGGGAAGTGGGGCTAGTCCCTTCCTATAATTCTCATTTTGTGGGTCTTGGCTTTCTGCTTTGTGAACTGTTGTGAGAGATGTGCAAGGTGAAAGGTTTATTAGTCAAAAGATTCAGGAAGTAGATTCAAACTGAAAGATTACCAGTAACCTTATTCACAATTGTCTCTTTTTTCACTGATTTAAAAAAAAAAAAAANNNAAAAAAAAAAAAAAAAAAAAAAGGGAAGAAAAACCCTCCATCAACCACACCTCCTACTTAGTCTTAGCTAGAATGAACTGCAGTAGGCAGCTCCATTGTGTTTTGCTTTTTCTCTCAACTGGAGCTCTGATGTTGCTCAGGCCTTTAATTAGGAGGGCTCCTCTCCAGATTCACACTGGGACTAAGATGAGCTTGGGACAGAGGGGTGAATCTTATCTCATTAATTTCAGTAGTTGACCATAACCAGGCTCAAAGACATTATTTCCAGGATCAGTGCTGCCTTCTCCTTTAGCCTTTTCCTATCTTACTTTGTCCTGTTGTGAGGATTCTAACTCAATAGGCAAATAAAAATAACCAGAAACATCAAATGGGGAGTTGCTGGTACTGAGCTGAACATTTACAGCTAAGGCTGGGTTTCTCTCGTGTTGTCAAGGACTGAGGATCTGAGGATTTCGTGGTTTGTTTTAAGCCTGTTACTGTGTGCTGTAAACAACAGGGTTATATCCCCCAAAATTGCCGCCCAGTCCCATCCCTCTTGTCCACCTGCTTGACTTGTGCAGCTGCATATTTGGATTAAGGATGTGATCAATCTGCAGATCTTCTATAAAATAATTTTATTTACTGTAGGGTGAATTTTTAGCCCTCAGTTCTCAGTTTAAATGGCAAAATGTATGCTTCTCATATTCCCTTGTGAATGGGTAGGAGTTGAGGGTACTCAGCCCTTACGGGAAGCCCTCGGCATTTTGCAGGATTAGACCACAAAGTGCTGTGGTGCTTTGCACAGTGGATATATTTAGAATCACCCTGAGATATTTTGGGCTGAAGATTATTTGGGAAAAACTGGGGGAGTTCCTGCTTTTCTGGTGCAGAAAAAGATTTCAAATAATCCTCATAACTTGAGGCTGTGAAGGTTTTGTTTTAGCAGTTCGCCTGTGATGGGCGTATCCTGTGAGGAAAGAAATGGTGTTTATCTAAGATGCGAGGCAGTGAATGACAGGACAAAGGTTAGGTGTGTGTTGAAAAGGCTGGGCATTGATTTCCTAAAGATGTTTTTTCCCAGCTGTAGCTATCAGGGAGCAGAGACCTCCCTCTACACAGTTAGACATGTTTTGATCAAAAGTCAGTGAAAAAGATATGTCAGTCTCACTCTTAATCTCTTATGCAGAGGTGATAATACTGTCAACTCTCTCATACTTCACTGAAAAAAGGTTACACTGAAGTCTGGCTCAGTGATTTTGCATGGACTTCACCCCATATTTAAGATAATTGCTGCAATACATTTCTGCCTGAGAATAAATTGATTTTTGAATGGCATAATTATTTCTTCACTGCTTATCAAACTGGTCTCTCCAGGCAGTTTGTTTAAAGATCAGATTCTTTACGCTCATGGGGGCACTGCGGGAAGGTTTGTTGATGGATTGGCAAACAATTAAAAAAAATCCCAAATCAGAAAACATTAGGCTTCATGAAACAGAACCTGGTAACTGTTTGACTGTCAGGTTTAATTAAGCTTCACGTTCCCTCGATTTTTTAGAATAATGCATGGTCTTAAGTGGTAACTTCAGAGCCTTTAACATACCTTTAGCACTTCTGTCCTCAGCACTGCTGAGCCAGTCCCTACTCCCTGTAGGAAAAGTGATGCTTCATTCCTGCTAAAAAGCCCCAGTATCCCCTTGCTCAGTCCGTGCATGTTTCCTTTCAGGCTTACCGAGCTGCTGTAGATAAAAACAAAAGCAAGGGAGAAGCAAGAAGTGGATCTGTTGACAGCTATGACAGAGATCGAATTCCAGACCAGGCCATGGGATTCCTGAGAAGGGGCTACTTAAACAGAACTCTCCTTTGATTAATTGGAGATAGGGTGACACCTTGGACGTCAGAACTGTATTTGAGCTTGGAATCAGACGCAGAGGGTCAAAGAGATGAGATGCTTAAGGGCTGAAATGTGATCCCTGCTGCTTCCCTCCTTTCTCCCCTTTCTGGCTGTGGTACAGATCTGCAGGTCCTGCTCCTGTGGCTTCGTTTTACGTTCAGCGGTGGCTGCGCTCACCATCAGTTCAGAACCTTGCAGCAGAACTGGTCCCTTTTCTGCACTGCCCGCTGTTCTCTAGCATTGCTGCCCTAGAAATCAAACTTTTTAATAACATTGCAGCCCTCCTGGTTCAGGCTTTGGAAACTTCCACCCATTGCCCAACTAGCCTTTGAAAATTTGCTTATTTTGCCTCGAGCATGTTTCTCAACAAGGACAATGTTTTTTCAGTGGTTAATCACTTTTCTTTATCTTCTCTGATAGTAGCTCTTCTACTTGTGGGGTTTTGTTTTGGTTTTTGCTTTTTATTTAACAAGTGCAGATATTAAAAATACAACAAAGCAAGGCCTATGAAACTCAAGATCTACTACCTTCAGTGCCTTGTTAATGGGTGCTGTGAAGAAATGCAAGGACATAGCCTAGAATATATGTAAAATTAGCTTAAAAATAAAGATTTCCTCCTCAGCAGGCTGATAACTGATGAATTTTCTCCTGGGCAGATCTGAGAAATGTTGATAGGGGCACTGTGAGATGATGACAGTCTTTTGGCAGGTGTTTCTCCCCATAGCTTCTGATTGGGCTCCTTTTTGAGTGCTGTTTTTGTAAGTTCAAATTAGTAATATCTAAAACATCCTATAGAATTTCTCATAAACAAACATTTGAAGGCTGACTGTTGGGGGAGAATAAATTATTACATGGTATGTTTTGGAGCAGTGTCCTGGGAGTCTTGGCTATGTTTTTGTTAGCAGAAGAATTATAAATACAGTTCTACCCTAAACTTTGTCAAAATGCTGGGAAGTGATTTAGTGAAGTGAATTAGTGCTGCTCCCATAACACAGGGCCATTAAACGAGGGGTGCTTTCAGTACATACCAGTATCCTTGCTTTTTAAAGCTTTTCTTCTGATTCGAGGTGATCCTGCATTGAAAACTGTCGAAGAGGAACCACCTCTTTGGCAAAAAGAGGCAAGTGGTGTTTGTGTTATGGCCAGAAGGGCTCTCTGTGGTGGTGTTGTCTTTACCAAAGAAATAATTATGCGAAAACACATGCTAAGAATAACATGGTTGAGGAATTTGATTTACTATCTGAGCATAGTGACCAAAGTTTGAACCCAACATGCATCCGAGAGGCTGTTTAAAACAATTATGTACTTTAAATGGGGAGACATAAAAGGCAGCAGAAGTGTAACTTTCCCTGTAGTTTACCTGTGGCCAAAGACCTTTTCACCTTCCTGTGTGCTGTAAATGAGGGATCCCCCACAGGGTTCTCCCAGCCACTACCAATCTCTGAAAGCCCGTTCCAACCCCCCCAGGGTTTTATCTGCCAGTTTACAGCCTTCATTTAAGTAGGGTTTGAATCTGAACAGCAGAAGGATACGGTCCTGCCTCTTGTGTGATGTGAATCTCCTGCTGCTGGTGTTCTCAGATGTGTGACAGATGACCAGGACCTTAGCAGGAGGCTCTGTCTGTGTGTATTGACCGTGAGAAGGGATTATTAACTCTAAAAGCTTGTTTGTTGTTCTGTTAAGATAACTCTAAAAGCTTGCTTGTTCTTACAGTTTTCACTGGTGATGCTGAACAATATAAAGTTGTCTGGTCCTGGACTTAGCTGGTTTTCTTTTGCTCTTTTTTTCCATTCTTTTGCTTCATGGTTTTTGAGACTGGCCTTAGCATAAGCCTTGAGTGGATGCTCTTTTTGTGGCTTTTGGATCATTCTTTGTAAAAATGAGCAGAACTGCAGAGTTACCATGGAAGCCATGCAAATGGGATTTTTGGAGCACAAGTCAAAATGACAGGGAGACAGGACTTTTTAAAAATAAACCCCTCTTTTTAGCTGCTCTTGTTTGTTTATAGGCAACACATGTTTTTGTTTACATACATGGTCTCCATAAATAATCCATTTTTGTGTGTTCTGTACATTGAGCAATCTATTTTACAGACAATTGAAAAATCTAACATTCATTACATGGTTTTTTTTGGACTGTTGGGAAGATCTCAAAACTGGAGTGGTTTCATAATCCCTCAGCCTCCCACAAAATTATTTTGCTAAAACTTTGGCTTAGTCTAATGTGTGGTGTTCAGGTTTGGCAGCACAGTGGTGCTTTTGTTGTCCAACTCATGCAACAGTAGAATTTAAGTGAGGCAGACCTGCATGCTAGAAATAACTAATTTAGTTGTCCCTGGAGCCTTTGAGAAATTCATACACTCCTGAGATAGGCTCACTTGTCTTCAGTGCGGTACAGTAAATGAGAATGTTTCAAGAGTTTCTATTTGTATTCCCTGTATCACAGTGTGAGCCCCAGTCCCGGGGCTGCTGGCTACAGGTGCAGAGCACCAAGGGACCCTCTGCAAGGGTTTTTGCAGACAGTGGGGAAAGTGACACCATGGTCAGCTCAGGCCAAGGGTTGCAGGGAGGTTTTTTCCTTAATCCCTTGCAATGGATCAGTCTGACACAATGGCCTCGTAGTGTTTCACTATTATTTTAATCCTGTTTCTTCTTCTCACTGCATATTTTGGCACTGTTGAGCCCAGCTTTTCTTCAGCTGCTCACACTCCCTGCCAGGCCAGTCTGAATGCACATGCTTTGCTTCAGGTGTTTTATTTAACATGAGAAAACCATGAAGGATTGTAGTGCTGGTGGAAGAATATGCTGCCCTTTTCTTCCCTTCCCTTCGTCTTGGAGCAGCAATAGACCTTGGGTGGGCGTCTTCCCATATTTAGGTGAGGTGTTATGGTAATTACACAATTTAGGTGTATCCCAGATGAAAATATCGCATTACCTAATATAGAACAGGTCAGGAAACAACGTGATGCTGACATTGCATTTTTTCCACTTGTGTTTTGACGTTGGTTGTTTCCTTCTACAAGAATATGTGTCCTCGGATAAGGTTGTTTGTGCCACATAAATAACTGTGTTTCGACTTCTTGGGTAGTTCTCTGATCAGAATAGAAGATAGTCCAGATTATTCCTATTTTACTGGAAAAGCCACACCAACTTAGCATCTCTGTATGATGCAGTTATAATTAGTAAGCCAGCCTGTGAAATGAAAACAAAGAAGGGTGGTTTTTTTGTGTAGAATTGAACACAAACCTGCTCAATCCTTTTCAAGCATTCTGTGTTCCTGTATTGTATTGATTACTGACCAGGTTTTACCTGACATCTCAGAATATGATTCATTGCTATTGATCTGCACGGAAACTTGGCAGGAGGTTGAAAAATAAATGAGCAACATTGCCTGGGCCCCCAGCCCTATGTGCTGTCTTAGATTTGACTCTCTACCACCCAAATCCTGACTATTTCTTGGGTCTGGCACTCACAGAACAGTGTGGTTTCCTCTTAAATTAGCCTTTTGTACAAATGATGTTCATACAGGGTGGAATTGCGTCCCAGAAAGCTCCAACCTTGGTGATTGCTCTTAACTCCAGCTGGTGCTCCTCAGGCACTGAAGGGTCTGTTACAGACACACATGTTCATTATTTCCTGTTTGATTTAATTTTAGATGAACCAGAAGTGGGGTATGATTTCAATAAAAAACAATGCCAAAGGGGTGAAGAAGGAGTTGTTGAGATGCACAAGGAAATATCAACTCCTCAAGACATAATAAGAATTAGTCATGGTTCCTCAAAAATAGGCAGTGACACTGTTCACCTTTCTAATTAATCAATATTAGGGTAATCAGTTATTAATCCTTCTTGATCATGAAACCTTTGAATGGGTGTTTACTTTTGGTCCCTTGCAGTTGATCTCTTAGGACATAAGTCATGTTTGCATGTCTTATGGTAATAACTGTGTGTAGCTGAGTGATCGGCCAGGAATTTCTGATGTGCAGCTGACCCCGTGCGTAGTTGTTGGAATGATGTTTATTTTCTCTTTCCACCTTTATTTCATCTCCTGTAAAACAGCATTAACCTTTAACTCTTTGCACAATAGATTATGGAGGTATTAATCATCCAATGTCGTTGCACTGGGCTTGTCTTCAGTGCAACAGTCACTTAAATGAGCGCACTCATGTCGTAGAACTCGGAGAGAGGAGTGACTGTGCTGTGAGACATCAGGAGCCATGTGAGGGAACTGGCTGAGCAGAGGCTGGTTCAGCAGGAAGTGGTTGATGAGTTACTGGTGTTACAGGGTGAAGATGAAACCTGAGTTACAGTTTGACCTCACAAATATGATAAAGAAAAGTCTTTACAGGTGGAACTGTAGCGTTTCTTATTTTTACTCCACAGAACTTGGCTTGTCCCTGTGTCCAAAAAGAGACCTTACCTAAAACATAACAAAGCAGTCAGCTGTAATTTCAAGGAGGAAATTACATTTAATTAAAAAAAATAATAAACCAGCAATTAATAATGCCTTGTCTTGTCCAGCTTCTCCTGGTCAATATTGACATATTCATTTGAAATCTGCCACATCAAACACCAAGCTCCATGCTGGGAGTGGAAATATAAAAGCAAAATGATCTATTTCCAGGAGCTGTCTAACCTTCTTCAATAGCTGTAGCCTGTTCTCTGAATCTGTGGTACAGTTTCCAGGTTGTGCCTGGACAGGGTTAGTGTAGTTCTGGCCTTGAAAACCATTTTAGAGCAGAAGGAGGAATAAAGATCTTACAACTGGAGTGTGATAAAAGTCTCTTCAAAGCTGAAAGCTTACTTTTTGGGCCTTGGTTTTTATTGCCTATTTCTTTTTTGAATTTTATTTTTATTCAAATGTAGTTTACGGGATTTTGTAGTGGAACTAACCTACGTTGTATTTCTTTCTCCCCAGAGGAGCCATGAATTGCTGGAGGAAAATTGCTGGAAAATTATTATGGGGGAAATCACTGTGTTTGCCTCTTCTGAGATGCTTTGCTAGAGGTGCACTGATGGACAGTGCTGGATGTTTGAGCTCACTGGTAGGAGTGGCTCATATTCCCTCTCTGCCAGAGGGCAATTCTAGCAGTGGATGCTGAGAAAAATGTCATCTAAAAAAATATTAAGTTTGGTCAGGGTGTTCTTGTGGACTGAGGGAGGCTGGGTGTCGAGTCTGTGCATGAGGACATTTCTACACAGCTAAGTTATTGCAAGGTAAGCAGCAGTGAGAAAGCACAGTTAATTAGTTCCTCCTGTATGATCTCATTTGTACAATGTTAAGAACTTTATAAAAGGTAGGAAATGGGACAGAGCAAAGCTTGGACCAGAAGCTCCATGTTCAAACTTAAAAAACCTGGCCTTACATCTGTGCAGGGCTTGCTTCTGTTCTTTTCATCCCTGTCTGGGTGAGGGAAACCTACACTGCGTGTTTGTTTGCTTTCCTTTTTATCTTATTTTATTTATATTTATTTGGAACACTAAAAGGTTGCCACAAAATAGTTTAAAAATGAAAAGTGGGATGGTTTGCGGTCAAAATAATATTACTTGTGCCTCTGAGTTAAATTTCTTGGTTGAATCAAAATTCTCCTGCAGGATAAGAGCAAGAAACAAACAAACAAAAAATCCTTGGTTAAGTGCTGTGGTTGTACAGGAAGGAGAAAGGAGAATTACAGGGAGGTACTGGCTCATAACTCAAAATTCAGTTTTAACTTGGAGATTGTTCTGCTAGTTATACAGTGGCCAAACTTTTGATCCAGATGGAGTCCTGACAGTAATTACTTGTACGGATGGTACAGTCATCGCTGCTGCTCTCACAGCTATTCTTGAAGAGACTTGGGTGGTTTTGTGTTAGATATCCCTCCCTGCTCCCTCTGCTTTCTAGGCATAGCATAACACTATTTTGTGGGAGTATTGATCTCTGCTGGCACTGATACTGCCTGTCTGGTGTATCTCAGAACCCAGAAAAGTTGGGGTTTATTTTTGTACTTCTTTTGGACTTTTTTTTGTTTTTCTTATTTTTAGCCTCCCCTGGAACTACCCGGAAGATGTTAAAGAATCAAGTGAGTTAGCTGATGTCACAGGAAAAACCCCAGTGTGTTCTCACATCTGTGTACCTCAGGTTGTATCTGGTGCAGGAGGTTTTCTCTGGAAATGCCTCTTCTTCTCACAAGCACTTTTGGTGAGAGGTGCCTGTGCTATGACCAGGTGCAAAGTCCTGGCCTGGTGCTGGGTGTATTTTAGGGGGAGCTGTGTGCCTGGAAGTTAAATACTGCAGAGTTGTATCACCTCTGTCCCTTTGTGGATGTGTCCCCAAGTATTTGTGCCTTCTAAAAATTCAAACAGAACATCAGATAATCATGGTTCCACAGCAGTTATCAATATTCTTGAAGGACTTAGATCAAAGGCCAAAGAACAAACTGATGATGGAGGTTCAAATATCACTTCTGGGATGCAAGACTGAGTCCAGATGGGACTGAGGACATCAGCTGGATTTTCTGTAGGCAGGGGCTGCCCTATGGTGAAATAGGGTGGTGACCTCATCGTGATGCCTTTCACCTGCTCATATCTGTTCAAGTTCACCTTCGAAACAAGTCACCAGTCTAAATTCTGTTGTGACAACCAGAGTGCAAACAGGCTTTGTTAATTTGTGTTCCACAGGGATGCCAGGCAGCTCTTTAATGTCAAAAGTGATTGTTTAACAGCTTCTCTCTTACTTTGTCCAAGTGTGGCACAAATGAATGCAGCAAAGTTAATAAGTAGTTCAGCAGCTGAGGAGACCAGAGGAAGTACCTGTGTGACAAGTGTGACAAGTGTTGTAGGTGCCCTCCATGTCCAGTGTTACCAGCAGAGCTTGTCCCATGGAGAGGGTACCAAGATACTGCTTTGGACTGTGTGGATGAACATTTGGACTAGGAGCTGCTAATGCTCTGGGACTTGGTCTCAAAGGTGGGGATGTAGCAGTGCAAGCCAGGGAAAGTGAAAGAAAAGCAGTAGTTAGGAGAAGAAATACTCCAGAAACAGGGTTGAGAGCCCTTGCCTTTCCTCTCCCTTCTTTGCCATCAGAGAAGAAATATGAAAGAGTTTATACAACCATTGGGCAAAATAGTTACCTGAAAAGGCAGTTTAAAAAACCTGTCACTAATTTTAAATGTATTTAATTTAATGCTTTGCTGAGTAATGTGCTGAAATTGAGCCATTTTGATCAGAAACACAAAATACTAGAGTTAAACATGGACCTATAAAAAACTGGTTGTGTTCTAGATGTTCAGGTGATGCCAAACTGTGGCAGCCTGTCACTTGTGCTTGCCACTGAAATTGATTGCAGAAGTTCCTTTAAATTTCACTGAACATCCTGACACATAAAATTTTATGAGGATATCGAAACTGCTACACTCCATGCAGTTACCCATGTTCTGCTTGTGCTCTGCCTTCCTGTAACCTACCCTTCAGCTTGTGGGCTGCAAGGTCTTTTACCATCCTGAACTCAAAACACTATATTTGAGCTAATTTTACAGCTGGGGTTAAAACACACAGAACTCTGCATCCATTGCCAGTTTATCTTGATCATCATAAACAGTAAAATATGTGCAAATGTGTGCCCTCTGACAGCCCTTTGTATGTATGACTGAGGTTTATGCCTGTAAGTGCTGCTGCTGAAGTCAAGCACATCCTTTTTAATAACTTGGGTCCTCATTGCTTTGGGTTGATTTGCCCAGCATGACCACTGGAATGTTTTATTCTTTAGTTTCTTTACACTGTAGGCTTGCAGTGGATATCAGATTTCTGATAGTTGGGTATTGTGGAGACAGAATTTTCTTGTTACCACATATTTAGTCTTTTATTGTTGGACATAAAAATGTGAAACTGATAATTGCAGTAAGAATTGATCTTATAGTTCAGATTTAAAATAACAAATCTTAAAAATACTCCTAATCTCTTCCTCATCCTGTTTATCTTTCTTTTGGGAAGATATTTCTAAGTATCAGTATCTGATTTTTGCTGTGGAGAGGTTACTTGTTTTAAATCTGTTCACTGAACTGAGTTTATAGAGTTGTGTGCCAGCAGAAATTGAAACTCTGGTTTGCTGCTGCTGTGGTATTTGCAGCTAATTGAATTGTGGATACTAAGAAATGAGTAGCTCAGCTTGACTTCTTGGCACCGCAGAATTTTTACCCTGGTTAGTAATTTTGAAGACTTGCTTGCAAACAATGGTTCAATGGGCGCCCCCGCAAAATTGTGTGGGTAGTGATGTCAGAAAAATTTACCAGCTGCATGTTACCCAAAAGCCTAAATCTTCTGCCTCAGAAATGTAAGGAGAATGAGAACTGATCTATGGGCTTTGTAAGAATGCCAGTTAGCAGAAACTGAAGGAAATACTCATTTGACTTTTTGCTAACAAAAAGCTAATGGTAGAAAATGGAGTGATTAGATGGATTTTTAATAGTTCTGTAAATCTTGACCAGTGCATTATATTCTATGAAAGGGACATTTGAAATGATTTGTCTGGCCATTATGTTCTATAAATTTGAGTAAGTACACTAGCAGTTAGTTAACACAAATAAAATAGATAATACAAGAGTCTGGGCTAGTAAAAGTATTGCCAGAGGAAAAACAGAAGAAAAAGGAAAAACTGCAGGTAAATATATTTAACAGCACTAGGAGCTATTATCTTCAAACTTCATTAACTGCTTTCCTTTTCACCTTATTTAGAAGTATCTTACCTCAAAGGTAATTTGTTTCATGCTCATCTAACATTAATGCTATTAATTTTTAATTAATCTAACAGTAGCATTGTCCATCTGTCAGTGCAAACCTAATCTGTTAAACAGATAAAATCTACATGTCTACAAGTTCATTGTAGGTCGGCAGGCAACAGTTGTGTGTGTGTGTTCAGGGTTCTCTATTAAATAATGCAGAGACTTTATACAAATGCACAAGTGCAGAGGCTTTTGAAACCAAATGTGCTAATACAGAACAACTGATAAAGTGTCCTAGCTTGTGGTTCCAGTGTGCTAAAGCTGGTGATCTTCTCGGCCAAAAGCTGAAGTTGTTCTCCCACAAATACCCAGTTTTTTGGTGGAGTGGGGCCCTTGGGAAGTGCTGATGAACACTACAGAATGCTCGACGTTTCTCAAATTTGGCCTCTATTTTGACATCTTTATTTGGAAACCTCATCTCCTCCATGTGCACCACCCCCAAGTTTGGATCACAAAAGGCATTTTGAATGGAAACAATTGCTGGATGTGCTTTGCTTTCGCACTCTTTAAATTTGGCTGTGTGGTTGTGAACAGAGCAGCATGTATGTGTGCCTGTGGGAACACTGAGCAGCTTATGGAAATGTTACTTGCGCTACTAGGGGCTGAGAAATGCTCTCTCTTAAGAGAGACAAGTAAGACAAGTGTTTCAAAACTATTTCAGTTTCCTGTTTGGATGCTAAAATGTGCTTTTGAACAACAGTTTAAATTTAACACTGTGTTTTTGGTTTGGACAGAGATAAGCATCGGCAGCAGGAGGAGAGCAGCTCCCTTGGCTACACTTGAAACAGTGTCTAAATGGGCTTTATGAAATACCAGATAATGCATCTGCTTTGTTCACAGGTACCTGACTGGTGGGAGCCAGAGCAGTGCTATCTCTAAAAAGTGGGCAGGTGTGGGCTTAGATTCCTCTGGAATTTTTAGTTTTTGCAATAAGCTGCTCCAAGAGCTGCTTTAAGCAGGCTCTTACATCCACACTGCTCCAGGTTTGAACTGTGTTAAGTAACCCAACAATACTTCAATAGAGTTTACTCATCTTTTATAGCTTGAGTAGCACAGGTCCTGTGTTCTCAGCTGTTGTTGGGTTTGGAAAAGACAAAACACTGAAACTGGTCATTGCTGCTTGAAATTCTTTCCCAGCCAAGCCTGACCATAGAGGAAAACAACTGCTTTTCCACGTTTTGTATGGAGGTTTATGGTTGGACTCTATGATCTTAGAGATCTTTTCCAACCTAAATTATTCTAGGATTCTGTACTCTGATTTCAGCTTTAGCTTGCTTTTCATCATCTACCTAAGCAAAGCTCTTCACAGCTGTGCAAAGGAGCTCGCTGCCAGTGCTGAATCAAGCTTTAGGAAAGAAAATGTGTGGAGGAAAAGGCCTTTGCTGCGCTGACAAAAGCTGTCAGCTGAAAAGTTCCCTGTGTAAGAGCTGGCTGGAGCTCCTCAGGCCTCCTGTCCTGTCATTCTCGCCCCCACACCATCCTTTGCTTGGGTGGTCCAGCTGTTTACAGGCAGCCTGGTGGGAGAGGTCAAGAAATTCATCAGTGCTGGAAAAAAGGAGGGGGGATTATTTTTGGCCTGGATCAGTTCCCTGATCCCCTTTACCTTCCAGGCCTGCAAGTGGTTGAAGTAGCCCAGCTGAGGGGGTAGTGGTAAAGCAGAAATGGGTTAGATCACGACTCTGCCCAAGAGAAGTAGTCCATTTTCACTGACTGTAAGTTAAAGAAAGAACTTCAGGGTTGGCTTCTTGGCCAGAGGTTTATTTTATGTTGTGCTGGCTCACATAAGCTATAGAAAGGGACCTTACCACATTCATTTTCCAAGCACCAAATTCTCTTTAAAAATAAACCTGGTTTGATAGCCCAGTGAATCTCAGTGCTAAGCTTTTGGCAGGGATGGGGGCTTTGGTTACCTCGTGTTCATCCAGTTCTGGCTGCATTAGGACAAATTCAGCCCTATGAACTTCATTATAGGTGCATGTTCTTGCCATGCTGTTCCTGTAAAGATTATAGATTAACCAGAGTTCTTTGATAACTACAGTTTATTATTGGGAATTTTTAGAACTAAAGCTTTGCCTGAATTCTCCCCTTAAAAAAAAAAAAAAAAAAAAAAAAAAAAGAAAANAAAAAAAAAAATAGAAGGAAAAAAGTTTAACCACGGATGACTGGAAACTAAAACAGGGGGTTTCTGCTCCTTGCTTTGTCACTTCTCCATTGGTACCCAAATAACAATGCAAGATGTGGAACTGCCAAACCACCTACCAGTCTGCTCCAGAAAGACAGGACTCTTCAATTGCGTGCTGAAATGCCAGGTACATTAAAATGCACGTCTCCTCCCAGCTGCTGGGAAAGGTGTGGTGCAATCTGTGTGCGTGTGAGAAGGTTTGGTTTTTTTCCCCCCCCCCTTCATCAGGTAATATATTAAATTTTGAAGGCAACATTGCAATTAGAGAAGATTAACTTGTTGATGTCAGATCTGCTTTCAGGGTTGCTGTTCTGTCAAGCCTTGAGTTATGAAAGCAAAATGTAAAGGTGGGTCCATGACCTTGTATCCCAGGGAACATCTCCCTGAGCTCATGTCGGGCTAAGGATTTTTCTCTGGGCTGGAGAGGAGAAAATTTTGGGTTTTAAATCTGAATTTTTCTTAACAAGGTTATTGTCAGACACTGCTAACCGGCTCTACTGCTTTGCAAAAGAGAAATGTACTTGCAGTTTCTGGAGTGGTGGTAACTGTTACAGAACTAACTCCATCCAGAGGAGTTGCTTCCCACCACTCCCTGGAAACTAATTGCTAATTGTTGCAAACTCCAGTGAGAGTACCTACACAGAGATTAGCAAACTTTCACTAATATGCAAGTCTGACACAAATAATGCCATATTTGAGTTCACTGACTTGCTAACCTTGGTGCTGCATTGCCTTTCCAAGCTCGGTGCCATGTACCACACAAGGGTTTTTACCATAAATAGGTAAATGATTGGCCAGTAAAAACATGTTGAGAAGGGAGATTTTTTCTTTTGTTGCCTTTCCCCAAATGGCTGCTCTGAGCCATTTGGGAAGAATCCGCAGATATTTACAGAGTTTAGGCCCCAAATATTCATCAGCCAATATAAATAGCTGCAGTCATGTGGAAAGGGAATGTGTGGTGCATCTCTCCCTGGTTGAGTGTCTGTGATGAGGCAATACTATAAAGTTTATTCCACAGAGAGGTGCTTTTATTTAATTTTTGAAGTGCTCTGCTGAGGTGAAATGGTTTGCCTTGTGGCAGCAGACCTGTGGAGGTAAGAGACCTTGCAGGGGAGCATCCAGAGAGAGACAGCTCAATTTATCTGGCTCTCTCACCGTCTTTCACTGAGCTGAGAAATTGGCATCTGTATTATTTGCTTTCAGTGCCAGCACCAGCTGCCAGGAACTGCTGCCTCACTGGGTAGGGCTCTCTGATGAGTGGAAAACCAAAGGGGCACAGAAGAGTTGTTAATTACTGCAGATAGACAAATCGGCTTCTGAAGGGCCACCCATGGCCTAAGCACACCAGTAAAATGTGCCTGGGCAGCGAGTACTTTACTGTGTCTTTGACCTGGTCTAGGTACACAAACAGACCTTTTGGGCTTTTCTGACACAGTAGTGCATATGACTGATTGTGCCACCCATCTACAAGAATGGCCAGAAAGAAAATTAAGGGAGCTGCAGGCCTGTCAGCCTGACCTCGGTGCCGGGGAAGCTCATGGAGGAGCCCATCCTGAGCGCCATCACACAGCATGTACTGGACAGCAGGTGAATGAAGCTAAATCCAGCTGGGGCTGGTCACTAGTGGTGTTCTCCAGGGCTCAGTATGGGGGCCAGGTCTCTTTAATATTTTCATCCATCATCTGGATGAGAAAATCAAATACATCCTCAGTAAGCTGGACAGGTGGTGGTCAACCTCCCAGTTAAGAAGTGATAGGACAGGAGGAAATGGCCTCAAGTTGTGCCAGGGGAGGTTTGGATTGGAAATTAGGAAAGATTTTTTTGACTGGAAGAGTTGTGAAGCACTGGAACAGACTGCCCAGGGAAGTGGTGGAATCCTGAAGGGATTTAAAAGATGTGTAAGTGTGGCACTTGAGGACATGGCTTAGTGGTGGCATTGGCAGTGCTGGGTTAATGGGTTACTCAATGATCTTGGAGGTCTTTTCCAACCTAAATGATTCTATGATTCTGTCTTCTGGGAACTCTGGGAACCTTTCCCTAGAAATATGAGCAAGAAATTTGTTTTCTGTATTCCAGTGTGTGCTGGACTATAGATGTATTCAGTCTTTTCAGCACTGTCTGAAGTTTCAGTTTTTGAGAGAATGAGAGCGGTAAAGAGAACGGACTTGATGTGAATGCTGCAATGTGGTGTGGCATTCTGACATTCTCATAAAATGGTTTTTGATAAAAGTCCAGACTGATGAAGGTCACAACCTGCGTAACAGATCTCCCAGCAGACTCCTGCACTGGGACTGTTCAACTCCTCAGTCAGCTACATTCAAAATACTGCATCGCTCCCAGTCCAGTCCCCTCCTCCTGCTCTGCTCGCTCCATGTCACACACCATTAACCAGTTCAGGGCAGATGGAGACAAATTTGGCCATTGCACTGTGTGCCTGTGTCTAGGGAAGGTTCTTGGATTGGCACAAAGACAGCACGTAAACAAGTTACTGGTACTTCTGTTTTGGTGTGTGGATTATGGACTCCAGCAAATGCTGATGTGAATAATCTGCAAAGCACCAAGCAAGGAGTAGGGAAGATTGAAAGGCATGAACAGAAATCCAGGGTGTTCTCTACAGTTGCCAAAGACGTAATTTGCTCAAGTTTATCAGGAGATTTGGGGATTGTAACTTTTGTTGGTCATTAAAAGAAAGTGTTAGTGTTTTAGAAGTAGGCATGTTTTCCAGCAAATGCAATGGCAAAGTACATTTGCTGTGGGAGAAAAAAATACTTCATGGTAGTTGGGAGCATACTGAATTGAGTCTTTTGAAGTACAACAAGTTGTCATGATGTCATTACAAAATTAGATTTATTTAATAGTTTATTTTCACATAACTCTCCAGTGGTGATTTTTGTAAATTATACTTTGTATGCTTCTGGTTCAAAAGAATGTCCATATTTATACCATTTCCACTAACTTTTATCCAGTTCTGAACACTGACTCTGGATGAAGTGTAGTAGAAAAAAATTTGGGAAGAATTACCCACTGTTTCCCACACACCTGAGGTGTGTGGCCTTTATTATGACGTGCTTTACCAGTACAGGAGTTGGGTGGAGGCTGTAATCATTTCACTGTTTGGTGTGGAACTTGAACATCTAGTAATTTCTAACAATATTTGACTAAGAGTAATCTGTGCTTTTATGATTGCAAGGATGCAAATCGTGAAGAAGATCCTCTCTTCTTTCAGAACCCTTTGTGTACACATATTTGTGCATATACATATATATGTGAGTATATATATGCATGAGTACTTGGCCTGTGTAAATAGGAGAGAAAATTGCTTGCTGAGGTCTGATCTTACGGTTTTGGTGTAAATATTCCTGTGTGCTCTATTCCTTCATTGTTTTTCTAACAGCTGCCATCCTCTGAAAAGAGAGCACTGGAGCATGAAGGGAGATGGGAGGAGGGGGGATCTCCCATGCTGTGTGCAAATGTACCATAATTGTTTATGTTCATTTTTGGTTCGGTTGTGAACGCAAATCTTGTAACTCTTCACATCTGTTTTGGGCATTTTCATCCAAGGATGTGACAAAACTTTAATGAATAGCTCCTTTTACAGTCAAGTTTTAATAGCCTGGTTTAATTGAGGGGAAACTGATACTCTGGAAGATAAGCACTGAAAGCAACGGGCTGGTTGGGTGGCTCCAGTGTTGGATGACTGGGTTAAGATACTGATGAGTTGTTTTCAGAGGAGCCACTGTGACGGGGATTTCAGGAGTCTGTGTCCTAGATGGCTGGGTCCTGTTGGCTGAAATGAGCATGAATATCTGGTCACCAAGAAGTGGTGGGAAATTCCAAAAATGTTTGACTGCAAGAAACTTGGTCATAAGTCAAATATTTGATAGATCAGAGTGGAACATGGCTCTGTTCATTAAGTACAAATGAGTCTTTTGCTTTCTTTTTGACTCTTTGTTTTACACGACTGAATGAACAAGGTACTCAATTTAATTTGCTGTTACCATGAGGTAGCTTCCTTATTCTTCTCTATTTCCCTTTTATCTCCCTTTTCTTCTTTTACAGACTGAAGGTAGTTTTTCTGGCCAGAGTTAATTTAGGAGTTGTGATGAAGTTTTGGTTAATTGCAGGCCTTAGAAATCTGATGTCTTGAAAATCTCATCTGTCACACTTGTTGCTCACTTGATTATTCTTTGTCAATGCCTTGCGGTTCCTACTGGAATTTTTGACACATAGAATTTGAACTCATTTATCTTTTGCACAGAAAAGTTAGTAAACATTTTGCTAGAGGCTGACAGCAAGGACAACAACACAAATAATCTCCAATCAACAACTTTTACCACAAGTTGGGCAGGAAGCAACACCCATGCTGTGCATTTACTGCCTGGCCCTCAGACCAGGCACGTGGCCATTTCCAATCACACAGCAATCGATTTTTGTTAGAGACAGCAGCTGTGTGTGAGTGGGAGCCCTGAGATGTGTCTCTGCCTCCTGGTCTGGGTCTCTGTGCCTTTGTTTGTTTACCGGCAGTGCTGACCTTCAGATCATTTCTCTCATCTTGGCACTGACCTCTTGAGACAGCAGCAATTCATAACACAAGCATGCCAAAAATGTAGAGCTAGGTGTAAAAGTGTATCAGCCATGTCTCAGGCCTGAATCTTTGCTGGGAGAATTGGTCATTTCTAGGGGATCAGTGGGATTTGATGGCTCACCTGCCCATCTCTGCTCCATGCACACTGCAGTGCCTGTTTTCATAGGTGAAGTGGAGAAGACTCCTTGGTGAGTCTTCTCTTTAGGTTTCTATTTATTTATTTAATTTATCTTTGCTCTGGTGCTCCTCTCTGCAGGTACTTCGTACTTTTAAAACCAGAAGCAAACACGGCGTGTTAGCTACAGCAGATAAAGCAACTGTGTAAATACACAGTGACCACACTTTGGAGCCCCTTTGTTGGAACAGCCACTTTATGAGTGATTCCAGTGTTCCTCAGCAACCAGCCTTGGTGCAGGAGTTCTGCTTTTCAGTTCTGCATATGGGCTCACCTTTTTCTTTCTGGCTCAGCTGCAGGACAAAATGTCTGCCCTCTGATTTTTTTTTTTCTTCTTTCTCAGATAAAAAGATTTCTTTGGGATAACCTTATCGGTGACTGATATTTTTAGATCAGAACTGGACAAAAGAGAAGTGCCCATCTTTGTTGTGTTCACCACTGAACCTGCTAGTTCAGACGTGTGTGGGGATGGTCAGCTGGTTCCTCACTGCAGCTGCAGGCTCACATGCTGGTGCTTCCCAGTTTAGTAGTTTTGCTTTCCAGACTTGCCTTTTTGGTACAGCAGTAAAGGTCTGGCAGAGACAGGAGTCCTGGGTGTAGGGTCTGCTGTGAGGATTTGCATGAATGCAAGAAGCTTTTTACTGATACATCCTTTTCCTTGAATTAAAATCAATGCTCATGACATCAGGTAGCTTTCTTAAGTTATTAATCAGGGTGTGACCACAGGATTCCTGCAGCCTTCCCTGATACCCTCCTGATGCTGTGCCTCCGTCCAGGTCAGCCAGTTGCTGGCATAAATGGCAGCAGATCAATGTATGCCTCGCCTTGCCCTGCCCTGAGTCAAGAGGGAGACATGAAGAGGGAGCCCTGGTTTGGCTGTGTGTGAAGCAGAGTACCACCTTTATTGCCTGCTGGCTCCTGGGACCAAGCCACAGTGGGCTGCACCGCAGGCTCCAGCACTCAGGGAAGCTGCTGGGACAGCGGAGACTTCTTGATGTCGGAGCTCCTCAGAGTAGCTGGTCTTGCGTGGTGCTTTCGGCAGCCTGGTGCCCTTTCATCTCCTCCACAAGGAATGTGGAAGTGCACCACAGTCACACACATGATAATGTGTGGGTTACCCTTGTTTGCAAGAGCTGCAAATTTTTTGTTGTTCTTTCTCATATAAATACTAGCAGATGTAACCAGCGGTCTCCACGAAAGATTGGCATGAGGAAGGGAGCCTTTGCATTTAAAACCCATCTAAATATATAAATTCAAATAAACATTTTAACAAGAGGCAGGCCATAAACAGTATTGGGAGAGTGCTCTGTCTTTAAAGACCAAACTTTTTTATTTTCCCCATTTTGTTCTCTGACAGATGCCAAAGGCAAAAAAGGAGGATTTCAGTGGTGGCTTGTGCAGCTGGTGTGTATGACTGCTTCTCAAACAGGTTGTTTTTTGTTTCCCCAGTACCAGTCCTTTGGGGAAAACATTGTTCTGTCACTTTCATTTTAGTTTAGCATTTTTTAGAGTTTAATGGTCTTGAAATAGGGAGTGAAAAAGAGTGGAGTGCCGTCTTACTCAGTTGCAGAACTTATTGTGGAACAGTCATTACAAAGGATGTGATTCAGTTACCTGTAGGTAAGAGCGAGGGACCATTTATATTCTTAAAGATATCTAGGGCATACACAGGCTGAGAGATACAGCAACCTCTAGCAGACCTGAGCCTTCTGCAAAGGCCACTGTATCCTGTTGTGTTCCAAATGGCACTGGACATCTGGGCTCTTGGGGACAAAACATTTTGGGAAGAGCTCTTGGGGCATCTTGGGGACCTGTGGGAAAACCATTTTTTTAACCTTCTCAATGATTTCTCTGTAAGAAGAGATGATTTGTTTTATGCTTAGTTTTCCTCAAAAAAGAGTAGGGATGATTCCATAACATATTAGAGTTGCTACCAGGATCGTTTATGTGGATCAGAAGCAAAACAGGCCTTTTCAGTTTCTTCTAGATTTATATACTCTTTGTCCTTCCAGGGAGGGAAAATTAGGTTTGATTTGATTGTTTAAAGTGGTTGGCAGGATTTGCACCTCTTTGCAAATCATAAAATAAATTCCCTTGTGGTTATGTTGCTTCTTCTTACTTAAATGGTCTCTACTGCCATTTAACCAATAAATTCCAGTAACAAATGACATATTTGAGACAGAGGAGAAAAATACCCCTTAACATTGAGGGCTCCAACAGAGACTTAAATTGCCTTTTCATTTTGAGTTTGTCATCTTGATGCAATTGGAGATGATCCAGACTAGCATTAACCCTTTGGGTAGAAGGAAACATGATGCCATTACCTGTGTCCTTTTCCTACATTTTCATCACATCGCCAGTTTGTAAAATGTCCCTTACCTATAGTTTTGTCTATGTAACAGACATGATAAAAGAGCTCTGGCTGGGTGTTGCTTCACAGTTAGGTGTATTTCACCTACCGGAATGAATAATTTCTGTGAGGATTCGCTGAGATTTACTTAACCTTCTTTGTGTTCAAAAGTGTTGTCTAGAAACACAGTTTGTACTATGCCTCAAGTACTACGACCAGCTTTACAAAAAGATAGTAACATCAGTTTCTGCTCCATTTGTTGTGTCCTGCCCTTCTGGAATCTGGGGAGCGGGGAGGGGAGGAACAGATGGGGAGACCATCTCTTCTGCAGAAGCGTGGGTGAAGGAACGCTTGCCTCTGTGAGCAGCCACATTTCTTGGCCACTTCCTGAACAGGAGCTGCCAGTCCCCGTCATACCTCCAGCGAGCAACCAGAGCCCTGAGTAAACACGCCGGCTCCCTGTGTGCAAAGGTATGCAAGAAGGGGAGACCTGAGCTGAGCTGAATCAAGCATCAGACCTCCCCAGCCATGCATTGCTTCCCTCATTCCTGTCCCCTCTTCCAGGAAACCAAGGCTGCCTCTGTTTATCCGCGCCCTCATCACACAGTCAAAAAGCCCTGGGCTTCAGTTTCCACTTCAAAGGCGGTGTTGGCTGCTGTGTTGGAGATGGAGCCTGATAATTTTGGTTATGAGTGGCTGGTATGTTCCTCCGGCTGGAATTACCGCTGGCGGAGGCGCTCCGCAGGCAGCCTTGCCGAGTGAGGTCATCGGCGTGCAGCGAGGGCAGAGGGCTGGAAAAAAGGTTTCCTTGCAGTGCTCTGCCCTTGTGGTGAGACCACCTCTAAGAGATCCCGTGCCAGTCATTTCTGGGTTTCTCCACAGATGCTCTTTGAAAAGGTGCCAGCTGCTGCCAACTGTGATGGTGGTTTTCGTGCTGTGTCTACTAGTAATTGAAATCAGGGAAACCTGTGGGATTTGGTTCTATAAGGAGAGAAAAGAAGAAATGTGTCTGTTGCAGTACACTGCTTGCCACCATAAAGCCAATAGTTTGTGTATATCTTTCAAGAGAAAGCATTTGGCCCAGTCTAACTGGTACGTGCAACCATATTTTTAGATTTACAGCGAGGTAGCACTGGAAGAAACTGACAGCTTGGGATTTAGGTTTTGGGTGTTGTGTGCAGTGGCTTGTGCAATAGTACAGCTACTCAGAGGATCTCTTGAAGTATAACTGTGCTTGCTCATTCAGTGGTTAGAGTACAGGAAGTTTGTGTCGGTGTGTGTGGTGTTTTTTTTTTTTAAAGGTTTTGGTAAAGTAATAGATAGGTCATAGGAAATGACGTGGCTTCTAGCTAATCCCTGGATTTGTCCTCTGCTTTCTTCTAAAATGTAGCATTTACTTTAAAAAGCCGCTATGCAGCTACGTAAACCAAAGTGCAAATGTATGTCTTATATTTTGGAATCAAACCCACCCTGTCTTATTTTGAACCTTTGAGAAAAGTGATGTAGAGCTTTAATTACACTTTCCAGCCATGTAAATTGCAGAGTTAATTGTATACATCAGCATTGTCTGACCTAGTTCTGCTACGGTGCCTTTCATCTGTGGATCTCCAAGTGCCTTGCGAAGAAAATTCCTTCATATTAGGAGATGGGGAACCTGGGACACAGAGAAACAAAGCAAATATCCAGCCTGACAGCGACTGAACACCAAGGGGAAGCAAGGGTTTCTGAATCACTGTGGACTATGTAGTCCTTACCTGTTGTAGAAGTGTCCACCATAGCTGATTACTTGCCTACCCTTGCTCTACATGCTATGTAACTGCATACCCATCCTTTCCTCAAAGATTTGTCTTGTGTTTCTTGTCCTAACTGAATGGGTGTTATATGTAATTTCCTTCTAAGCCTTACAGATTTTGTTATAATTTTGTTCTGAAGATTGCTGTTGTATGTAAGTTAGGTCTGTGTTTTCTGCTGGGTTTTCTATTTCCTTTGATGCCTGTGACACCTCCCATTTTCTCTAGGGCTGGCAGTAGGATAGTAGGGAAATAGAGAGTCATGTTGCATTTCATTATTGGCCTCTTTTTTTCTAAAATTGATTGGTGAAATAGTGGTTTTGCTGACATACAGATCTGTGACATAGGTAAATAATCCCACATATGGTTAGCTGAAGCTTTGCTTGTCTGAGCGGAGGGTGGTTTTTACTGTTTTGCAACATGTAAGCTGATCTTTTCTCTGAAATTGGAATCAAAAGGTAGCTTTCTGATAGGGATCAGTGGCAGTAGCACATTGCTCTGAAATATATCTGTTTTAGCCCTGATGAAAGTTGTTTGCTTATCTGCTTCCAGAATCAGATGTTTCTGTTTATCTACAGAGCTGGAGTATCAACAATACAGACTCCCACTACTACACATCCCATCCCTTGCTCACTGGGGACAGCTTGTAAGGTCAGAGGTACTTCAACACTCCTGACCCAATTTTTCCTTTGGCCTTCATTCTGACTTTGCTCATGTCAGTCCATGCCGAGTGTGGTTGTGCTAGGTGGTGGTTTTTTACCAGGCTCTTTCCTACAGAAGCAAATAGAAAGCAAAGCTTTCTATTTGCTTCTAGAATAAAGAAATAAAGTGGGATAGACAACGAGATTTTGAGGCTGAATGACGTTGCTTTCCTTCTGTTCATTGATAACCAGCTGTCACTTTGCAAAGCCCCAGTGCTGTGTTCATAACAAGAGCTTTCAGATCAAGAGCAGGAGTGTGAATGCTGTCCCCTGGCCTAGGGGACATGTTCCTCCTGGATTTATCCACTTGATGTAATTCCCAGTGATACATCCTTCGTGCTCTCGCTGTGTGAAGCACCCACAGTCAGCATTGATGGGTGTGTTGGTGCTTGGGATGTGCATCTTTTATGGTCCCAGGGTGTTGCCTGTGCTTCATCAAAAGTGACACCAGAACAATTTATGGGCTGATTGCTGTTGAGTTAAATGAACTATTAGCATCGTTTCAATTAATTTGCATTTAAAACTGATCAGAACAAGGGGTACTGCTTGCTGGCATAAGTAGCCTACAGGGATATTGGCAGTACTGGTGTGCAGGGTGTATGTGTGTGTGAGCTGGCTGCCCTGTGTTCAGGATAGTGCTGCTGTCTGCACTTTACTACCCCGGCTGTGCTGTGACAGCATCCCAGGAGACTTTGTGATTTATTAGGAAATGTTCTCTTTGCTGGTAAGGAGACAGTGTTAGTTGAGAAACTTAAAGTTGGTTTTGCCTGCAAGGCTGTGGAAGTTGCAGGCTGGATGGTTGCTTTGCAAAACTGGCACATAGTGTAAGCTTGTACCATACCACGTTGTGAGTGGTGCTGTCCTTGCTTTTGCCAAGTTAATTTAGGCAGTTTAAGAAAATAAACTAAGCTCAGCTGTTGCGTGCTACTTTGTGATAAGGCATCTTACGTGTGAGATGATTTTAGTTTGACAGATTCTTCAAGTTTGGGGCTGTGCCTTTTTTCCTGCTCTACAGAAAATGAAGTGAAGCAGCTAGTTCTCTGTTGTGGCAAATGCGTTTGGGTCATTCATTTTTTTTGTCTTTGACATACTTGGTTTCTTTGGCCAAGAATAGAAGTAGCTATTTGAAGACAGAAGGCAGATTCTGAGTCTGAGATACTTCAAAATGAGCTAAGCAAGAAATTCTGCAGGTAGACAGTGATACATTACCAGGCCTAAGGCACGGCCTAAAGGAAGATGTATGAAACCTAGAAACTCTCAAGAGCCTTAAAGGTCAAAGCAGCCTGTTAAACAGCAGAACAGATTGCTGGAAGCTGGGCCAAAGCTGCCAGAAGTGCAGTAACATGCTGGTCGACTTAGCAGCTGATGAGCTCCTCTCCCTCGTCGTACAATTAAAACAGTTCTGATTTTTCAGTTTTGATTGTTTGGAAGATGTGCCTCGCTCCCTGGGATGAGTTTAGCTGCAGATGTTGGTGAGATTACAGTAGCACTCTCAGTGCATTCGCTGCCGGGGCGCTCGCTGGGGTCACCCTTGCTGAGCCCCGGTCAGGGAGCACAGCTTGGAGCACGCAGGGTCGGCCTTTATCTTCCTGCCCTGCCGGCCAAAGCCCAGGCTTTTCACACCAAACCTGCAGTCGCAGGCTTGCTCTCTGCAGATTTTTCTCTGCTTTCTCAGGGAATAAGGAGCAGAAAGTCCAGTTGCTGACGTCTTTCAGCTTCTGCTGAAGCAATTAGGGAGTGCTGGAGGCAGGGTTCAGCTCTCCCCTCGCCGGGCCTGGAAGGCCGTGTGAGGGAGGAAGCTCTGGGGTTGAGAGTGGTTTCATAATCTTCGGTGGGAAGGCAGAGCACGTCACTGCGGAGAAACGGCTTCGAAAGCCGCGCATCACAGCGCTGATACGCGGCAGTAAATACAAGTCTCCCTCCGCTCTTGGCTGCTTTGTTGGCCAAGGAGCTGATATTGCTGGAATGTGGAGAACTTGGTGGGTGTGTGAAACGTATGGGATTTCTCCCCGGAGGGGGACTTGCCTGTGGGGCTGAGCAGTGGCCGCAGTCCCTGGCTGTTGCTGAGGCTGTGCTGTGGCAGCTCTCCCCTCTTCAGGAGGCTCCCTCTGGGCACTGGTACCTGTTCCCTGGCACCTGAGCTTGCTGAGAAAGTCAAAAGCTGAATGAACAGAGTCAGCTGCTGTTACCACCCCAAACACAGAGGGTCTGTTGTCCCCAACCAGAGTGTCAACCACATAGACATCATCTGTTGTCCAGGCTTTGTCTGATACTCAGTGGATAGTGAAAAAATTCACCTTGCCTTCAGGAGGAGATGGATTGCAGCCATAAATAGAAATTATCTGACTTCTTTTTTTTTTTATCCCCCTCAACATAAGAATTGGGAAAAAGTGGTTCTTTTTGATTATGTATTGTTATGTATTTGGTTATGTTATATGGTCTTTGTTTTGGTTATGTGTTCCTTATCTAAGCTTTTTTCTTTGTAGTTTGGAGTCTCCAACAGATATGTGTCGTCAGAGCTTACAGTCCAAAAATTAACATTTTGCTGCCTGCTGTCATTGCTTTTGTGACAGCACAAAAAGCTGAGGAATAACATGAATGAAAGTTGGTGAATCAAAGTAGTAAAGACAAGATACTGCTCCTAAGAGTGATTTGTGTCAGTTGTGAAAAAATAATTTTTCCCTCAGGCTGAAAAGGAGAGATAGATGTCAGAATTCAGAAAAAAAAGCTTTTATTTAACAAAAATAAAGCTACTGTTTAAGTGTTAGTTTTAAATGGGAAGCAAAGCATGAAACCACAGGCAATTTGTGTGTGCACAGTGTTGCAAAAGACACAAAAGAGACTGCCAAGCACAGCAAACCCGGGCTTGAGAGGCGAGTGTTCAGAAAGGGTGTCCAGAAATGCACAGCAAAATCTGAAAAGAATGCTGTGCTTCTCTCCTTGTTCTTTTTAAGCATGCAGAGAGTGGCTGTTAAACTCCCCCTGTGTGTATGTAAGGTCACTATCTCTAACTCACACCATTCTGGTTAGAAGCGGAAGCATTTGCTGGAACACATTCAGAGAGCCCAGATCCTGACTGGGTGTTGCTGAAATTTCCATGCTGATTTTTAAATAGTTGCTCATCTGCACAAATTAAGTTCTGTCGTTACTTGTCCTTTGACATTGTAGACATCAAACTTCAAAGGCTTTCTTGGCTGCCAGATAAAATATTGGCATCCTCTAATTTCTAATAGCTGCTAAAATGAAAGAGTGTTACAGGTTCTGAGCTGGAAGGATAAGTCTTGATCATGTTGGAATACAACTGGAATGAGAAATCTCATTTGCTCTTTGAGAATAAGTTACAAAGAATTTGAGTGGAGCAGGAAAGATGACTTGAGTTGTCTGTTTTCGGTATTGAAATAATTGGCTCATAATTGAAAAAGGAGCCTGATTCTGCAGACACATAATTTGTTATTTAGCATTATAGACACACATTGTTTTCACAGAAGGGGATTAAAACATTGAGAAAGGAACCATTTTCAATTCTGCTTCTTCTCACCATATGCTGCTTTTACTCTTAGGTTTCTGTGAAGATGAGTTACGCACAAATTATGAAGTGCAGCATTGTAGAATGAGAGCACAAAAGACCTGCCATTACGTTCACCAGATCAGTGTTTTCAGTTTTTCAGTCTTCTTGCCCTATTCAGAAATTTAAGGCTTATTTGAACAGTGGCTGTAGAAAGTTGTCCTAGATTTCCTTCTTCCTGTAGTAGAGATACTGTTGCATGTTTTTGATGAACTCATGCCAACATCTGAGAAGATGTAATTTCTGATCAGTCTCACTGGGTTTGCAAATTTTTTGTTCTGTTTGCTAGAGATTTTGCTAGAAAAAAAATGAACAACATGGCAATGTTTTTATTTGATGGTGGGGGGGGGGGTGTTGTGCTTTTTTTTCAGCTCTGCTTTTGCCATTTCTGATGAGTGGTGGTAAACTCTTCTCTAAATATTGTTTCAGATAACCAGTAGTGAAAGAAGAGACTTGTAAAAACCAGCAGATTCACTTAGTAAGGTTTCATATTCTGAGAACTGCAGAGCTTTGGTGAGAACAGCAGAGTGACTGTGTCCCCTCAGCTGTGACTGCCATTAGCTTTGGGTCCCTGGTTCATTATACAGTACTAATTAATACTAAAAAGCAAACAAAACAAACAAACAAACAAAAAAACATGCAAAAAAACTAAGAAAAACCTGTAATATTTCCATAGGGTATTTGTAAGAGTTTGTGAAGTACAGACTTTAGCTTGGAGTTAGTTTTGTCTCAGGCATTCCAGTGAATCTGGGTTCTGGGGAGAGGGCAGGACTCCTGTTAACACTGGGAGAGATGACTTGTGCTGCTGCTGTCTGCCAGTTCTGTAAGTCCCATTTTAAATTCTGCTAAAAGCCACTTTGAGGTACTGCATTCTCAAAGCTTTTTCTGTTAGAATCAAAACATGAGTACAGAGGGACCTGTGCCTGGGTAACACTGAATGTTAGCACGATGTGCATGAGCCTGGCCAGATGAGCAAGTTAGGTAAGAAGTGCAGCTTTTGCCACGTGAATGTCTGTTTTCTGGGCAGTGAACTGTCTGGGTTTGGCTCTGGTGTCATGCTGAAATGCCAGGACTGGAATACAGTACAGAAACCAGGACACCTGGTTTGAGTCTTAGTGTTTGATTCACTGGGAGCTGGGTTTTCCTGGGCTTAATTTGATTGCTTATGGGAACTAGAGAAGCAAAGCCTCAGATTTAAAAAATTCTCAGGTTTCATGTATGTTTTAAATGATATCCCTAAAGCGTTTTGGGGCCATTCAGAAGAAAAATGAAAAGATACAGGAGAGTGTACTTCTTATTTTCCATAATGCAGTTGCATATGGCTGTAGATTTACTTCAGTATTTGTAAAAACACTATAAAGTAGATTTACTTTAGTATTTGCATAACTCAGAGGGACATCTTTTAGCCTGTTGAATTCTGTCTGTAGTCTGAATTCACACCTTTGATGCTTTCCTTTGTAGAGAGCATCAGACTTGGTTATAGGTCATGACAGAAGTGTCACCTTTTGATTAGTCACATAGAGCATCACCTGAATCATCTCCATCCTCAGCCTGATTCAGTCTCAGCCTTCTTAGAGCTGTGCTGATGGTTCAGCTGCTCATTCCTGTCTCCAGATAACGTCAGTCCTTATTAATGAATGTTGTTAATTGATTAAAATGGTTCATGAGATGACTGAGATTTCAAGGAGTCCAAACTTCAGGTATAATGGCAGAGAAGCTGCTGATCGTCTGTGTCTGATGGGGCTGGAGTAATTTCTGGGAATGGTCTGATAACTTGCATCCAAGATTCCTGTAGAACTGTCATTTTGAAGGCATTTTAATTAGATGTCGTGGAGACCAATTGTGTCATGTGGATTATTAGGGAGAAAACTAAATTCCATAAAGCTTTGGTCACTGTAGGTTTTCTTTTTTCCCCTAGACCCTCAGCACCTGTGAACTGCAGATGCTCAGAGCAGGTTTGAATGCTCTTAAGAGGACCAATAGAGTCAAGGGTTGTATTCATCCTGCAGCAACTAGTGAAATGGATGAATTTTTGTTTCTGTGTGTATGCCTTAAACATTTTTTGGCACCAGAAGTGTCATCTTCAGCTCTTCCCATCCAACATTTTAATGGTCTGCCACAGCTATTTATGCCTTTGTAAGGTTGATGGACAGTTCTCATATCGTGCCTTGTCAATAGCTCTGTTTATTTGTCGTGGCAGTCTTGAAAGCCTGTGCTGCTTCGTTCTCAGCAAGGACAATACAGTTGCCATTCTTCTTTGTCCTAGGATGATTTTTCCTGCTAGGAAAACTGAATGGGTGCAGCATTAGTCAGGGACCGTAGTTTTTAACGCCTGAGAAGAAACATTGTGATTGTCTAGTCTGACGTCTTCAAAACCTCATCCAGCAAGTTTGGCATTGACTTGTAATTTGCAGCTCACAAGCTTTTCATTTTGTTCATGAATGTGTGAGGGAATAAATGACAAGTTTAGGGGTTGAATCTCAGTTCTTTACTCATGCAGTGAAGGTAGTTGCAGCCACTGGTTGCTTGTCTCAAAATGTGTCTGCAGTGCCTGGGCTTCTAAGTTAAGTGCACCAACAGTTTTCGTAATGACTTGCCCAAGGTGCTCTTAGTTACTGAAGGACAGAGTTATGTTTCCCTTTCTTCATATGAGTAAAACCTAGTGCAGCTACTGAAATAACCAATTTGAGTCTTCATGATGAAGCCTTTGTTCTTGAAAGTACTGGGACTTATATTCATCCTGAAGACAGTTCTCTCTCTGCAATGTTGTTGACTCTTGTGTGCATCTGCAGCTGTATATTTAGAGCCGGATGTAATATTTCTAGAGACAATAATATCCTTAATCTAGTGCTAGATTACTGCCAGGATTAGATGTGAGGGCTGTGTTTAAGAAGTGCTGTTAGAATTCAGTGGCATCTACAGTGCATCTGCTGCCACCGAGGCACTGCTGCTGCATCGCTGCCTCTTGCAGGGGTCACAGCATCAGGCTGGAGCATTTTGTTTCCAGCTCCGTGTCATAAACTCCCAAATGAACAACATACTGGAAAGAAATGGGGAAAAAAATAATAAAAATATTAATAAAAATAAAAGAATAGGGGAGCTGATGACTAGGTATATCTTCCTTGGAAGCGGGCATGTAGAGACAGTGAGCTTAGATGAGATAAAAAAGAAAATGGGAGACAAGACAAGAATTTCAGAGGTGTGGTTTGTCTGGCACTGGTGTTTGTGGCTGAGCTCGTAATGCTCTGATATGCACTAGATACGCTCACAGGCAGTTGCACCTTTGAAAATAAGACGCTCCTTCTTCGTCCCTAATCCTTGCATCACAGGAATGGCTCCAAATGTACAGTAAAGCCTTTGATCTGTGCTTCGAGAGTGGTACTGGCAGAAAATGATTCGGATTGGCTGCGGAGGTGTTCAGATGTGGGTCAAACTGAAACTTTCTATCCATACTTTGGATCTGAGTCTGACTTTTTTTTGCTTTCCAAAGAACAAGATTTGAGGTTAAGGTTCTGAACTTAAATCTGAAACAGATTAGCATTTTCCTCTGTTGTTCTCTGAACTTTTGAGTTGGATTTAGTGATCCAAACTCTTGAAAATGTTGGAGTATTTGGAAATCATCTGCTATGCTGTTTACAGTGTTGAATTTGGTTTTGGTTTCTGTCTTATTCATTTCCAGTAAGACCTGGTAATTTGTTGCAAGAAAACAAGAACAGAATCCAATTTGATATTCAAAGATCTATATTTTAAAATTATATATTTTTCAGAAACAGAAAGCAAAAAGGTCTTTCTCAGCAGGATAGAGAAAAAGACAGGTTACTTTATTTTGCAAGTTTTGTATTTCCTTTCCAATAATAATACTTCCCTAAAATGACTTGATAACATCTAGTTGAAGCTTGCTGAGCATGTGGGCCTTTTTCAGAGGTTAAACATGGGTGCCGTGCCTTATTTTAGGAGGCTTTATATTTATTTGACCTGTTTCTTTGTCTCTGGGGAAATTAATAAACAAATCTCTGTATAAAGCATTCTTCTGTATAAGGCATCTGGAAAGATGTAAGTAGGAAAATGACACTAATTATTCTTGATGCTCAGCCCTCCATACTAATTCTGCTCAGGTTGATTTGCTGGTAAGCCAGATTTCTCAACGTAGTAGTGCCATGGGATTCTGTTGGTGCTGTAGTGACATGTAGCCAAGGCAATTCCTAGGTCACTTAAGACTGAGCTGTGCAGCAGTGGTGTCATGCGGTGACGTGGCGGCATTTGTGGATTTTAATTACATAGAGGAGGGCAGGAACACTTACCCTTTTTTCCATTCCTGCTTTGAGTAAAGCTAATGCAAGCAGTAGTGGGCAAAACTCAGGATGTGTTTTCAGGTGTAGAGTTCAAACATACACCTAATTTGGAAGCTTTTGTATTCTGCTGAAACCAAAACGCCACTGAGGGGAAGCAACTCATGTTTTCATCATTGTTTAGAGTCCACATCATAACACTCACTGGTGGTTGTAAGTCTGTGATGGATTGAATTCAGATTTGACATTAAATGCTACTGTACTTCAGTAGTATTGGCTTTCTGTTAGCTTTCTCTTGGAAAATCCGTGGCCAGCTTAACTTTGGGCAAGCAGTTCACTAATGACCATTCAGATTTCCTTGGTGGAAATTTTTTAGGCTAATAGAAGTAACTGTTCGTTGAGATCAAAGCTCTGAACTAGTGCACTTCCCTTCCTGAATGGAAAACTCAGTCTGCAAAATTTTGTGTGCATTATTTAAGGTTTTGTAGAAATTAGGTATTTCCTTTAGAGATCGTAAATATATTAATACAATAATCCTGATAGAAGACAAGGATGTTACTGCAGAATTATGTACAGGAAAGCAGACCTGACAATGTAATTGAGCTTGAAAACCAAAACATAATTGCCAAGGGTGGGAGTGAAACTTGCAGCCATTGTGCTGACACAGCCTGAAAGTTCAGCTTATCTAAAAGGCTGGAATTATTTTAAAACAGATTTTTGATATGAAACTGGAAGAGGGGCGAGGGGAAGTCAACCTAATCTAGTATGCAAAGGTGCTGTTTTGGGAGGATGTTTTTTCACTGAATGTGTAACTCTCAAGTGTATAAGCCATCTCTGTGTTGATGGATTGTGTGCTACACAAAATTTCCCAGTACCATTGTGGCTTCTTTATGATCTGGGAATGTAAGAAAGGCCAAGTAGGCAGGCAGAGAACATCCAGAAAGCTGATTTTTCCTGCCGCCACTTGTACTGCTTTTCACCTTCAGATGTGCATCACTAGCTGCTGGCCGTGTAAATAACTGGGTTTTTCCAAAACTGCATCACCCAGAGACACATCTGGATAGTCTGGTGGGTGGTGGGAGCCCCTGGCTCGTCTGTCAAGCAGTAGCAGGGAGGGCAGGTACATCTGTTTCTTTGCCCACGCGTGAGCCCTGTGTCAGAGCACGCAGAGGAAACAAGTGAGTGTGTCTTGCTGAGGGCTGAATCATCCTGTTGGAACAGAAAATGCTGTTGGAGGACTAAGGTGGCTTAGTTTTCCAAAACACACTGTGAGACAAAAAAGCAGCGCGTGATGCATTAGCTTCTGATAAACAGGGCTTCTCTGGGAGGCGTTCCTTCAGAGCTGTGTGCACCGGGATCCCTGGGGGAGCTATTGCAATTCCTTGGAATTCTTCTCCAGCCTTTCGGGAGCCACCCAGATGAAAGGGTTTGCCAGTTTCACAGTGCCTAATTGTAGGGATGTTGTCTGTTCTGTTTTTCAAAGTGTTTCTGTGGAGATGATGATAAGGACACCTTTCTTGAAAAAGGAACTTGCTAGACTAATAAATGTTGTATTGAAACAAAAAGTTTGCTAGTTGGGTATGCCAGTTTCATACCACTTCATTCTCCATGAGCACAATGCCTTTGTGATTTTAACTAAATATTTAATTGGTTTTTTTTCCTTAAACCAAAGGGAAAGTGTTGCTTTCCTTTGCATAGTATCCTTTGCATTGTATCCTTTTGCATAGTAAGAGAACCTACAAAGGTAATTTAGGTTCCAGCTGGTGTTCTGTGTCCTCTCCATTATGCATTTCCCAGTCAACTGACACTTTTCTCCAATATTTACTCTGATATTTCACTGCAGTTGCCCTCTCCTTCTCCATTCCCTCACCATCTCCCTTCCACGGAGATATTGCACATACTTCAGTCAGCTCTATTTAAATAGCAGCACTCCCTCCCAGTACAAACAGCCAGGCAGATGTTAAACACCGAGGGAGACCAGCAGTGGAGGAGGTGCCGGGTGGTTCTAGGCCCTGCAGGAGAGTTCCTGATGCAGGGAAGGAAAGGGCATTTTCCTTTCGTGTCATTCCGTAGTGCTGGGAGACAGAATCGGGAGGAAATCACTGCTGCAGACACGAGAGATGAATCTCACGTAAAATTAAATAGACCTGTCCAAGTTACCGCAGGAGGTAAGGCAGGTCAGACAAAGCACTGTCACTTTAAGCACGTTTTTCCACCTCCTCCTGTAGCAGAAGGTGATTCCAAATGGCTCTGACTCATCCCCAGGAGGTGCCTGTTGTTTTTTTTCCCTAATAACAGTTCGAGTTTAGTGAGACTGTCATTAGCAGGATATCTATAGCTTTTCCGAAGGCTCTGCTACGTGTCCTTTCTCTTCTCTATGTACAGCACAGACCTATGTTAATATTTTTCCTGGGAAAAATTTTTCCTGTTTTTCCTCGTATTTTCTCCAAAACCAATGAGGTTAGAGCATTCCTTACTGGGAATTCAGAAGCTTGGTTGGGTTACTGCACTCCCTGTTCTGTACTTGTTCATCCGATTGAGATTGGATGTGGTGTCCTGGGAACTGCAGGGTTAAAGGTGCATTAAAAAGAAAAGGAAAAAATTGTTAATGGAAATTGTTTGACTGTTACAGTGTCTGAGGGATTCACTGCTCTACAGGTAAAAGGCATGGACATGATAAGTAATGCTGGAGAATGCGTCTTGAAATGAAAAACAGAACTTAATGTATATTCTGTTTATGCTTTGTTTAGTTTTACAGCAATTTAATTTCTTGTAAATAAATTGTAGTAAGAAATGAGCTGGTATGAGCATTGAGGAGGTGGTGAGAACTGTCAGTATTGTAGAGTCCATGATTCAGATTCTGTATTTCTAATGGGACATGAGATCCTGGATAGCTCAGCTTCTTAAAAATTCAGTAATTTACACTTGGGTGGCCTTTCAGGTTTGACTTCATATTCACAAGTGATAGAGGTGAATGTGTTGCTTCCCTCACAGCTGCCTTCAGTCTTTTTGGTTTGTAAAACCCTAAAATTTTCCATGGGAGGAGCAGATCCTTGCACAGCAGATATGACCCTACTGATAACAGATGTGGTTTCCTTCTTCACCTTCTGTTGACCTAACCGAGATAGTGAACAGCAGGCCTTTGGGGATCTGTAAACCAGAAGTAAAAACCACTGCAAGTGCAAGGATGATCTGCAGTAGGAACATGCTTTTGCTAGTACCTAAACCAGTTCTGAAATATTGAACTGCACGGAGGTCTCCTGTTCACAGTACACACCAGCTTCCAGTTATTCAGCAGACTGATTATCCAGGTGCCACCTTTGTATTTGAAACCCGCCGATGACCTTTCATTCCCAGCTCTCAGGGCTGCCCCTAGTTAAAGTAGTCATTAAAGGGTGGCATTTTAATCTAGCATACATTGTGTTTGCTTGGTCTGAAATCCTTACATGCAACCCTCTCTCCTCTCTGTGATTTAGCAGCACTTGATGCATTTCATGGCGTGTGACACAGCTGAAAGGGAATTGATAATAGAGAGCAGCCTTGAACAAGGATGCGGTTTTGTTTTCTGTTAAATCATCGTTGCTATAGTGACCTAAGATCTGTTTAGCACGCAGTAGGTATATCATATTCTGGGCAAAAGTTAGGGAGTTTTCAATATTCCTCTAACAACTGCTTTACAGAAGGAGGTGTGTGTAGTCTTTCTGCAAGAAGTCCCTGGTTCTCTTATTGCTGCTCCTGCGAGTACCTGCTGGATTTTGGCTGTCCCTTCCTTGCTGAAGTAATTTCAATGAAGTTGGATAAATAATATACCCATCTTAAGATGTTAAGGTTGTGGAGTATTTCTTCCCAAAGGAGAGTTTCATGGACTGCAGTGATAAATGCAAAAATGCAGAGAACATGAACCCTGCTAAGGAGTGGTCGTCCTTATGAATCGGTGACCCAGTTTTGGAGGAGGAGGAGGATGTTTTTGAAGCTGATTCACATGGTTGGAGTCAGGAAGTCTGAATTCTTCTCCCACATCTCTCAGGCTTCTCATGTTCCCTCAGGTATGATCAAGAGCGTGGTGCCTCTACAAGCTTAACTGAGATTTTCTTCTTCTCAGTTGGATGTTGGGGGATTAGTTATTCTGCTCTTTGAGATCTTTATGTTCATTGGGAGGTGTTGAAGTCTGCAGTGCATGCTTGGAGAGTTGCTGCTCCAAGGAGAGATGCTCCACCTGGCAGGGGAGTCAGGCCAGTGTCTGTGAAAGTCTCACTGTGTCTGGCGCACTGTGTCAAACACAGCTCCTCCCTTCCCACTCCTGGTTTCTGGCCTGAGACCAATTCCTGCCCCTTGGCAATGATCTGGCAGATTTGGCCACCAGCTCAGTCAGCCTCCAGCTCTGCAGTGGGGCAGGTGCACCTGGCAGCATGTCCTCATCCCTGTTAGCAGAGGTCTGAAAGCAGGAGACAAGGTTTCTTAGATAGGCTTGACCTTAGAGCTCTTTGGACACCAGCATTGCAACCAATTTAACATTCAGTGCTACTGGAGGTCTCAGGAGAATTCCCTTTGTCATGTTAAGCTGGCCAGAGAGAAAGGGTTGATTTCTTACAGGCTACTTAGACAGGGTCATCTTGATAATGGGCATTTTCAGAAAGTCTTCAAGATGTGTGTCTCATTTTACTCCCAGAAATTCAAATAAGCAAGCCTTCAGAAGTGCTCCTTCACCTGGGTTTGACAGTAAAAGAGAAAAATGTCCTTGTTTAAAAAAAAAAAAAATCAATATGAATTTCAGCTAAATAATACATTTTTCCTGCTTATTTGACTCTCCTGTCATGTTACATATTCCATTATATGACCTTATTTCCCCTTTTTCTTAATAATGAACTTCTGTTCTGTGCTTTTAACTTACTTCAGATCTGAATTAATTTTGAAGTTCTTCCCACTGCTGGTGTCTGCCACACAGGTTTTACATATTTTAAGCTTGTATGTCCTAATGTTGAGACCAGTTTTTTCTTGTCAGCTCTTTGATGGACAGTTTTGGCCTGTCCCTTTGCTAAAGCTCTGCAGAACTGATATTTCAGCCCCACTGCAGATTGGAAGGTTTTTTTCTGCACAGTGTGGGGTAAGCTGTTTCTTACTGGCAGCTCTTATATTTTTATCAGTTTTGTAAGGTTAATTAATGCAACAGCCTCCAGTCTTGGTTGTCTTAAATATTTAGAGGAAAGAAAGAGATTTATGCACATTTTTGCTGCTGAGCTAGATTTGGTTGAACTTCTGTTGGATTTCTGAGTTAAGACTCCCAGCTGGTATAAATCAGTGAAGTTCCACTGATGTATTTTGGATGACCAGCTCTGTGGAGGATCTGGTCTTCCTCAATTAAATCTTGTCACTTACTGAACCTGAGCTACTTTGCACTGAGCTTTTGACTTTTGCTGCTGTATTTTTGTGTAGAGAACATGGGATATATTTCTGCTATCTTTTATCTCTGTGTAGCTATAAAGAAAGACAGGTGTGTGTGTGTACATTTATACACACACAGACACGCAGGGATGTTTACACACACAGTCACCCATACACAGAGAATTGTGCTGGAAACCCCCCGCCCCCCCCCTTTTTCCTATCATCACTGCTGAACTAATACACCCTAGACTTTGACTGACATGGAACCTCACTGAAGATTTGGGTCACAGTGTCCAAATTTGTTTCCATATACCAAAAAATTTCAAACCCAACCAACTAAAACCCCTCCAAGCACTGATACCCAACTTGGAGATAGTGAGGAACAATGCAGCTCCAAGCAGAAATAATTTAGATTTGCATCATGGGGAGACCCCATGGCTCCTTCGATTGAGCACCCATTTCACTACACAGAGCAGGTGAAATCTTTTCCTGTGGTCCAAAGCATGAAACCACGTACTTACCGGGAGAACTGGGGAGGGAATGGTGGTGATGGGCAGGCCAGGAGTCTGGAAAGTCTGATGGATTAGATGAGAATGTTGTTCCAAGAAAGCTCAGAAATATCTTTGTGTAGTTTTGGGGCAGAGTTGGGTGTCTCTTTGCTGTTAGTCTTTTTGGCTGTTTTGTTATCAGGTTAATCTCTGTGAGATTAACACTGACTCTCTCAAGTCATTATGACAAGTGAGCGTGGCAGTAAATTCTTCCATGTCAAGAAAAAGACAAATTGTACTGTACTGCATATTGTGGCATAGTACTACTAGTTGCTGAACTTGATAAATGTCTTCTGATGGGTTCTGTAGTTAATGAACAAAGATGTTAATTGCCCTTATCTGAAATAGCTGTATTTGCAGGGACGTTCTCTGGAGCTATGAATGTCTTCTAACAGAGATTTATTTCAAATCAGCTATTGTTTTCAGCAGTTTCAGAGTCCATTACCCTTCAGTATCAACTGAATAGTCTCCACCCCCATCAAAGTTTTGAGAGCAATCAGCTCTTCCTATGTGTTATTCAGCAGGTCTGAATCTTATTTGGGTATGGAAAACTTCTGTGTAATAGAGCACACTCCTGGGCTACAGCAGGAGCATGGCTCATTCTTGAGAGCAGCCAAGAGAGAAATAAGCACCTGACAGCGGAAGAGAGGTCTGGAATAGCCCCATTTCCCCCCACCATCTGGAGTATTTAATTGGGAAAATCATTCTTCGTTGTTGTTGTGTTGGTGGGAGTTGTCAGTCTAAATATGTTTTAATGCAAATAACCATCTCTATTTGTAGAATTCATCTTTTCTAGATGCTTTCTTTGGGAAATATGCAGCTGAAGATTTAGTGCATTATTATATGAGTAAGTGCATACAAGCCTCACATTAACAACGGACGTCATGTTTATTCTTTCCCTTTTAGAATTTCCCATGGAAACAAGTGGGCAGATTTTTGCATTATTGATTAGCTTGCTGCTGCCGACTTTTCCCAGAAACACAAGAGAAAGCCAGGCTTACGCAGGAACCTCCATGTTCTTCCAGTTTTGGGACCACTGGATTCCCCTAAGATTTGATTTGTAGTAGGTTTTGGGGTGTGCCTGTTCTGGTGCAAAGTTTCAGAGCTGTATGATTAATAAATCTTTATGGAACTGAAAAAAGACCAAGTTCTCACTGAGGCTAGAACATACCTGATTTCCCAGAGGAGAAGTTGCATGTTTCTTTAGCCCCCTTTTAGGGGGCTAAAGGCTAATGTGAAGAGAAAAATGTTTCCTTGTGGCATTTTTGTTTGTTGGATCTTCGTTGGATTTTTGTTTGTGAATCTCTTACAGTTTTTTAGAACATGTTCAGCAGCAGACAGCCAGAAGTTCAGAATATGACTGTAAATCTGTAAGCTGGCATATGTAGATTCTCAGGCCAAAGTTTTCTACGTCAGGATTAATTTTGTAGAGTGAGGGAGAAAAGTCCATTATCTTGCTTCGTTTCATAGATTTCAGACTTTGCCAGGAAATATAAATCTCCTTTCAAAAATGACAACTATAAAAATAAGAGTTACTATTTTCTTAAATAAAGGCATTTTCAACTGAACTTGACATACTGCTGCTCAAGATGCTATGGCTTTAGATTCTGATACCAATAATTAAACTGAAGTGTTCAGGTCCTCAGCTCCCCCTTCCCTGCCCCTAAGTTATGTTAACATACTATTTTCTGTTTCATGTTAGAAATGGGGCTGAAGGAGCTCAAAACTAATCTGGCAAAAGCTGGATGGGTTCCCTGATCCGCCTGACGCCACAGCCAGACAAATATTTGTACGGGCAGAGACAAAGTGGGTGGATGGAGGTGGGAATGCTGCTTAAGACGAGTATTGATGCCAGATGCTTCGTGGTGACCCACTGAGGATCTGCCTCATTTTAGGCATTTTCAAATCTCTGAATCCACGTTTCTGGCCTTGAGTGTTGTTCTAATCTGACTTTCCCATGGAGAGACCTGGGGGTGAGGATGCAGCTTCTGGGGGGTGGGTGCAAGCAAGACCAGCTGCAACATGAGAACGTGCAACACTTGCACTGCTTATTTATCATCCACAATGATTCACTGTGATTGACGTTCACATACCTGAATGTCAAAATAGCCTGTGTTTTAAGAGGAACCAGTGACTCAGGCTGTGGTTTTACCTCAGGCCATTTCCTGATAAATGGCTGAACTGTGCTTGGTCTTGAGAAAACACTGCTGAGGAACACGGCGCTGTCCTCGCATCTGTGTGTGTGGAGAGATTAGGGGAAGGACACCTTTGTGTGAGGCTGACCTTCCCCTCGTGAGTGCCATGGTCTCTGTGAGGGGCACCACAGCTCTGGGAGCTCCAGGAGGACTCAGGTGTGATAACAGCTCTGTTTTGGTGCTTCTTCAGAGCAGTTCTGCCCAGCCCTGATGTGGGAGCATGGTCTTCAGTGCTGGACAACACAATTTGAAGGAGCTCTATACAGTGATAAATCACTTTGCTTTAGACTCTCTCAGTTGTGAAACAGAGGTGACGCTGCCTGTAACTGGTGTTTTCAGAGCTGAAAATAGTTCACTTCTTAGAACATGGTATTTTTAGTGAAAGCAGAAGCAGTGCATGTGATGATGCTTACAGGGATTGAAGTGTATTTGGGCTACTCATTTTTTGAGTAAGATGGCAAAAAACTGTATGCGTGTAGTGTGGCTAGATAGGAAGTATGGACATGGGATCATATGAATGCTACATAAAGTAGCTCATTGGCATAAGGCTTTCATTTGGAATGATTGACCATCTGTGTAACTCCATTTTATGTTTTGGGTAGTCTTCCCATCTTTGGCAAACTGCAGAACACTGTTCCTACCTTCTCCTTAAGGAAAGTTGCATGTTTCTTTAGAGAGGTGTATGCCTGGTGTGAAATCACTTGGGTATGGCTACAGAGCTGTGGTTGAACTGGATCACTTGTCTTTAATGCTGTTTAAATGGATGATTTAAAGTATAGGAGAAGCTTCTCTTGTGAACAGATTCTGGGAGAATTCCTCAAATCGTCTTTGAAGTTAATGGAGGGTATTAAGGGCAGTCAGCACCTTCTTAAAAGAGAAATTTAAATTGCTTTGATTCGTTTAATTTTATATTTGCATTAACGGGTTCTGGATTTCTCCCTTCTCCAGTCTTTCCGAGCATGTTTTTGATAACTTTGCCCCCTGAGCATACTAGATTTTGTGTTGGCTGTTTTGATATTTTTCCCTGAGTGTTGTAATGCTGATTACCGAAGGATCTTGGGCCTTTGGCTTCCTGTGAGAACGAGATAATTACTCTCCAGTAGGCAACACATGACGTACAGTATCAGCATTAAGCCACTGGGATTCCAGTCACTAGTGTAGAACAATATTGTGGGTAAATGAATAAGCAGAAGTTTATCATACTTCCTGCACAACAAGGTTTTCGTTAAAGAGACAGTGAAAATTGTTTTCACCCAGGGCTGGTGCAAAATGAGTGCTGCAGCAACAGCCGTTAGGGAAAAAAGATATTGAGGTTGAGTTCTGTAGCTCGCCGGGTTTTTCTTGCTGAAAAGACAGCTGAATTCTTGTGGCAGCAAAGGTGGGTGACAGGGCTGTCACTGCATTTTTGGCGGATGACGTTTATGGGCTCAGAAACACGTATGAAGCGTATAACTCCACAGTGAGGTTTCCAGATGCACCACCTACTTAACTTATGGAAGAAAGTTGTACCAATTAGAAGTAGAGACGTTCCGAATGCAATTTGCTTATTTCACACTCGCCCCCAGGAATCCTGTGTTGTGATTTTAGGAGCTGGCCCTGTTTGACCCTGAAATAGATGTGGTTTCTCCCTTGCCTTCGTTATTTCAAGACTGTCAGTTAAAAATAACTTATGTATTGGGCACAGTGGGAGTAAGTTTGAGAAGTTGAAGTTATATGCAAATCAGTAATAGTGAGAAAATAATTCATAAATGTAATGAGCTCTATTCTCTTGAAAGACATGGTCAAGTCTATGGTTTATCCATGAGGTGGGATTAATTATTTTTGTGTGAAAAGTTTCTCTGCCGCAGCAATACTGATCAGTTCACTTACGCTGTAGCACAGCGAAGTAGATGATGTCTTTGAGGACCTCTGTTAAACATTCAGTTACTTTAAAAATGACTTGCATAAAGTACAGTGTATGTACTCATACTCAATAGACACACAGCTATAGCACTGTGTATTTACTTAGTTCAGGACATAATTTCATGTGTGCTTGCATAGATACATTTATATTTCAGCCTATCTCAGAGATAATTGTACTTCTGTAATGCCTAAGAATTACAGGGATACTAACAAGGCGTTTCATGTTTAAGTTTGTTTTGCTGAAACTGTCAGTTTATGTTGTACATTTTATTGCAAAATGCAGATACTTATTTTTACTTATGTTTTAATTGTGACTTTCATTTTAAACTGGAGATCAGCACTCTCAGCAGGAAAACAGTGCTCACCTATAGGCTGAGATGGGTACGTTGATTGGTTTGCTTTTGCTTGAGTCTGAAACTTGAGGGCTGTATCTTTGGAGCCCCAAGAACCACTGCCAAATGAAGGAGTCTGGATCTTGATGATGTAGTTGATCAGAATTGCAGCTGAGGAGAAGAACAAGGATGTGTGGAATAAAGCAACCTTGCTATAGGACAGTGTTGTTCTGTCTCTGTGATTGAGATGCTTCTTCGTGCATGGAGAGCATGTTCTTGGCCAAACCCCTTCATAGTTCAGTTCAACCTGGAATTAGGTTTCATTGATTTTTGGGGCCAGGACAGTTTGACATTTGTGTGTTTCAGGCAACTCGGTGTGGTCTGATTTTGTTTTTATGTGAATGATCTTGACACTTGAAGGAGATGGAGGAAGGTGTGTGGATGGTTCTCTCTGTTTAATGACCTGGGTAGGAATTGCAATTTTGCAGATATTTTTAACACCAAGAGTAACTCTGATAGTGCTGTTCTTACTTTGAAATTGTGAAACTTCTGATCGCTAAGTAAACATTTTTTTCCCTTCTCCTTTGTTTTCTTGCAGCCAACTGGGTACATGGAAAACTCCATTTCCTACAGTGCTATTGAAGATGTTCAACTGCTCTCCTGGGAGAATGCCCCTAAGTACTGTTTACAGCTCACAATCCCGGGGGGTACTGTCCTACTGCAGGTACAGTAAACATAGAAGTACAACTTCCTTTCTCTCTTACTGTGAATGAACTTCTTTCTGTTTCCTGTGCATGAAATCTTAATTAGATGGACTCAAAAATGGCAGAGAACTTGGTGCTGTCAAATTATCTAACCACCAGAAAATTTTCTCAGGGTGATAGCTCTGAAACTCTTTGTGGTGTTTAACAATCAGAATGGAATTTTTGGGCCATGGTGATTAAATCTTGCTGATTTTGTGCACCAAAGTAGCGCTCTGTGTAAAGGCATATTGATACGGGCCTGGAACGATTGTATTTTTACATGTAGTCCTGTTCCAGCATGAAAAAAGTTAAAAATTTCATCCTTCAATTCATATAGGAAACCCAGAACTTGCACTGGAACTGACAGATACCTATTTTTAAAAGATACTCAATCATCACAGAAATATTTCAGTATATTTGTATGGATATCTGTACTGGTTCTCTAAGTGTTGTTTTCAAACAGAAGACACTGTGTTTACATTATTCCAGATTTCTTCATCCACTTGTGAGGCTTTATAGGTCCCCTTAGGTCACTGCAAGTTTTAATGACAGAAAAGCACTCCACAGCACTGAGCTTTGGAAATACTTTGGAGTTAGTAGGAAAAGCAACTGAAAACCCGGCTGCATGGCCCCCAAAGAACTTTGAAAGGTCATAACTTAAAAATACCAAATTGGCTTCGGCTTAATTCTTGCATGGTTCTCTCACATGTTTCTCAACACTGTTTTGAAGATAGTTTATGTGTTACCCTTCGGGATTTTACTTTTTCAGTTGATTATAGAGCCATGACTGTTGTGTATGCGTATTTCATCCAGGTAGGACTGTAAAGGAAAGGCAGGAGGATGAGCCATGATTTCCCAACAGCTAGAGTAGGGTCCTTGTTATTTTTGAAATCTTCCTTGCCTAATGCATTAATGGAATTAATTAGACAGAAAGTTGTCTGAATTTCTCAAGTTGGATGATTTTCTCATGATAATTTTGATTCTACTTTTTCCATAAATTTCCCTGGTGGTGTTAGCATTTATGTTTATATCTGTTTCAGCAGATGGAATAGTTATACCTGCCTTTCCAAATTCTGTTTCCAAGTCTTTATTCTGTAGTTTATGGCAGCTGCCTTTTTGGGTCCACTTAATAGGAAACAAGATAAAGCTTGACCCCACAGCTTCCTGCTGAGTGGAAAGGAAATTGATAGGGTAGCCAGGCTGTAATCTGGAGCAGCCTGACATTTGTCTCTTTAAAAGAAAAAGAAAAAACCAACAAACCAAACACATAAATAATTAAGTTTGTGAAAAAGCAACATCTTAGCATGGATACTTTGCTATTTTCTTCAAAAAGATTGGTGTCTTTATGTAACCTCATAGGAACTCATAAAGAAGTGAAGTGAGCTGGACTTGTGTTCTGTTTATTGCTGCCTGGCTGAGCACTCTGGATCAGATTACATTATAACTATGGGAATTTCAACATAATTCAAAATACAAACTTTAAAAAATGTTTTTAGTATGACTTGGTTCTTGCTAGTATCTTGATTCGTCAGATGTGGTCAGATTGGAGGGAATATAAAATTAGATTTCCTTTATACAGTTGTAATGTGTATTCACAAATCCCAACCAGTTCTCAAAGTTATGTTTAGTCTGCTGAAGAAATCAAGTTGAAAAAGCTGGATTTATGAAGTATTTGAGTTCAGAAGAAATTCTCTAGCATATGTAGCAAAGAGTAAAGGTATCCAAAAGACACTTTCACTGAGGAGCTGAGAAAGTAGCCCTTGCATAGTTCAGTTATTTCCAGATTTCCAGAAGATTTCAATGCATCTCTGGGAAATTGTGACTTCCAGTTTTTTATGAAATCATTCAGTCCTGCTAATCTGAACAGCAGCATGCTCTGATGTAATGTCCAGCTCTAGTATCAGGAAGTGTGTGATAGTGGAACAAGTCAAACTAGTCCAAAACATGTTCCCAGTAGTGTTTCTTCTGAAGTGCACTTTTGGTGAAATCTATATTTTTTCCAAAACCTTTAAATGAAGTGTGTATATATATAGATGTATATATATAAAAAAAATATATATATGTATTTAAAAATGTTTAAATGATCTGTTTTGACTACCCCCAATTTATTTAATATTTCTGATTAATAGAAATTTTATTTTTTGAGTTGTGTTTTTACACATGCTGCATGGTAAATTCTTTAATACCATGGGATATTATTGACATGATATGACATAAAATGAAGCAGTTTAGTACTTTTGAATCACAGGCTTTCCCAATTTTTTATTTTTGAGAAAAATTTAGGATTCCAATTTCTGCTTCACTGAAGGCAGCATGGATTTATGAAAGGCTGGTCCTGCTTGACTAAGCTGACCTCCTCCTGTGACAAGGTGACCTGCTTAGTGGCTGAGGGAAAGGCTGTGGAGGTTTAGATTGGCTATTAGGAAAAAATTCTTCACCAAAAGTGTTCTCAGGGCACAGGCTGATCAGGGAAATGATTGAGTCACCATCCCTGGAGGTGTTTAGAAGATGCAGATGTGGCACTTGGGGACATGGCTTGGTGATGAGCTTGGCAGTGCTGGGTTAGACGTTGGATTTGATCTTAGAGGTATTTTCTAACCTAAACAATTCTGTGCGAAATGCCACAGGAGAGCCCCAGTCCGTGTTCAAGTTTTCATCCCCTCTGTCTGCTGTCACCAGGGTCTATTTCTGGCTTATTAGTGCACAGTGATGAGTCAGAGAGGGAAGAGTGCCATTACCTTTCCTTACATCATCCTGAAGCCCTCCCATGGCAGTATTGACCCATCCCAACCTATTTTAACACATGAAATCTGACAGGCAGCGCCAGAGGTGATGCAGCTCCTCTTAGGAAATCGGATCACAATAACAGGATGTGTCCACCTGGGTTTCAGAGGAAGACCTGGTTCTCAGGCAGCAGACAGCTTAATCCGGGCTGGGTTCACATTTAAAAGTCATTTTTGTGTGTGGAGTTTTTCCCACTCAGGGTTTGTTGAATGAGCACAACTGTCTGAGTATTTCACTGCCTGGCATTTGGGAATTCCCATTGTCCCGTGTGGGAGTCACGGACAGTCAGGTTTCTGGGGATCATGGACTGTCAGTTTTCTAGACATGCTGAGAGTTTGTGTTTTCTTTCCCCCTGCCAAGTGATGTGATCCCTGGTCCTTTCCATGAGCAGCAGTCAAAATCACAAGTTTTTTTTCTTCCCTGCAGTTGGGATAGCAGGTGTGAAAGAAGGTGTTGCTGAAGCAGGCTCATAGGCCACAAGCTCTTCAAGGCCAGGAAATAGGAGCTAAATTTAGCTTTTGATGAAGTGTGAGCTCTTTAGTATCAGGAATAGCTGGATCTCCTTGAGCTGGGCTAGACTTCTGCTCTGCTGCTTTCCCTTTGTAAAGCACAAGGTGTGATTATGGTATTGTGTGGATGATTATGAGGAGGATGCTACCCTTGACAGTGAAATAACTGGAAGAACCTTTTGAAAGAGGTTGGAAAAAAAACCTTACAGTATAATTTCATGAGCTGCTGAGTACCAAATGTAGGAAGAGTCCCAGGAAAAAGGCTTTGGTATTTCAGTCATGACAGTACTGCCTTGCTTTCCTGTGGTGTCCTTTCTTTTAGCCTTAAAACCACCACTTCCATCCCTATCGCTCGTGTTGTTTTATTCATTTCTTGGCAATCGGGTGTAGTCAGAAGGAAAAACAAACAGAGCAGGAAGCCTTGACAAGCACAACAGTCACACGTTCAGCTCGGTGCTTGAACACGCTGTTTGTGCCAGGGAGTCCCCACGGTAAGTGTTTCCACTGGGGTTTTAGTAACACTTTTATTTTAGTCTCCTTGGAGAACCTGGCTTTTGTTTTAAGTGCAAGTCCAGCCAGTGCTGCCGGTGTGGAGAGGTCATGCAAGGACCACAATCCAGCAGAGGCGGGGAATATTTTAAGGAGGAAAGTGGCATTTCTAGCAATTCCCAGCAACTCTGTCTGTGCCCTGGGTTAAGCCAGAAGAGTGGCAGGTTTCCCTTGCAGGTCTGCCCAAGCCCTGGAGGTGCAGTGCTGGGATTTGCATCAGCAATGTGACGGTTTTGTACAGCTGTGTGTGTGCCATGGGGCTTGGCTTCCTGCAGCCCTGGGACGCTCCACTGTTTCTGTGGCTGATAATAAATGGGAGCAGAGAAGCCTGTGCTGCTTTATGAGTCCCAGTAATGAATATCAGCTGGAAAAAGAGCACAACAAAACCCCCATCCTGCTGACCAGAAAGCAAGCAAGGGAGAGAGAGAATCACAGAATAAACTCATGAAGAATCAAATCCAGAATCTGGGTCATCAAATCACACTTATTGCCACATCTTTTCGCATGGCAAAATCCCCTAGCAGTATATGTGTGAAGGACGCTGTTGCAAGGAAAAACTTGGGAACAGTTTGCTTCATGGACAAGCCTGTTCTTGTATTCTTGTGAATAACACACATGCCAATAGCAAGGGATGCCGTGGTGGTAATTTACTGTTAAAGGAATGGCAAAGGTCTTCACCATGATTTTTAGAGAGCTCAGTTTCTTGCAGGGTTTCAGGTGTTCTGTTTCTCAGTAACACGCAGGTTCCTGTTTAGTCTTCTCCTTGCCTGGGTACAAATTATTGCAGGGGCTGTAATGCTGGTGTGAAGCAAGTGTTCAGTTTCTTATTTTTGTGAGCAAAAAGAAAAATCTGCCTTTAAAACATTCACTCCTTTTTAATAATAAACTTGTATTCCTCCAAGCAGAGGGATGCAGAGCAAATACTTCCTTTTCAGCAGAGGTGTAAACTTACTCATGTTGACTAAAGCTTTGCATATGCAGGCATTTAATCTCTTGCAGTTTTGCTCCTGTGAGCAGTCTTTTTAAAGCAGGTGAGTTTAATCCTATGAGTAAAGTTTGTAGTACAGCTGATCCCAGGTGGCTTTTCCTCTCTGACTGAGCCTTTACAGCCCAAAAATGAGAATATAAAATCCTTCAGAACACAGTTCCAGGATCAGTTAATCTTAAAAAAAATACCGCCAACAGTAGATGCTCTTAAAGTAGGTAGTCTTCTTCCTCATTGGAATAATAAATAAGTAAAAAAAACTTTCCCTGTGTGGTCAGAACGCCCCGTGAAAGCCTGGTTTAAAGTCTTTTCTGTCTCATTTTCTCCTTTTTATTGTACCCTAGAGCTGAACAAATATAGTAAACTATGCCTTTAGCTGGAGTAAAAAGCTGTAGGTGTCAGTTCCCAGGAAGTGATTACTTCAGTGCAGACAGCCTGGGTCCTGCCAATGCCCATCAGATAAAACTGTAAATGTCTGTGTGCAGCCCCATAAATGAATTGTAGTTCCCTCTGCTGCTTTACACTTCTGTGCTCGTTGCTTAAACTTCAGAAATGTTACTCACAATAACCCCAATGCTCGAGTAAGTCAGTGCCTGCAGAGCTGGCTGGGCAGCTGAGCACCCACAAGAGCTTGGTGGCTCTTCTGTCATCCTGGCATGCTATGAACTCACTGTTCCTTCGGTAAGAAAGAAATGCTCCCTTGTAGTCCCTTCTCAATGTAAGCCTGAAAATGAAGAGGGAGGACCAAGGGATGCTGTGCAAGAGTGAGATCTTTGTTTTCCTTTGCAAAAGATCCAGCGTTTCCTGCATGTTGCTGTGGTTTTGCTGGAGTCAGGTGGCCAGAAGGGTGCACTGGGAAGATTAGTCCCTGCTGCCTGGGAGAGGTGAGGAATGCTGGTGGCAGACTGCTCCCTCAGGATAAGAGTGGTTGGGGTAAAGCCTTCAGTCTGTGTGTGCTGAGCACGGTGCAATGAGCGCTGGTGGAATGGCCATTGACTTCCCAAGCTTCTCTTACCTGTGGGTCCTGATCATCAGTAGAAGTGTGGGGGTTTCCTAAAGGTTTGTTTTTCTATTTTCTGCTCACTTTGTCTTCTTTGTCTTGATTTTCTTTGGAAGTGGTCTTGAATAACAGCCCAAGCTCTGAGTGTTTAGAGTGGTTCAGACTCCTGACCCAGCCCCAAGTGCCAGTTTGCTTGATCACTTCTGTACAATAACTTAACTCTATGTGTAGACAGTGCTTGGTCCCACTCTTGGAACCCAGTCACTTTGCTAATTGTACTTTTAAAGTGCTCTTTGTATGTTGCTGCCATAGAGTTACACAAGTCTTCCCTTTGCCAGTTTTGGTTTTGTGTCTTGCAGCATTCTTCATTTCTTTTCTCCCCCAGTATTTGCAGTCCACTTGTGCTTCCTCCTCTGCATGATGCTGTTGTCCTCACCAATAGTTAGGGCTCCAGTCACTTGCACAATCTATCTACACATAATATTCTCTAATTATTTGCAGTGGTCTTACAGTCTGTACTACTGACATCATTAAAGTAGGAGAATAATTAACAGTTCTCAATTTAGGGCTTCAGCATTGGCTCCTGCTTTCATCTTCAGTGTCAGACCAGGGGCTGAATCAGGTAGACATTTTGCCTCTTTGAGGGAAGTACTTCCTTTTAATTTTGATTTTATTGATTTAAATAACAGTATCTTAGTTTGCATAGTTCCTATAAACTCAGTCTTCCTAATTTTTTAAGGATGTGGTGGATGTGTACTTTGCAATATTATTGGTGCAATTGCTTAGTATACATCAAGCCTACAAAAACTTTCAGTTTTATTTACTAAAGGGCATTGAGGCTACCATTTGGAAAGGAGGTTTTTTGTTCTCCTGCATGAACAAGTTTTCTCCTTAAAAAAAAAAAAAAAACAACAAGAGAAAAAAGGTTCAATTTGAAATTAAATTTTTCAAAGTCTGGTGAGGTTTTAGGGCATTCTATCTGGGCAAAGATTAGAAATACCTAAGTATATTTACTTCATGACTTTGTAGTTATGTTAAAAATATTTTTCTGCCTTTTGGTGGCAGAATATTCTTCAGAAAATTCTTCAGCCGTTTCTGTCTTGTGTTATAATGCACACACATACATAAAATACTGTGTAAATAACAGAAAGAAAATCGTTAAATATTGGCTGACCAAAATATCCTGAAGATCTGCACTCCAAATGTTTTTACAATTTTTCTTTGCGTGCAAAGAAAAGAAAATAGGAAAGGAAGGCTTTTTGTTTCCATTTGTGGCAATTTCATATTCTGATATGTCAGCATTCTTCTTGAAATGGAAAGTTTTTGATAAATTCTATGGTCAGCCAAGATTATTTATAATATATTTATTCCTGCTTTATTGCTTCAACATCTAGTGGAGGAGCAATTGATTCTCATTAAGATATAAATAAATAATATGTAATACATATATAAAAGGCTATTACTCCATTTAATTCAGAGTAATCAGTCCAAATTTGTGTCACCGAGCCATCAGTAGCTGACCTTGAGATTAAACATGTTTTTGGTAACCACGCAGCGTTTTTACTTCTGGTATTCCTGCCATTATCAGTGAACTGAACGAGTGCTGGGAGATGAAATACATTCTGTGGTGTGGATTTGGAATACTTACCTGAAAAGATGTTGGGGAGTGAAACTTGATAAGTGATGCTCTAACTTGCAAGAAGTACGTGCTTTTTGACTGGCAGAGAACCTCACCTTTTTTTTTTTTTAACATGGATTTATAGGCTATCCTGTAATTTTCACTGTTTTTATAAAAACATTTTGAATCGTGAGTAAAACTTGCCCGTTGGCAGCGTTGAGGTGGAGCTGGAAACGCCAAAGGGCATCTCTACCCACTCAAATATTTCAGCCTTATGTCACCTTGTTAAGGCATGCATATTTACGTCACTGTACATGCTTTTATATTTTTTGATACCAAGCCTTTTGACCTTTGGGAGTGTTGAACTATTCCTTCATTGGCTACGACCTGGCTTCACACTGGGAATTTCTTCATGCTGTGCTTAATACGGACAAAAATGGGTGATGGCTGGGAGTGATTATTGCAACATTTATGGCGCTGCTGCAAACAGTCTGTGCATGTATCTGCACGTCTGTGTGTGCTGTGCTTTTCACTGTTTTAATATCACTGAAAGAGCTAAGACATTATTTGAATTGCTTTGAGGCCAGCTGAGGAGCAGGACGAGAAAAGAAACCAGAGTATGGAAAAAACCCACCCCTCCTAGTAAAATGTCAGCCCATCTTCCTACTCTGCTTCTAGTGATTATTGGCAGAGGTAAATGCCCTACAGACATTAAAGATCTGGCCCACACCTGATTGAAATCAGGGAGGATTTTTCACAGTCTTTGGATTGGACACCATTTCATAGGAGGTTACTATTTTATAATGCAGCAAGGTCTTTGTGTCACTGCTTTCTGTGAAAATAAACTGGTTATAATGTAAAGTGCCTGAGTGACCTGGAACACTGGTAGAAACTAATGATTCTGTCTGTAACTTTTCTTTATTGCAGGCTGCAAACAGTTACCTGAGGGATCAGTGGTTCCATTCTTTGCAGTGGAAGGTGAGTTCTGCACTTCATTTTCTTCCTTCTCTGCCTCCAAGAGTACTTTTTAGAAATCCCTGTTTGTTCTTTGTAAAAGCCCTGAATGGAGAAAGTACTTTCTTGCAGAAACCCTAAATCAGTCTGCAGTTTTAACTTGTCTGTGTCATGAATGAAATGGACAAATTAACTTGTTACACAGCCCAGCTTTATCAACATGTGACTGGCTTCAAAAAGTAGATAGACAGTAAATTCACATTTAAACAGAGTAGATATTGGATGGTTTTAGTTTTGTGCTGTGAAGTGTAATATGCTGCAACGAGTACACTTCATCATATCCTCTGGACTCTTGGGATATTTTGAGGTTTTTTGTTTGTTTGTTTTTTATTTTCCTGAGAAGCTAGGGAGAAAGAGTGTCTTTTAGAGTTGTTTACTCTATGTAGCATCAATCTGTTATGCATCAGTCTATGTTTATGCTTTAGGATGATTTGGAATTAAAGGCAGTTTCCATTTCTGAGACCTCAAGCCCTTTCTCATTTTCAGTGGGAACAATGGACTGATTGCCCTGAGTAGGGAAAGTGGACCACAGAGACAACATTGTCTCTCAAAAGCAGCACATTCCTCATCGAAAACCGTAGCTGCTGACCTTTGGATGGAATCTGTATGGATCTTTGATGCAGTTGGAAACGAGTTTTGGCCAGATGCTGGCTATGGTTGTCCTCCCTTGCCTTGCAGTGGGAAACACAAGCAGTAGCTTTTCAGCTCAGGACTTGTCTTCAGCAGGGTTTCAGTGAAGTCAGCCAAGTTGGCTGTGCAGCTTATCAAGATTTCAGCCTGCTGACAGCAGCCACATGGAAAAATATACGGAAGTCCCTCCCACCAAACTGGTTTTGTTGTAGGTGTATTTGATAGTTGCAAAATAGTTGTGTGGCAAAACTACAGCATTGGTGTGCTTTGTGTAGCCATCAGCGCCTGGCACAGTCGTGTTCTGAGCGGTTCCAGGTTCTTATCAGCAAAAGCCAAGTGTTGAGATCTCCTTTTCCAGACCACTGGCATATTCTTCAGCCTGATACCCCGATTGCCCAAATGAGAGTGGGACAGTAGTGCTGATAGCAGAAGGCTGGGTTGTGGTGTAGCACTTTATTTTGGCCTCTTGACAGTATCATTAACACAATGCCCAGCCAGCCTTGTTTTTTTTTACTACTCCTGAGGATAACAAAGCACTTAAAGCATGCAGAGGCAGTATCTCCATGTGGCCATTATTTTCTCTCCTGCTTTGGCAGGCAGGGATGATCAGAAAAAGCATGGATAGAAATGATGATGGAATTTCTTTTTCTACTTCACCCCAGCTGGGATGGTTGTGGTACCAATGTGCTGGTGGCTCATGCCCATTTTGTTCCTGCAGTGAGGGGAGAATTGGGGTTGGAGGTGCAACTCTGAAAAAAAACCAAGTAAGATGTGGTAAAGATGCAACGTGGCCCTACCACTGACCTCACCAATTGAATTCTTAAAAAAAAAAAAAAAGAAAGAAAGAAAAAGAAATAAAGCAAGCCAGCCAGGATAGACAGAGTGACCTGGCTTGGATACATGCCTTTCAGTCATGGAGAGGGAGCTTTTCTCTGTGGGAGTTGTTTTTAAAGGAGTATTTCTTAAACTTTCCAGTGCTTCTGACCCAAGCTTCTCCTTTTGGGAAACTCTGAGTAATTTAACTTGGTGCAAAGTAGAATTTATTTTTGCTTCCCTGCTTCCCTCCCCACCCCCATTAAATTTGTTTCTGAAAAACAAGTGAAACATTATCTTGATTTGAAAGCCCTTCCCTTTACCAAGAATAGCAAATAGTGTTTTCCCATAAGAACCGTGACAGGGTTTAGTCACTGCCCAGGTACTTGGCACTAAGAAATTCCTCTTTGCTAAAATGGAGGTCATTTAGGTGGTTTTTGTTGCTTAATAGTTCAGAGGAAGAGCACCTGGTAACCTTCTGCTCTTTGGCAGGTTTAAGTGAGATCCCAGCGGGATGAAGGAGCCGGACAAGCTGTCAGTGTAGAAGGGCAGTGGGGGAGTGCAGCTGTGTGTCTGAAGTTTATCACTTTACTGGCGCTGTAGCCTATGACTTTAAGAGCCAGGTGCCAAGGTTCATCTCACTCCATAATTTGTATGGTTTGATGATTAAGCAGGTAGCGAGGGAACCCACAAAAAACAGGAAACCAATTCTTCTGGAATGGGGCATTTACACAAAGCACCAGCTGGCAGAGAGATCGCTGCAGCTGTATTATAATTGGGTGGTTGTGCTGATGAATGATATATTTGTCCAGTGGTCTTACAAATAATAGGTCAAAACATTTCTGTGGGATGTAGAACACAGATGTAAACTGGTGCAGATAGCTGTAACAGTTGTTCAGGGGAAAACATTCAACAGAGATGATCTTGCTATTGTTTGTACTTGTGTGGTGGGAGCATTTAGGGAGCCCAGCTGAACCCAGAGCCCCAGTGTACTTGGCACTAGATTTAAATGGAGCAGGAGACCTTCAATTCTCCTGCCCTGCCCAAACAAGGCTGGAGGAATCCATTGTACAAACAGCAAACTGATATTCTGAGAATTTCCAGCAGTGGGGATTGCCCCCTCTTAAATTACAACTGTGGGAGCAGATTCATATTCTGTCGATGTCCTTCTGACTCCTTTTCCTGTGCTTGAAGCCTTGTCAAGCAAGAGTCAGATGCTGCATGTACTCTGAACTGCATGGGAAATGGGTAGGAACAGTGAATAGCTGTGTTTCAAATATTTGGGGAAGCTCTTTAGGTTCAGGCACATACTTTGGTTTTGTAGGAAGGTGCTAAGGTCTGTGAGAGAGCTTTGATGTGGTGCAGTTTTAAAGTTTAACATGCTGTGGGAATTCAATTTGCCAACTGGCACCCTGGAAATTATTTTTGTTCCAGAGACAAACATGGAAATAAAAATCAAGAATAATTTCTTCCTGCGACCCAGAGAATAATAAAAGAGACGACACAGATTAACAGAAATAAAAGAGAACCAAACACATAATTATCCATGTTTTAGCTCCAGCTCCAAGAGGTTTTATGTGTCATCCAGCTAACTAGCTGTCAAGGTGCTTACACAGCTTTTTAGTTGTGTCTTTTTCCTTGAATACTGTGCTCATTGAAGTCAGCAGGGGTGTAGGGACAAGAGTGAGTGTTCCTTCTGTCATCATCTTCTCTTTGGGTTTTCCATTCCAAACCCTCCCACTAAGGGTTACTCATAATTCCTCATTTAATCTGGATATCGGTGAGTATCACACCTCCTAAAGGACTATTGGGCACCTCAACTTATTTTTAGAAATCCTGATTTCCTTTGGGTTGTAGCTAAGTCAAACTATCTTTGTCCAGAGAATAAACAGAACATGTTAACAACTCTCCAGCTCCTCAAACATAAATCATTAATCCATTGTGTAAGGAAAGTTCATTTCAACCAAGGAGGTTGGATTGAAACCATGATACATAATCTTTGGTATGTGGAAGCTGATAAGACATAACAGTGCATCAGTAAAGATAACAACACTTTCTGTGGATATGCAGAAGAGAATAACATATGCAGTTCACTGCCCTCTCTGGATCCAGGGCAGATACAGTGGTAACCAACCACTTCTGTAGGGGATGGATACAGCTAAACTTGCCTTTGAGGGATACTGGGACTAGTAATTTTGGGACACACACAAATAAGCAAATACATACTCTTGGTATTTTCCCAGCCAGCATCCATCTACTTTGTTACTTATGTGTTGCTCTCTTTGGGCTAAAGGCTTTCTGTGCATCTGTAGTGCTGAGCACAGAGGTACCATCCTCTGTAGAAAACGTGTAGCCCCATTACACCTCATGCTAAAAGTATTAATCATGAAAAGATACACTTGACTAATTTAGTACTGTGTTGCACTTGAGTTAGAAAGACATCAGTGAGGTTTTTTCCCAGGGAGCCTTAGGTCTTCTCTTGTGGTGCAGAGTACAGGTGGAGATTTACATTTGTTAGTGGGAATTCACCTAAGGTCGTGCAGGGCATGTTGCATTTTTTATCGTGCTCGATAGTAAGCCCTGAACACTGCCCTCATTGTGGGGTGAGTTGCTCGTGTTTTCTGGTCAGCTGGGTGATGCAGCAGTGAAACATGTCAGTTGACAGCCTTTGGGGGAATGTCCTGAATTGACACAATACAGAAAGAACAGACCCAGGTCTGCAGGAAAGCATGAAGCATGACTCAAACTGAGCTTTGTGTGCCTCTGACCTGGACTTCTAGAAAGGCTTGCCTGAACCTTGTCTTTCCCACTGATGCTTTTAACCAGTGCCCGTGTGTCCCCTAATGAGTGCTGCTGCTCGGTTAGGGAGTTTACACATCTCTTAGCAGGGACAGTGCAAATGTGTTAATTGTAGGATTGTTTAGGTTGGAAGGGACCTTTGAACATCATCTGGTCCTCTCCCCACCCACACCACACTTGTCCTCACACAATGCAGGGTTTACTCTGAGGTGGCAGGAGGTTGCTGAGAGCCTGTGGAGCCCCAAACCAGACATGGTACTGGCACATGAACTCAGCAGTGCAGAGCAGAGGGGAGCAGCCCCCTGCCCATCCTGCTGTCTGTGCTCGTGCAGGCCAGCATACGTGCACACCCCTGACTCGCAGTCAACAGTCACATTACCTTTTGTTTCAAAATTCTTTTTCAACCCAGACTCCATGTTTTGAATCCCACGAATTAGGAAACTGGAACAATGTTGTCATTTGGGATTTGCAAACATTTTGCATTGAATACTAAAACAAGCGCTGTTGGCCTTCGTTCAAAAACTTTAATTTTGGATTAATACTTCCCTGGTTCTCATAGGGATTGTTCTATCTGTGTCTTCAGGAAACAGATACTTCCATGCACAAGCAGCCCTATTAATTGCAAAGGGATTGACTGTCAAAGTAAGACTTTACCTGAATGATGAGATGCTCTCTGCTCTTTACTGTGACCAGGTTATGAATTTCTCATTCATTAGTATTGAATATTTCTTATGCAATAGCCATGGGTGAGTATCAGTTTTTGTATCTAATGGTGAGTGTTCAGAGTGAGATACTCTTCTTTGAAATTTAAAACTGCAAAATATTAAGTTAAGAGCAACTGTTCTCAAAAGTGTGGTAAAGCCATCCTTGTGTAAAGCACCTTTACGGCTTTGTCACCATGGTAATGATTAAAAATAGTGCTGATACAGGAGTGGGGGTTATATAGAATTTAAATGATGACATTAAAGAAATTTACAGCCTTAAATCTCAGTAAGTCATGCCTTAAAACTGTGAGATCTGGAAAAAAAAAATCACACTGGCTATAGTTAAAAGGGCCAGTGTGTTTAGTGACCTAATTTATGATCTGAGAGAGGAAGGTTTGGTACCCTGTGACAATTCAATAGCCCTGTGCATAGTGAAAATACTATTTGAAGAGCTCAGCAGTTCTTTGGAGTGGTAGTTCTGGACTTGAGACCTCTCCTTGGTGGTTACCCAGCACACAAAACTGTAACTCTCTTGGCTGTTTCTTTGCTTTCTTTAGCTGAAACGTCGAGGTATTTTCACAGAACACAGAAGTTCTCATTTTCTGTTACTTTGAGGTAAAACACTAAATAATTATCATACAATTAGGCCAACAATGGCTTTTTTTTTTCCCTTTTGTGTCTGTGTGCAAGTCAATAATATAATGATGGGAACCAAAGCTGTGGAATTAAGTTTTGCCTTTCAAAGCCTCAGGGCTTTGGAAGCATTGCGGGCTTTGATGACACACTAGTTTTGGACGAGCAGATTTATTGCTTGGACAGATAAAAGGCAGCCCACAAATGTTTGGCTGGTGGTTGTACTATTCCTCTGAAGTGCTTGGGTACCAGTTATGGGGGACCATGAACACGTTTTTAGGATATCCTGCCTTTCCTCTGCATCGTGATGCTGTTCTAGGCCAGACTTTCTACTCTGTAGAGAACAGATGTGGGATCCAATGGGTGTGTAAATGGATCTGTGTTGCCAAGAAGTGAGACTGCTACTGAGCTTTCTGGTGAACACAATGAGATCGTTTTTCAGTTTTTGATGACTCTTCTTATGGTGAAGTTGATGTTTTCTGGCATAGTTTGTTCTTCTTTTCTATATGAAAGGTAACGTGAAATGCAGCCGCGTGTGCCTGCTGTTCATCTGGTGATTGAAGAAACCACCCTGTCTGTAATCTGAACAACCTCACTGCACATTCAGGAGCAACATAATGGAAATCTTGTCATACTTACAGCTTTTTATTTCCATAGCATTTATTTTTTGTAGTTAAGTTGGGGGGCTGTCTTTTTTGTCTTTTTTTTTTACTTTCTTTTTGGCTTGAGACGTCTTCATGAGCACATGAAGTCTGTTGCCTCTCTCACTTTCCAGTACAAGTTTGACAGTCTCAGGCCATCTGTTACCAGAAGTCACTTGAAAATTCTTGGCCTTGTTTTCTGTTTCTGGGATCTCATTTTGCTAGAGGTAGCTGTGCTGCCACAGCAGAAAGGCTCTGATCTCACTTGGGAGGTGGAAATGAATAGATGAAAAACAGACAAGATGTTGAGAGAGTTTTTTCTTCTATTCATTTTATTAAATGCTAGTAATGTTTTAAGAACTGGAACAGGTGGAGTGGTTAGATTTTTATTTTAAGCTTTCACTGCCTTTACATTGGGAAAATACCTTATTCTTTCTGGGGAGCCACTGTAGCAGGTTCCGCCCATAAGGTACATCTGCAGCGGTGGCAGCTGAGCACGGTCTGTGCTCTCTGTTGGCTTCACATGAATCACTTCAAATCTGGGAGCTGCATATCCATGTCAGCACAGCACTTTGTCCAACCCAAGGAGGCTCTCGGCAACACGCTGGGATGCCAGCCTGGATCTGAGCTGCTGCTCTGAGCTGCCCTGCCCTCATCCAGCCACAGGCACACATGCTTTGTGCACCCATAGCTGCCTCCTGCATTGCCAAAACGGCCTTTTTTAAGGAGGCAGAACTCAAGCCAATTAATGGCCTAGTGGTGAAATTTGAGTAGAAACTAGATAGTTATTTTCTATCTTGCTTTAGCTAAGTCAGGACCGGCTCTAAATTTTCCCCTCTAGACTTGGATGCTATCCTATTCAAACTAATATTAGGTCTGAAGATAGAGGGGTGTCAAAAACAGCTGAATAAACAGGTCAGCTTGTTATTGTGTGCTTATGTCTCGGCTCTGAAGAGGAGCAGATACAATTGCTGGACTATGTTGTTTCTCAGGAATGCTGAGCTGCTGGCCAAGAGGGATCCTCGGGTTTTGTGCCGGTAAATTGCTCCTCCACATTATTCCAGGGCTGACCTTATGACTAATTCTTTGCAATTCAGGATTTCGAGGTCATGGCGACCAAGAATTTCACCAAATTACAACTTCTCATCTATAGCTGTCATAATATAGAGGTGCACCAAAATTATTCTCTTGTTCAGGTTCCTAGCTGCAGAAAAATCTGGTTTTAGGAGCTCTCTTATGGAGACAGGGCAAGACTGGTAGTCTTTCCCAGGAGTGTAATTATCCTCCTTGCATGATGCACTGGGTGTGAAAACCTGACTCTGGGAGATGACACATGCTAAATGCCTCGTTAAGCTGCTGCCATGGGGCCCAATTCTGCATTCTGGATGTTATGAGAACTCTTGGTGCCAGAAGACCTCTGTGACCCTGAAGAAGCAAAGGGTATCTAGGTGTTGTTCTAAATTTCTCTTGCATTTTTGCACGGTTTTGTCCTTACATTTATTTCTTCCAATGCAATTAGTATGTGGAGTGCATCATAGTATACATAATGTATTAGGGGATTATAAAACTGATGCTAATATCCACAGAAAATTGTAAAACAGTACATTGCAAGTGTCACAGCCTGTATCATCTGCCCTAGCTCTTGCTGTAAGCCTCATGTTCATCTTGTTTGTCACAGCTCTTTGTCTTTTTTTCCTAGAACACTGATGGTTTTAAAATAAGGAAAAAAAGTATCCAAAAGCAAGTGTGTCCTTCATTCCCTCTCTTCATTCCGAAGCCATTGCATTGCAGCTCTTTCCCATAGCCTGGTCTCTGGTGCTCTTTGCTGTCTTGTTTAGGATGGGAATACTGGATTAGGCTGTGTGACCAGATGGACAACAGGGATGTTGTGAGTGATTCTGACCATGTGGTGGGCAGTGGTTCTGGGAGCACCCCGGTGATCTCTGGTTCTCTGTGAGGATGTGAGTCTTGGGATCAGAAAGCTGAAAGTCGCAGGTCTTCATTCAGTCTTGCACATCACGCAGCACTAGTACAAAGGAGGAGGAAAACAAGGGAATTGCAGAGATTCAGTGGCATTTTGGTAGGCTGAAGAGTTGCAGGAGGTTTGGGGCTTTGTGCTGATGTGGCACAATAAGATGCAATATAAAAACATGGAACAAAGTGATGAGAATGTTTCAGATGCAAATGGTGCTCTGAAATTGGGCATCTGCCTGTGAGAAACTGGAAGATTCAGTGCTCCAAAGCCCAGAAATGCCCTGCTTTTCTGAAGTCCCTTTTAAGATGCTTGCAAGCACCACATCGGCATCCAGTCCCTGCTCTCCCTAAGGCTCTGCAGCAGCTTTCTGACACAAACACGTTCCTCGAGCCGTGCACATCTCTCTTGCTGACGACATTGATGATGCAGGTGCACAAGAGAGAAGCCAATTTCAGAGCCATTTATGGTGTTGAGGAGCTAGAAAATGAGCAAAATAATATATTTGCCAAGGAGGAGAAAGTGAAACAGGTGGGTAAACGTCCATTTGGAAGGTTTTGCTGACTGGTGAGAGGGGAGGAGAGCAGAAAAAGCCGAGGGTGTCCACTGCCAGCAGTAGAGAGTAATAAGGAAAAGGGATGACGTGGCTTTTTAATCCATTTTGCATATCTGGGAAGAAATAATTGCTTTGTGTGCTGCTCGGTGCTACCTCAGCTTACTGGAATTTCCCAGAAAATAAAAAGGGGATAGATTATCTTTCTGAGGTTATCTTCTGTCAGCAGTTACTACAATGTGTAGCGATAGTAGTTGCTTAATCCCGCTTTGGGGTGGTTTCTCAGGTGGCGAGTTCTTCCGAGCAGGGTTCTCACATGCCTGAAGTTACTGGCATCTGTTCTGCAGCCTTGCAGATGAGGCCACGTCCTGTTTTCCCGGTGATGACCAGCTCTCTCGTGCCTGAGTGGGATCTGAAGGGTGCAGTGCCAGAGCGGGGGGGCTGTGCACAGCAGGTATGCCTGGCTGTGCTCCACGGTGGCCTTGTGCACAGCTTTTGCTTTGCCAGACCTGGTCAAAGTGCAGTGACGATAAGATTGTGCGTGCTCCTTTTTTTTCCTACACAATATCTCTTCTCTGCAGTGGCGAAGTCATTTATTCCCACCACGGGCTGAGAGCTGGTGGATGCCAAGGCTCCACAGACATAGCCATCATGTGTGGAACATAAAGGGCATGAAGGTAAAAGGAATTAGGAACCTGCATCAGTTCAGCTGGGTGTCAGAGGCATTTTATAATGTAGTCAGTAATGGTAGGTCTCTGCATGGAAAAGCACACAGCAACGACCACACCTAGGTGGCACTTAATGTCACAGTGCCTTGTGTCATCTGTGCTGTGTTTGCTGCCTGTCAAAATCCACAGTCACACAGTTTCTGCTGTGCTTTGGTTATTTAATGCTAGTTTTTTTCCCCCTGTGCACTCAGTGCAGTTAGTACACTGAAGGTTACAGAAAGCATGTCATGTGTATGGTACACATGTTCCTGCTTTTTGTCTAGTAGTCTGCTTTTTTTTTGAACATGATTTTTCTGACTCTGGGTCATGCTGCAAATACAGGAGCAGGTCAGACATGCACCCCTCTGGAAACTGTGGGTTTTGCCAGAACACTGAGATCCGGACGTACAGGCAGTGACCGTGTGAGGCATTTGCTGCTCTGGAGAAAAGGGCCAAATATGCTGCAGCAGGGAGCAGTGAGGTCCTGCAAAAGGAGGAGGCAGTTGTGTCTAAACATGTTTGAAACCTTCCCTCTGCTAGTGAGTCAGAGGCTGTTCAAGTCTTGTAGCTCGATCAGGGTGTCTGGCTCCTGCCCTGTTGTGTGAGGCCAGCAACCTAACCTCTCTGTGAAGGTTTTTCTCACTCATTTGCAGAAGAGATTTAAGCACCTCAGGAGGGTTTGTAAACTTCCCCCTCACCAGCCTGCAGTTAGGGCAGACCTCTCCTGCGTGTTTGGGACAACTGTGTTGATCAACTGCTTTGAAGTTTTTTCTCCTGCCCAAGATGAGGAGGAAAAGGTGTTGTGTGACTTCTGCGTAATAAAAAAAACCAAACCAAACCACCAAAATGCTTGTGGGCAACATATTTTAAAATACTTCTTAATCTGGGGAGGTGTCACATGGAATTTTCAACCCAAGATACCAGCTTTGTCTCTACCGATGCTTTTTGTGAGCAGGGAGCGGCTTGTGCTCCTGCTGGAGACGTATCTGCAGTCATAGTGAAATTCCGCATAGCCAAAGCAACATTCAAAACAAACCCCAACTTGGCTCCGGTACGGAAAATACGGAACAGCAGTTGCTGTGTGCAGGATGAAAGCTGATGTTTTGCCAACCTGAAGTGTAAAGCTGGTGCTGGAACTGGGGCCTGAAGAATGGGAGTGTTTGCCAAAAGGAAATGGAAGCAGGGATGGAGGGTTTCGGGGAATGCATCAGTGTCGGCCAGGCCAAAAAATGTCTCCCCTGTGGACAGGTCTGATTACAGGAGTAACCGCATTAGCCCAGGCAAAGTGCAGCTGGAGCCACAGTTGGCCTGCTGCGTTTTCTAGCTGGGTTTACGGCATCTCACATGCAGGAATGAGGTAGAGCTGGGTTTGGCTTGACCAGCTGTGTTCCTGCATCTTAGACACCCAAGGGCTGTGCAGGGATTCGAGAGGAAGACCAGGCACCAGCAGAAACAAAGCCCAGTTTCTCTGCTTGGTAGTGGGGAGGTCTGCCAAGGACGACCTCTTCCCTCCCTGCTTTAAGGGGGCTGGAAGGAAGCCACAGTTTTTGAGTTGCTTTCAGTTTTTGGGGGCACACAGACTGTATTTGCATGCAGGTTTGTCTTCATGGAGCTCAGGAATTCCGTGGGTTTCTTTCTTTCCCTTGGGTAGAATATCCTTCCTGTTCCATCCTCTCATCCCCTGTTGTTACTGAAGGATATCTTTGCAGTAGTGTTGAACACATCAGAGAGCGGAAGCCCAGAAGGATGGGCAGTCAGGTGACAGCTGTGTGCAAAGGAGGTGGAGAGATATGTGTACATATATATA
>VZTH01014969.1:774517-814672 GCA_013397815.1 Aleadryas rufinucha | reverse complement strand
TATATATATATATATGTAGATAAGATACATAATATGCTTCAGGAGCAAGTTCTTCAGTGCATTAATGTCACAGCTGCCCAGTGTCATGCTGGGAGGTGACTGGGGAGCCTGCCCTGCCACCCCCCCTCATCCCATGTCCACTTTGCACTTCTCTTGGCTCAAGCAGAAATGCATTCTGTCTCTGTTTCATCCTTTTAAAATTGTGTTTATTTCAGCATTCTTTTCCTCTGCAGTGGTACTGTCCCAGTGGTACCCGAGCAAAGGACAAACTCTGTGCCTGCGGGAAGCGTCTGTGTGGTTGTTCCAGCTCGTGCATCAGTAACAGCTGAACCCACGTCACCGCTTGCTGAACCCACTGAACTCTGTCAGCTCTGGGACAGCGCTGACCTGAGCCTCGGGGGGTTCTTGCCTGGGTTAGTGAGATCTGGAGCAAGGTGACAGACGCTAGTGGAAAAAACCAGGTGAATCAGGGTAGACTGAAAAAGATGATGGCCAGAGGTGTTGAGATGGGGGAGCACAGCAACAGGCTATCAACATTCAACTTGCTGCGGGCACAGTGCCCGCCAGTGGTGCTTCTCCTTGGGGTGCCAGGATCCAGCAATTGCCTGGGAGGCCTGAGGGTCAGAACACCTCAGTTCTGCTCTGTTCCTGGCTTGCCATATGACCCCAAGGAAATCACCTTGGTTTTCTTGCTCTTTCTCTCCTGCTTGCTTTTAATCATCGTGACTGTGAGCTGCTCGGGGCAGAGAATGTCACCGGGTGTATTTATTCAGGATGTAGATTGCCAGGTGCCAGTCTCAGTGTAATAAATAATGGTGATTTTACCACGATCTTTTTTATATGAGTTGGCAGAAAACAAAGTCTTATTTAGACCTTAACTCAGTGAGAATCAGAAGTGCTTATAATATTTCCCTCCATTTCTCTGGCCTGTGGCAAGGGATTTGTAGGAAAGTGGGCCTTGACCAAGGCAATTGCATTCACAGAAGCAACTGAAGCAGAGAAGTTGATGCACTTCAGCATTTTGCACTGGGTAGAATGAAATATGCAAAAAATGCCGTGACCTGAAAACATGGTAGAGTGCAAAAGTTTGCTGCTGCTGTTTTGCATCTATTTTAGAGAGCAGCACATTAGTCTTTCTGTACAGAACTTCCAGAAGGTCATGAAGAGTTTGATTACTGCAGCATGAGCAGTTTGAATTCCCTGATTTAGAAAAGTTTCCATAATCTCATCCCAGCCCCAGCCCTTTGCCTGGATTGGGACTTTTTATAGACTTAGTCTTTTCAGGTGAATTGCTTTTTTTTTTTCATTTTGGTAAATGTTGCAGGTAGGAACATAGTTGCAAAAGCTTTCAGTGGATTCAGGTGATGATTTAAGCCCATCTCTGACTATCAGGGAAAATCCTGTTAGCAACAAGTTAACCTTAGGTATTTTCCAGAATACCATGAAGTAAGTGACACCTGCTATTACTAAAAGCAGAATATGGGTATGGCCGAGTTTCGGGATGCCGTGCCCTCTTTGTTTTCATGAAGATAATGAGTTAAAGGACAAAATGCCAGCAGGTGATGCTGCAGAATACATGGTGCACCTGGGCTTTGTAGGACAGGCCAACATGTGTGTTGGACATCGCCAGCAACTCTTCCTGTTCCTTGTTACGAACGTTTGAACAAAATGTTCTGCTGCGGTGGAGAAAACCTTTCCAGAGTCTGCTCTCTGTGGTGTTTTTATCTCTGCACATTTGCATCTAGCAAGGGGCACCACCTCCATTTTACATAAGCACTGTCAACATGGAAGTGTAACCCTAGCCCGTGTCAGCCGTCCCCGCAATGAGCTGGGGGGACCTTCGTGCGGGAGGGAGCCTGACCTTTTCCCTCTTGCTTGGAGCTGCCCTCGTTGCTCAGCAAGAAATAAACAATTGCTGGCACCCACAGCCCTCCAGGGCAGTGCCCATTCCTGCAGGAGCTCTGACCTCTCCTGTTCCTGCAGGGGTTCCAGCCGCTCCCGTTCCTGCAGGAGCTTCCAGCATCCCCGCTAAAGAAGCGAGTGATCCTTTGTGAGCTGTGTGTGGTAAAGAGGGAAGAGAGCTAGAATTTAGCAGGCTCTTCGGCATTAGGGATGGCCATTAATTTTCTTTATGTAATGAAGATAGTATTTGCTGATGGGAGGACAGGTTCCTGAGAGTACAGAACGTTCCCTGGCCAGCCGTGGCAAAGCAGGGATGAAATTTTGTCATCAAAAAGGCGAACTTCATTTTTCCCTTTTTAGATCAGGTGTGCTGGCTGCTTTAAGATGTTCTAACATGAAAGGTCTTGCTAGGGCTGAACAAGGCAAATGTTCCATGCTGGCTGATTTTGTGCATTAGAGTCCATTTTTCTTAGCTGTTGACTACATCAGTATTACCATTCTTGTCCAAGAAAGTGATGTACGAGCAAGAGCTACAAGATGAAGCCATTAAAGGATAGAAAAACATATGAAGATCTTACTTTAAAAAAGCTGAAAGTTTTCTAGGCTCTCTTGAACTTTCTGTTCACAGCAGTGTTCAGAGGCTTTTGAGCACTGATGGTAAAACCCACTGCTTATAGATTTTTGTCAGATTTCCTAGCTTAATAAGTCTAGAAAAGTAATTTCTCATATGTGGACTTCAATTCTTTTGTCCTGTTAAAGAGGATTGTGACTTCGGTCTTTGAGTTTCTGCAAGACTTAATTAATTAGAGTGATTTGGGAAAGAAGGATGCCCTGTCAGTGTCACTTATTCTCCCCATTCTACTTCTTCTGGGTACTTATTAAATTCGGTGGTTTTACATTTAAAGTCAGCATGGCAAGATTTTGGAGTGACACTGGCTGTGTGGCTCTGGCTGGTCAGTAACTAGGAGGGTCAAATTCCAAGTTGGCAGATCTTATTTTCACGTGCATAAATTTTCACAGGAGCTGCTGCTTTTAGTGAAATCCCACTAGAAACTGGATTCCTACCCTGGTATTTTTCTTGTTCAGGCTATTAATGATAAATGTTGTGTGAATTTTTTCAGCAACTGAAGGCATCTTTTACACCTCCATCCAGGGGGAGTGAACCCCTGGACTGACATTCCTGTTCTCCACGTGGGTCCCTACCAGGCAGCTTTGTTTTTCAGCTCGTGAGTGATTGTTGCTCCCTGCTCCGGAGCCAGCACAGGTAGAATGGAGCAGATGGCTCGGTGTTGCCTAAGTGCTTGCTGAGACACAGCAAATTGCTTCTGTAACCCACTGATAGGTTTCAGCCTTTAATTGAGGCTTTCAGCAAGGCGCTCAACAGTGAAAAGCATTCTGCTGAGAAAAACAGCAGCGTAACCATGGCCAAAGGTTCAGGACAGCAGAGTTCAACCCTCTTGGGGATGGCTCCTTTATTTATTTATTTATTTTCTGCTGCTTTCCCACCATCATTCAAGACTCCCGTAATGTCGTTCTCAGACTGCAGCTCAGTCTGTCAGTGCAGTGCAATCCTTTGTGCTGGAAACGTGAAGCACACGCCGATAAGTTTGGATTTTATGCTTGCAGCAGGCTCAGCATGTCTGCAAAGGTGCTGTCCCCTGGTGCTCCCTTTGAGTCCCTGTGTGCCTGCCCTGAGCAGCAGCTTTGGTGGATCTCCCCTGCGTGGCAGCGAGTAAAGCTCCCGCTGTCTTCCCTCTTATGTACATCAGCATCATCAGAATTCTGACTTTTAATGGACGCCTCTAAAAGGGAAATAAAAACTCCCTTGCTCCTCCCTCACCCCAAGCAAGAGTGGATTTGACAGCGAAAGAAGGATATTTGTGGTGGAGTTGTCTGAGCAGCGTCCTGTTGGGCAAGAGTTTCCTTCAGCAGCTGCCCCTTAGGCTGAAAGAGCTGCTCTGAAAATGAGTTGTAACTCAGCCAAAGAGGGGCAGCCCAGGCAGGCAGGGATGCAATAACCCAATGGTCTAACTCTCATCCTCCCCCTGTCCCCATGTTTTGTCAGCTTCCAATTCTGCTTTGAACTTGACTTCTTCGCAGTACAGGGCCAAGGAATAAGTTTCAGCATTGGAAATTTTATCTGTTGAGCCAGCTTGGTTTAGTGTCCTCAATTAGGAAGAAAGGAGTTGTTTCCAGTTAAACTGTCTGGTTGTCTTAGATTTAATGCTGGAGTGGGTCTAACAAAAAAAAACCTAAATAAAGGCACTACATGAATAAGAAAAATTAAATTCTGTGATTAAGGTTTCCTAAAGAGTCTAAGAAATCTGTGATGTGGAAGTAGTGCTGGTAGCTTAAAATCACCGTTGGGTTCCCTCTGTCCCAAGGAGCTCAGAAGTACAAAGATTTTTGTGCAGTTCTGAAATCCCAGCCACATTTGATAATGTCTGCAGCATGTTTTTATGTTCCTTCAGCTTTTCAGTGGCTTAAAATGCACCAAAAGTGTGAACTACATTGCCAATGTGCTTTTGTACTTGGCATGAATTTAATTAAAAAGATAATTGGATTGCTTTATCAGCCTTTACATATCAGCCCAGTGCCACTCTCCTCTCCCCCCCTCTAACAATGCTGACAAACCCAGTGCGTTTGAAATCTGTATTTTTCTGCATTGTTCTCTTCTCCCGTGTTTCGGGTGGGGGTAGAGGGGTGGCTGTTTGCTGTTGAGCAGTAGATCTGCTGCACGGTGGGAAGGAAGTGGCTGATAAGCACAGAGCCAGCCTGGTCAGATGGTTCCTGCTGGGGCTGCCCTGGGCGAGCGCAGGGGGAAATGCCAGAGCCACAAAGCTCCAAAACAAAACAAAACAAAGCACACGGGCCCTCTGCAAAGTCCTCTGCCTTCAGTACCCTGATGTACAGCCCAAAATGTGCAGCTGGATCTGCAAGCTGCACAAAATGGGCACTTTACGTGATTTTCATGGAAATGCTGCTGAGGAATGTAAGATCTGTTTTCAGTGTAAAACACTGATGTTTTCATGTAAACAGGGAAGTGCCCAGCTGGTGCTGTTAAATAAACCTGAGCATGTGTCCAGACTTCTCGACATCCCTTTTTGCAGGGGGCCAGGCTCACGCAGAGAGGAGAGGGGAAGGGCATGTGAACTAAACTCAAGGTGGGGTCCTGGCAGGTGCTGTCCCTCAGTGCAGAGCTCCTCCCCTGCCTTTGGCATGGCCTCCACGCTCTTGTGGAGCCCCTCCCGGCTCTCTTGTGTCCTTCATGTTGTTTTCAGGAGTGGCATTTTAATGTTCATCATCATTTCCTTGAACTTGTAGAGTGCCATCATGCTAACTCTGGGAATTTGGGTGGGTGGGTTTTCTCTAAAGGTTGCTATTTACTGGAACATCAGCTGCTTTATACTATAGTTTGTGGTCACATGGCTGCTGAGGAGTAAGAGTTGTCCTCTGCTTGTCCAGCTGGTCTGTGGATGGGGCAGTTGGTGAATTAGCTTGGACATGGTCAGGGGCATGCAGGGGACTGGGGCTGATGGAGTTAGGCAATCAGGAATGCTGTTCTTGAGAGTGGAAATGCTGTTGTATGGAAGATTTGGAGACTTTACAAGTTGGCTTCTGTTACAACTGGACGGTGACAGCATGAGTTTTCAGGGTCCTTGGAGACAGAAGAAAAATCTCTTGGGCTGCAAGATGTTTTTGCTTTGATTTAAATGAGTTCTGAGTGTGAATTTATATTCAGAATAAAGGATCCATAAGAGTGATGTTTTGATGGCCTCTCTCTCTCCCCCTTGCTTAATGAGTCTCTTAAAAAGGACTTTAGCTTTAGAAACAGTTCAACAGCAGGTATCTGTTGTTAGCCTGAGGAAGAAGGTGTTTGTGAGAAGAGATGATAAAAAGAAAGATGCTCTGGAGTTAAAAAACTCATTTTAAAATGAAAAGAATCGTGGTTTCTCAATGCTTCCACAGAAGAAATTGATTTAAGCATAAAAGGTTTTCTTGTCCATTTCAATGTTTCAAGTACAGCTTTTCAGGCAAAACTCGAAACACAAAGCAGCCCACTTGGGCAGTAGGAAACCATTCAAGGTGTTTATGGTGGTGTCAGTGTGGCCCTTTCACGTGTCTTGCAGAAGAAGATTTACAAGTACAAGAAGGTGCTGAGTAACCCCAGCCGCTGGGAGGTGGTGCTGAAGGAGATCCGGACGCTGGTGGACATGGCACTGACGTCCCCGCTGCAGGACGACTCCATCCACCAGGCACCCCTGGAGATTGTCTCCAAGCTGCTCTCAGAGGTACGGCCTCAGCAGGGCTCGTGTCGCTCTCAGATGAGAGACAAACAGTTAAAAGTTTGGGGGTGGGTTTTATTTTAACTTGGGCTGTCAGAATTGTGCCTGTGAGCCTGCTCGTGACTTCTGCTGACTTGAGTGGAGTTTGCACTTGCTGGGAGAAGGAAAATTTGACCCATGTTAGGTAGATTTCTAGAAACAAAACAAGCCACATTTATCTTGAGTTGGTTGGTTTGGGTTGGTTGGTTGGTTGGTTGGTTTTTGTTTCTTTGTTTTTTTTAATTATCTACGGTAAATTTATCATGGGTTTAACTCATGTCTTAAATCAGTGGTAAAGCTCCCTTTGACTCCTATTCCATTGGTTTTGCTTCCATGACCAATAATTTTTTTACCAATATATATACACACACCAATAAATTAATTGTGTGTAGCTATTTTGTTTTTACTAATTCTGGTAAAGAATATTTTTCTTCAGAGTTATCTATCCTCCTTCTTTAACATCTGTTTCAGATATTTAACTTTTCATGGACAGGAAATGCCAAGTGGACAGTGATGCCAAGCAGGCTTTTCATGTCTTAGTTCTGATGTGATAGTGGAAGGATTTGATATAAGCAAAAAAATCCGCTTTCATTTTTTCTTGCAGTAGCCAAAACTCTTAGCAACTCACAACTTTGTAACCTCTGGATGGATCATGCTGCTGAAAAAGCACAGAGCAAACTCTTCTGCATGGGTGGTAGCATAGGTGACTTCCAAGTCAATTTATTGGCTTTTCCTAGTACCATATTTAAAGAAGGAATTCTGGGAAAACTGGCCACAAATGGTATCCACCACCACAACAATCCTTTTAATAATTTTTGTAGAAACATACAACTTGTCCTAAGAAAACATTTTAAAGAAATGCATTGCTAGCTTTACTTTTTCAACTGGTTGAGACCTCCTCTGGCATCCTGGTGTTTGTGTGCTCAGCTGAGCGAGCAGTGAAGGTTTGCACCACCCCTCATGGCAGGCACTGTACCACCTTCTTTAGGAGAATGATTTTAATGCCATGGTTTTTATTCAGAAAATAAGCAATTGAGTCTTGAGCCTTTCTGCTTGTGTCTGGTGGTAGCTGAGGACTGTGTGTGCTGATGTACCAACTCAAGAGTACTCTTCACTCACTCATCTCTTTTCTATTCAACTCTTTCAGAACAACAACTTAACCACTCAAGACCATGAGAGCATCATTGTGGTGAGTATCTCTCTGTCAAAAGCTGAGGACAAATCTATATTGTTTGATAACAGTTCTGTTAGTGCCTGTCTCTGCCCCACTGAAGTAGGGCAGATGTGAAAGCCTTTCCACCAATGCTGCTGAGCTTAGGCAGGAATCAAAACCATTTGTCTATTTTTTGTGTGGCTTTGTCATTTCTCTTTCCTGGTTTCCTAGATGAATTACAATAAAGCTTTCTCGTCAGCCTGTGTGAGAGAGCACAGCATGTTGAGTGTTAATAGTCTCTCCAAATGGCCTCCTTAGGAGGCTACACAGCAATATCCATATCGGAATATGTACTTTAAATAGTCAAACCCCATCATTTCCAGATGTGCCCTATAAAACCCTTAGGCTGAGTAGTTTCCTGAGGGGCAGAATGTCTCCATTGCTGAGGGTATGTGAACAAGTGATTGCTGTTGTAAGTGTGGATATATGTATGTGTCACTCCACTTTAACCCCCTGCTAACTTATTGTAAAAATATCCTCCTCAACGTTTTTTCTTTTCTGTAGGTCACGTTTATTTAGACATAGAAATAAGTGAATCGAATGGTGGCTCTGTTGCTTGTGAAACAAAATATAAAATCTCAACAGTTTATCAGAGAGGTGGAACTTAGTTCCGCAGCACTGTCATTTAATTTAATTCTCTGGCGATTTCCAGGAGATTTTCCCAGTAATCCAATCTAGAGCCTCACCACCACCTGATTGTATCACATCTCTGTGAGTCTTTCTGCAGAATGACAAGGTGGCAGGTAGCTCCCAGTAGTTGTGTTTAACTGCTGTTTAAGATATCCTTTTTGCTGCAATCAGCCACTCAGATAAGTTTCTGAAGTAGCTTTTACTTTTCTTTGCTATAGCTTTCATTTAACTCTAGTGCCAAGAGTAGTTCAGGCCCCCAGTTACAACTGGTTGTTTTTGGGGGAAGGGCTTTTTAATAAAAGATGTGAGGTGGCCCTGCTGTGACCAAGTGGCCTCCAAAGGTCCTTTCAGCCTGTGTTATTCCTCTGTTCTGGGTGATGGCTTCTTCAGTTCAAGTCCTGCCCTGGTGTAGGTTGTGCCCAAGCCATTAAGGAGCTGGCAGTTCCTGGGCAGTCAGAGCTCACTGCCATTACCCAGATAACCTGGGCTATTCCTGGAAAAAATTGCTAATACTGTGTTTATGTAGCATGTGGAAAGTACACAGAGCTTGGCCATGCAGATGGGACCAGCTTTCCTTCTCTGGGTGGTGCTGGAGCAGATCAATATCCCAGCCAATCCCTTCGTGCTCAGGAGGGGGAAGCACGTGTTGCCACGGCTGGGCAACGTGGGACAGCACGTGTCTGCTTTTGACCCTGGCCACCTGTAAGGGAAACACAGGAAAAGGTCCTTTCAGGCTGTCACTCTTCCACACTGACCACAGAGGCAGAGCCATGACCTGCTTGACCATCTCTGTTGTTGTTTGGCAGGTCCTGTAGCAAACAGTCCCAAAGATGGGTTCAGGAAAGATCTTGGGCTCAGGTGTTGGGTGGGCAGCAAGGATGTTCTGGTCTCACTGGATGGGGTTGTGTTCTCCATCAGTCTCCTGTGGCTGGGCCACCACCAGAGGAGGAGTGAACAGTTGCAGAAGGATGGCACACGATAATGAGTAGAAACTTCATAGTTCTTCCATGTAATCAGATAGAGCTTTGCAGATGTGCTTGGGTTTCCTTGTTAAAATTCACACTAATCTTGACCTGTTTGTGTGTGACTGTGAAACAGAGCCTCTGCAAGCAGACTCACAGGGCTGCGTGAGGAGATGAGAGGGAGAGCAAAAACCAAAGCAGTCCACCTTAGCAAAACCCCAGGTGCCATCCAGATAAAATATCTCGTGTTCAGTTGCTTAATACAAAATGTCCTGGCTGCTATGTTTAGTGTCTCACATTGAAATGGGTACTGGGAATCCTTTTAACTGAAGAGTGGAAAAGCCCAAAGGCACCACCACATAGAATATATTATTCTAGTACCATTTTCTAATTTACAAAGGAAGTATCAACAGCATAAGTTCATTACCCCCGCAGTGGCAGGTATGACCTCTAATGAGTTTACCCAGCATAAGCACATTGGTTTGCATAGCAACAAAGAAATGGTTGATCTCAGCTTTTACAAAGTTAGATGCTTGATTTTGATAAATAGGGTCCTCCCAGGTAAGAACAGTGCTAGGTTACTTTTAGTGAGCTATTTCTCACCAAAAAAAGCTTGAACTGCTCCACAAAGGATATATGTGTGTGGTGATGTTCAGTTTTTTCTTTCAGGGAGATGTTCTAACTGAAACAGTGAGCCAGATTAATCCTTGCTTTATTACATCCTAAAGCAATTGGTCTGCTCCTGTTTCCATTTAAACCATTATAAATATTGCACTCCTTTGCCTGTTTTATGTATTTACACTGATGTAGTTAAAAGCAAAGTTTTCTGAGGATTCCTAGCAGAGGTGTGCTTGAGCTTACTTGTAAAATAAACACAAAGCCCACCTCTAATTTCTTTACTGATGCTTGTGTCCTTTTCTAAAAGTGAGCTTTTATCCTCCCAAGAAAAATACTTCCCTGCAATATGCTTACTCCAGTTGCAGCCTTGTAATTGAATTTTTCTCTTTTTTTCTCCCTTTTTTTTTTAAAGGCAATTGCACCTTTGCTGGAAAACAACCATCCTCCTCCTGACCTCTGTGAATTCTTCTGCAAGGTATCAGAACAGCTTTGCTTTCTGAAATCTCATAGTTGTATATGAGTGTAGTTCTTTGAGCAGGAGGCTGGTTTTTTTCTTCAACTCCTTACCTCCTGCCCAGATTGATTTCACTTTTTGGTCAGCAAGCAATGATGCTGGAATAGTGAACAGCACCATTATGATAAATACAGTCATATGCTTCATGTATCAGGCTGTTTTGTCCTGATGCTGTGTGAGAGTTAAAATTTTGAGACTCCCACACCTCAAGTCTGGGTACAAGAGGTGTCCTACTGCATGTTCTGTTTGGTAATGCAGAAATCACTGGAGCCACTGTGTTCAGATGTGTGTAACTCAGTCCTTATGGTATTTTGTTATTGGGTAATGGCAGTGAGAAGATCATAAGGATTCTTTTCTGGTAAATCCATGCTTGTGCTGCATTTTGTATCCTTCATCCATAAACTTCTGAGTACTTTGGATTGCAGACCTTGTGGATTTAAAACTACTACTTTTCCTCAAGGCCTGTTTGTGTTTCACTTTCAAGTCTGCTTAAATTTGCTTACTGATGACTGGGTATGCATTTGTCAAATATTCTGGATGCTGCTTGTAATTCCCATCCAGAGTTATTCATCAGCTGCTTCTTCCTACAGAAATCGAGTCACTTACAGAAACTCCACTGACTTGCGTTTTTATAAGCACTCTTAGGTCATCTGTAGCCTCAGACTTGAGGCATTTTTATTCCTGATTTGGGGCTTTTTGCCTTTGATCTCTATCAGAAATGGGCACCTAATTGTCTGTAAATGTGTGGGATGGGGTGTGTATAGTTGCAGGAAGGGAAACTGGTTATGGAACTTCCCAGAACTGAAGTGGACAGGGTAATGAGAAGGAGAATTTATCTTCAAAATCCACCCTGCCTTGAGTGGGGGGTTGGACCAGATGACTTTCAAAGGTTCTTCCCAACCTAAATTACTCTGATACATTATGATTGTATATTTGATCCTGTGATGGGAGAGTGGGTTATTGGTACCTTCCAAGATCCACCACAGGTATTTAGCCTGGATCCCAGAGAAGGGAGGTTTGTGGCATTACACTGCCTGTGCAAACATCTCTTCCTGTCCCCAACCCTTTTCCTTTTAAAACTGTTGGCAGTCTTCAACTGAATTTGAGCAAAGGGTTACAAGACCCCAGAATGGTACATTGCAGTGAGTTTTGGGAAGAAGAGGCAGCAGGGAAGGAAATTTGCACAGTTTGTGAGCTCCCATGGGAATCTTGTACTAGATGCCAGCAAACCCATAGGAATGAGCAGTGTTAGGAGTACCCTAATCCCAGGAAAGATTAATTTAGCCCTTGGATCTTGTTAATCTTGGGGTAATCCACGCGTGGGGTGTGAAGCCAGGGGAGACCCGTGTCCATAATTCCTGCAGCTCACAACATGACCTGTTGCTCGTTGCAGCACTGCCGAGAGCGCCCGCGGTCCATGGTGGTGATCGAGGTGTTCACCCCAGTGGTACAGAGGATTCTCAAACACAACATGGTGAGTGCTCGTGCCACGGGAGCTCCAGCAGTCTGGAGAAGTTGTACTGCCCTGTCTTTTGGAATCAGCAGCTGCTCTGTTGCCTGTAATGTGCTCTGGTATCTAAACTGCCCCCCAAACTGTGAATGCTACGTGTAATTGTGTGTTACTTCGTCAGTGCAGAACTAATAAGCTTTCAGTGGGATTCTCAAAAGCATCTAAGCAAAGCCATGTTTTGAGGGATGTTTCTTTTGGCAGCATTGCCAGCATATGCAGCTCCAGCTCTCTCCCACCTGGCCCAGGGCTCCTTATTTACTCCCTGCATGCCATCCTTGCCGTTAAAACAGTTTAAAGTCGAATAAATAACAAAACCAGAATGGGGACTTTGTTGATTTTGAGCTGGGGCCCTCAACACTTTCTCTGTAAGACACCACCAGCTCTCTGTATTTCCATTTTTCTTTAGGCTCGTGTCCAATGAGTTCTTACTTAGGTTTCCTGAATATCCTTACGCTTTTCTACTGTTACTCTTCCTTCTTGTTGCAGGATTTAGGTACTCTGTCATTTTATGGCTTTTCTTGCCCAGACTTTCTCTCTTCTCATTGCTGATCAATTCCTTGTCATTGTTTGAAATAAATGCCCTGCTTTGCTCTCCACCCTGTGGACCGGAATCCCTATCCCCCAAACTCTGAAAATATTCTTACACGATCCATATTCCTTTCCTAAGAGAGGTCTGGGCTATTTACCAGCTCTCCAACTTCTGTGGCATATTGTTTCCTGCCGTGGTTTTTAAGTTCCATTAAGAAGTCTTACTTCACAATGCAGTGGCAAAGAATAACAAATAAATAAAATAAAATATTTAAGGCAGTTGATTTGGCTGTGATCTCAAGGATGAACCTCTAACTTCACAATCAACTTCTTTTCACTAACACATAATTTTAGAGACCGTCCTTTGTCATGCTGTGATTAGCATGAACCCAGTAGAAAAAAGTTCATATTTTTATTTTTCCAATCTTACTATTTAACTGCCTGAGTTTACAGAACTAGGTAGAAAGCCCACGATGGCAAAAAGGTCATATTCCTGGCTCTGTGCCAGCACTCTGCAGACATGTAAACATTTTTGAATATTCTGTAGTGTTCGGTGAAATATTCTGTAAATGTTATTCTTGGATTCCAGACTGATTTTTTTAAAGCATCCAGAGCTCTTGAGGGGTCTCAAATAAAATCTAAATGCATAGTGTAATGCTTGTATTTGGTTAGCTTCAGAGAATTGGGTATATTTACCATACTTAACATTTGCAGATTGAAAATCAACATGTCTGTACCGCAGCGTGTAGTCAGAGAATTTATGGTGTCAGGTATTAATTGGAGTGGATTTGGGCACTTTACCACTCTCTGGGGAGCTCTGTGCTGAATAGTCCTTTAGAGAATGTGTGTGTGTGTGCACATAAATAAGTTACTCTTTAGGGGGACACTAAACTTCATCACCTCAGGAGGCCCCGTGCAGTCCTTGGGGCAGGAGGCTGAGCTGGCTCTTCCCACCTTTGCCTCCCAATTTGTTCTGTGGCCTTTGAAAATTCCCATCAAGTTTAGTTCCATGGTTTTCTACCTATAAAATGGGGAAGGAGTGTCTTATTTATCTATGATTTTGACATCTCAAAGGAACAAGGATAGGTTTTTGTCTTGATGGTAATACTGGTTACAGGACTGGAGGCTGTTGTTTGCTGGGTTGTTTGGGAAGTGTTCAGCAACCTCCCAAACCTTCGGGTTTCAGCTGTTTGTAGGCTCAGCCCAAATGTTTGAATATAAGCACTCTTTTCTTTTTTCCTTTCTTTTTTTTGAGCAAACAGTATTGGTGGTGTGTATTGTTCTGTGCCTGGTATGTGATAGGGCTTTGTATTACATTTAGAGAGATACTTTATTTTACAGAGGTCAGCAATGACATCCTCTTTATGAACTCTTGGCCTTTGATTCCAGCTTCAGTTGGGACACCTAGATGGGTTGAAAACTTTCATAAGAAAATTGCAATTGCAAAAGCTGTCTTGCAAGGCATGTTCATGAAATTAATCAAATGTTGTATGAAGCACACACGGTCTCCTGCCCTTGGATCAAGTGCATTTGCCCCTGCCAGAAGGAGCTCTTAGAAGTGTAATGATTTTAATTGTAATACCAAGTGTGGAAAGGCCCACAGTCCCTTTGCTGGGTGAAGTTACCAGGCAGCCATTCAGTACCAGCAGAGTGACACTTAGGGCTTGAAGGAGACATTGTTCAGCCTAAGCTTGTTTCCAAGTTTTTGGTCATTTTCTCTGGCTGTAAAACTTATCAGATATTAATACAGGTTGTGCTGTAGAAGTGCCTGATACCAAAATGAGTTAGCAGAAGGTTTCAGTGCTCTGGGAGTTAGCATCCCTTTTGCAGATCGCCACTAGTTCATTGCCATTTTTGGCATTTCTTTAAAATTTCAGTTGCCATGTATTTTATTCAGGATAACTTGCACAGGCAGCTGCTGGAGGGATAACTGGGAGTGCTTGCTTGTCCTCCGTGGACCTTGTTCCCCACTTGGAATTTCAGCTCTGTAGTTCTGCAACACCTGTGTAATAAGGTTACACCTGTGTAAATGTGAGGAAATGTACTGTGGAATAGCACTCACCAGACAGCAGAATTTACTCCTTTCACATCTAAAAATAGTAGGTGTTGTGAGGAGATGCAGGATTTCAGTAAGCAGGTGCCTCTCTGACTGCAGGATTTAAAGAAAGCAACTCTTGAGCTCACCTGTCAAATTCACAACATAGCTGGAGTAAAATCCCTGGAGAAAAAACTGATCTCTGGTTTTGTGCTTGATTGCTTATTGATTGCATGTCAAAATGATTTTCTCTAAGACCAGAATAGGTACCACACCAAACATGGAAATATTATATTATTTTTTGAGTTTTATTTCTAAAAATCTGCAGTTAGGAGTGGAAGCCAAAGCACCAGACAAAAAAATGTATTTCAAAATCAAAATATTAAGTGAAAAGTGCAAAACAAATTTAAGTATAGGTGAGATTTTTTAGTTGTTTGTTTCATTAAACAGATCTTTGTTTTCAAGGTGGGTATAAAGGAAAGAAGAGATTGGAAGCCCTGTCATTATTAGTGGGGAGAGCATTACTTCCGTGTGCAGAGATGCTGTTCTCTTGAAGCTGTCAGCATAACAGCAATGTGAATTCAGTTGTGTTTGAGCTGGTTTCTTTTGAAAACCCACAGTTTCGATGTACATTCACCATCTTCACCGAGTCTCTCCTTCTTGGACAGGATTTTGGGAAGTGCCCTCGGTTGCGGCTCTTTACTCAGGAGTACATTCTGTCTTTGAACGAGCTGAATGCTGGAATGGAGGTGGTGAAGAAGTTTATTCACAGGTTAGTTACATTTAATGTATGGCTTATTTCCAATCCTGTGTCCATGCTTTAGTGTGTTACTTCTCCCAGGCCTGCTTTAGCTCTTTACTGGCTGTTCAAAGTAGCTGGTGCTTTTTGGTACTGGCAAACAGCAAATAAATCGAGTCCATCAGGCAAGGTTGCTGAAGTCTCTTTAAAAATGCTAATTTTCAAATAAGGCTGAGGTTTTTTGCCTACTTCCACACTGCAAGCAAATGGACTTTGCTGTATATACATTCTTCTTATACATCTAGATTCAAAGTCTCTGCAGAATGATTCAAATTAACTTTCAACCTCATAATGCTCACTCATATGGGAGATTTTGGGAGGACTTTAGGGGTACTACATCAATTAAATCGATGATTTGGCTTACCCTTGTTCATAAATAGGGCCACTGGATTTACAGGGTTAAAATCTCTCTCTGTTATGGCCATTCTGAAGATCCCCCAAGGATGCCTGTCCAGGTCTGACAGCTCGTTCTGTCTGACTGGTTTTGCCCACAGAAACATTCCTCGCAATGATATCATCTTGTTTTTTGTTTTTCAGCATGCATGGTCCAACGGGACAATGCCCACATCCCAGGGTCCTGCCAAATCTTGTAGCTGTCTGCTTAGCTGCCATTTATTCCTGTTACGAGGAATTTATCAACAGGTCGGTATGAATTCCCAGCTGACCACGTGTTACTCACTTCCAAACCGCTAAACAAGATCAGTGTGAGATGGGTGTGCTAGAAAACCTGAAAGAAGCTGAACCCTCATTCCCTGGTACTCACCAAGGCAGTGAGGAAAGGGAAGGGTGAGACCTGGAAGAAGGGGTTGTGTGTAAATCCCTGTGTACCTGCAGCTTTGAACCCGAGCTGGTTTCACAGCGCTGTCTCCGTTATTGTGGAAAATCTGATTCCTCGCTCACCGCAAAACAGACGCCGCAGTTCTTGACACATGAGCCAGTTTCCAGTGGACACCGAGGGTTCCCCTCTGCTGTGTTTCCTGTTTGTTTATGCCTATCTGACTTTCCTCATGGTACAGCACGGACAGGGGCTGCTCAGTGTCCAACACAAATTCCAGACGTGAGGGCTGCAGACAAATGTCTGGGCATGTACTATAGCCAGATACATACTTGGGCATGGATTCTGTTACAGCTTTGCACGACTTGGACAGGAAAGTTTACCTTTAGCCTAAACTGGCCTGTCAATTAGAGTAATGAAAAGCTCAAATCTTTGTAAAATAGGGGCTGCAGAACAGTCCTGTTGGAGCCTTTTAATGTTTTTAATTGATTTCAGTAATCCGATTACACAGGAGAAAGCCATCCGATGGGCTGGGGTGAATTGCAGTGGGAAATTGCAAAAAATCGTGGCTTCTCAGTGTTGCACTCTCTCTCCTGCTCTCTGCTGGTATGTCTGTCTACTGAAATTATTTGTTTATTTTTGAAATTCAGTCGGGACAATTCGCCAAGCCTGAAGGAAATTCGGAATGGCTGCCAGCAGCAGTGTGACCGAAAGCCCAATCTCCCCCTCCGCCTTCTTCACACGAGTCCTGACCTGGTCTCTCAAGAGGCCACCTTGACTGAATCCCGTCTCAAACCAGTTATTGTCACTTCCAACGAGATCCACGTGGAAGTGGAGCGCAACAACACGGCCAATCAGAAGATGACAGCCAGCGTTGGCAACGACAGCGAGCCCAACCTCATCGACTGCCTGATGGTCAGCCCCACCTGCAGCACCATGAGCATCGAGCTGAGTGCCCAGGCAGACAGGATCCTGGGCTGCTACGTGGAAATACTCAAGATGCTGTGAGTAACTATTTTGAGCAGCTTTTTGAACAATGTCATCTTAACAATGGGGGGGCTTTTCCCACAGGCCTGTTGTCTTCAACATCTGTGGCTAGCCAGCATATGGTTATAAATCTTAACTGCAGCTCTGGAGAGTCCAGCCTCTGAAAGAGGCATCTGGCACTGCCAAGATGTTCTAAAAATAGCATTAGGAAGATGAAAATGGAAAGCTTATTTGTACAGTGAGCCTCAGGCATTCTACAGAAGACGGGATGTTGGTGCCAGTGGTTTCTGTTTTTGTTCTTGCCCACCAAAAATAAATAAAAAAACCCATTTGTCTCTTCCAGAGCTCTTAGGATTGCCTGAGGCAGAGCTAGAAAAGGCAGGTCTGTGCTAGGTTCAGTGCTTGTGCAGTGATAGGCAGCACCACTGACTTCAGCAGGAGTTGAGTACGGTTCTTGTGTTCACTTAGATGTTCTCCATTCATGTGCTTGTAGAAGTTTTATCACTTACTCAGATTTGCTTGTATTAGAGTGGAGTCTCTTTTGTTGTCCAGTTGCTTTGGTACAGAGGACCTGTGTTAGGGAATGGGTGTTCAAATAGTCTTTGCCACAAAATGATGGCAAGAGGATTCCTGGCAGGCAAATCTTCTGAATATCTTAAACAGAAATATAAAGGAAAATGTTCTTCAGGAAAAGCTTGGGTTTCTCTGGATAAATAAATGAAGAGGAATAACAGAAAAGGTGGACTGCAGAATGGGAGCTTGTAATAGAAGTGCAATAAAACAACTTTGTTGACTTTGACAGCTAGCTCTGGTACTGAGTTGCAGTATGTTTTATGGCAAACTGTTAAACTTCTACATTAATTATTTTTAAACAGCATAAGGCTTAATGAAGTCACAATTGAATTTTTTAGAATCCAAAACATGGTGGGTGAAATTTGGACTCTGCTGTAAACTGTGAGCATGTGCCTGCACTGCAGACAAATACACATCTGGGGGTGCACTCTCAAGAATTAAATGAAGTCAAACTGCTGTGATGGAGGATTTTGTGAAGGTTTTGTCCCACATTTTCATTTTTTTTCGAAATCCATAGTACAATTTGCAACATCACTCTTCCACTCACTGCACAGCTGACTTGCAAATACTTAAGCACTCATTCAAAACTGGAGACAGGACAAGTGAATACAAGATACTGTTCCCATTAGATTCTTGAGCAGGAAGTTGCTGTGAAGGCTAATTTTATATGTATTTTTTTCCCCTGTGGCCTAGCTTCTTCTGCCTTTAAAAATGTTTGCATTACAAAAGCACAGCATCCGAGTTTGCTTCATCTGGGGGCTCCTAAGTCTCCACACACCCAGGTGCTGCATGAAACACGTCGTGTGTTTATTCCTGTCCCCTTGACTCTCCCTGTTTTCCATAAACACTGAGCACTCTCCCAGTCCTGATGCTGGTTTGGATGCTGACTCACTAAGCATTGACGGTTTTGGTTTCATCATGCAGCTGACACATACTTATAAACAAATTCACAAACGGGCATGTTCTTCCTCACAGTCTCTCCACATTTTAAACATTTGATATGCCAGGTCCCAATTCCCATTTAATTTGCTACACAAAGAACTCATTTCACTCCATACCTTAAAATAATCTATTTTTTTGGATGTGTTTGCTGCCTTTTTAAAAATCAAGCTGTTCAGCAGCAGCAGTGAAAATGGGAATGTGCTGCTGTTAGAGGTGTTGCAGGTGTGGGGCAGCTTTGGGCCCTTTCCTTGCTTGTACAGCAGGAGTTCCCAAAGGTGAAACCCACAGGATGTGCACAGTGAGGGACCAGTGGTACCACAACACTGGTGCAGCTCTCCTCAGAGTGCCCTGCCAGAGCCCACACCCTGCTTCAGAAATCACGACCTGTGAGAATGTAGGGCAGCTCCTAGGGCAGAGCCATGGCTGGAGCTCCCCTCCTTGGAGTTCCCTTCCATTCCTATTCATCCCTTGATTTTTTTGGGGCCTGAGAGCAGTAATGCAGAACTGAATTCTGCTCCTGATTCTGCCACTGGCTCTCTAAGAGGTTTTAGATAAGTTGCTTATAAATGCCTCATTTTCTGTATTTGTGAAATATAGGTAAAGATTTTCAATGTTGTTTTTTAAATGCTGAAACCAGTGATGGAAAAGCATTCTAGAAGGGCTTGTAGTTATTACCAAAAATACAAGATAATGCTGTTGTGATGCTGATTACTTTCATGCTCTAACTCTTCTTGAACAAAGGATTTCTGTTGCATGAAATACTATTACTGTACTTGGAAAATCTGAGAATGTGAAGAAAGAGAGTTGAAGAACATGCCAGTAGGAAGAAAACATTAATTATAAAACAACTGCTATCCAGGAGCGGAGCTCTCAGCGGGCATTCACTAAAATAATGTTCTTATTAATAACAGTGGTAAGCCAAACATAAATAAGTTGCTTAGCATTGAGTTTGATTGTTCTTTTAGGTGTCTGACTCAGTATCATCATCAAAACAAGAGAGTCACCAGCGATGATATCTTTTTTACATAATTAACTTAGGGCAGCAGGGAGTAATTTATTTAGGCAGATTTTAATTATTGGAAGTCTAGCAAATAAGAATTCTCAACAGTAGCTTCAATTGAGGACATTTTATTGTTCACCTAACTCTTACACAATGCTTACTTTTTGGGGAAAAAAACCTCACTTTTAATGTTGATGAAGATGTTATTTAATAATCACTGTAATACTTCACTTTTTGCACAGAAGGCTAAAAGGGCAGTTTAGAAAGTTCATCTGTGGGGCTCTTGCAGCACCTAGAACATCTTTGACCCTTTTTCTAATGTAGTTGAGTAACAGAACACAACTATTGCATACTAAAGGAAAGCAGAAAATCATGATTTTAAAGATGTTGGCAGATGACCCAAAGTCTGGGCAGATTTCAAAAGAGGCACAGTCTCTAGGGGAGCATAGTATTTTGGTCCTGCACTCAAAAGTGGATCAAACTTCTGTGTCAATATTCTGTAACTCATTCTGGACTCTGATAGTGTTACTGACACCAGCCAGTGCCTCCTGAAGGCTACAAGTCTTAAACTGGTGTGTAGAAAACGCACTAAATTAATTGAAAAATTTCTGTTCCTCATATTAAATGAGAGGCTCTGAGAACAGCTCAGCACTGCCCAGCTCCTACTTGCTTGTTAATGTTTCCATGCATTTGGGAATGTCTTGTACAGCCAAACTTGTGCTTGAAGAGGACAACCATGGTTAGAGAAAGTTCCAGTAGAAGGGGCTGTGTGTCCTCTCCTTGGGCTGGAGAACTTCAAAATCTCTGTTTCACCTGAAGGACCCCTCTGGTTCCAGGGGGTGGGGAGGCACTTAAACTGTCTCTGCAGTGAAATCTGGGCCAACAAACAGCAAGGTCAGCTGGCTGTGAGACCAGACCCCTCTTGGGGAAGCTGTGTTGGTGTTGTATCATAAGCTGTTAGCCTTTGTCTGTGTTATTTTTTGTTTCTATGGCTGCCTGTAGTGGCAAGGGTCCATCCAGATGTCCAGACACTTGTACCCCTCTCTGGGGCCAGTGTCACAACCTGTGTGGGGCAGCCTTGTTGTTGATGTTTCCTGATGCTTCCATGTCAACTGTGAGCAGTGGAGGCCCTTTCTGTTCTCAGCAGTCAGGGCAGAACCTTTCTAGGGTCTTTCAATGGTGCTAAATTTTCTGCTTTTGAAAAAGCTGAACAAGCCCATCTCAAATGAAGGCTGAGCTTGAAAAGGCACCTCTGTTTTGCAGCTAGCAGGTCTGTGCCTTGTATTGACAAGGGGTCTGATGAGGCTTTTTCTCAGCCTGCCCTGGCACCCTGAGCTAAACCTTACATCATACAATTCAGGGAGTTTGACCTAGAGCAGGGAAAGAAGGGATCAGGTACATGTCTGTGGGATTTGGTCATCTTGTTATTATCTGACAACAGAGGTTACCTTGTCAGTCTGCTCAGTCTGGAGAACAAGCTGCTTCCAAGCAGTTGCTCTTGTCTCTTCATTATCCTCCAAAACCCAAGGACTTGGGGCTTGCAGTGTCTCAGGGATGAGAGCCATGGCTTTCCGAACACAAGCACCCACTGGAGCTTCCCCTGGCTGCTCTGCATTCCCCAGTAGGTCAGTGGCATGCTCTGAATATCCCAAGTGGATTATCTTATGTCATGTTTATCGGGGTTGCCCCGGGCTGCTCGTATGTTTTGGATTGTTTATGCCGCACATGACATGCGGGCAGGTTTTCATTTTGGTGAAAGGTGATCCCGGGGAAGGAAAATGTATTATGTTGGCAGGCCAAGAGCGATGATGGCCCAGAGGCAAAGTCACTGCAGTCGGGGATTATTTAATTAATATGGTTGTTCTGTGCTCTGGCCAATCCCCCAGGACAGGTTTCAGGGTGAGGGAGGCTGTGTGCAGGGGCAGCTGATGGCTCTGGCAGTTGTCACCGCTCGCTCCGTGACCCCCACGCGCTTCCCACGACCCCGCAGGTCGGGCTGCAGCCTGGCTGCTGTGCTGCTCACCTAGAACTGCAAATCCTGCAAAAATCAGAGCCAGGCAGTCGTTCTGCCCCTTTTATAAGGCCAATGCTGGGATTTGAGCTGTGTGGTGAGTGTTGAGCCCAGCGCCCTTTGAAGAGCTGGGACGGGAGTTCGTCACAGGCGCTGTCCCAGGCTCTCCCTGTAGCTCTGTGCTCCCTCCTTCTCCTGGCCCAGCCTCTTTGTCTGGCTCACTGCAGTGGTTGTTAACTGCAGCCAGAACTAATCCATCTCCCTTTCTTTCCCTGCTTCAAACACTTCTGCCTTGTGTTGGAGCTTTGAATGGACTGAGAAAAAAAAAAGAAAAAAAAAAAGAAAAAAGGAACTGTCTGAAATGAAAGAAGTGTGCAGATGAGATGAGCACAGACAGAAGGAAAATGTTTTTGAAAAGGGAATAGGTGGGAGGAGGAGAAACACTGTAGGCTTTTAATAAGTAGTTTAGTTTTATTCTCGTGCTATGTTTGTTTCACGTTTCCTCGCTCAGATTGAAGGGATTACAGGCTGTGCAGATTTTATGTTCAGGTCCCACTCATGTGACCAAATTTTATATATTTCATAGGAGACAATTTTCCTTCTTTCTTTCTTCCTTCTCCTCCTGGGGAAGCAGACAGTGGTTTATTTTCACTGTGTTGTCACAGACCTGCCCTGCAGGTGGAGGTTCCCCACCTTCAAGAAAAGTCAGAGTGATACTGTCCCGTTCTGTCTGCAGTTTCACTTGGTCTTAGTCTATTACAAAACAGCTTTTCTCTCACTCTTGCAATTTCCTTTGAAGATCAGCCATGAAAAATTGATTGGTTCATATTATTAGTAATCACAACTCTCCAGATTGCTCAAGAAGGAACTTCAGTGGTGTAACACTTAGCCTGAGAAGTCACAGGAGCTAAGCCTCAAAGTCTTTGGTCTCAGCTTTTAAGCTTCTGTTGGAAAAGATTGGTAGGTGCTGTATCTCATGTGATATGAAGCACCTTTAACACCTCTGAATTTTCTAACTCAGCCTTTTGACTTCCAAGTCTCCCGTGCTCAAAAATCTACTTTTAAAGTTGTTTGTATCTACCAATAAAAATGTGTTGTTTTTAAAATAAAACCAGCTAGGAATTTCCAAAGGGTAGGTATATTTAAATAAAAGAAAAGAAAATGTGTGGACTATGTTCTCACACCTGACAAACGTAGTGAGACCCAGGCTGTGTGGTGAGAGACCTGTGGCACTTCTCAGGGCTGCAGCTACAGATATGTTACATCAGCTCTCTCCTTCAGAGACCTGGTAGTTAAACAAGAGACTTGCAGCTGAACCTGAACACAGGTCAGAGCTCTGTGCCACAGACCCACTCAGTGTGTCTGTAAGTCAGAAACAATGACTAATCTTGTAGAGAGCTTTAATTAATCAAAGATTTGTTGAAAGAACCCAGAGAGCTCATCTTGGAGATGCTGTCAGAGGTTTCCTTGCCTTATTTCAGTTTATATGACAAGCCCCATCCTCAGGTGTTTCACGATATTCACTTTACACTGACTAAACAGAAAAACAACCCCTGTAATAAAGTCCTGCTTCATGTCTTACTGTTCTGAGACATTAAACAAAGTTGATCATCTTCCTTGTTTGTTCAGTGGCTAAGCAGGTGAGGAACTTTTTGTCTCTGGAAAGAACCTTGTGAATGGGTGATCACAAAGTGCTCTCTCTGACTGACTCACACTCGCTTTAGGTTTGTGAGACACCCCTTGTCTCAGAAGTTGCCCCTAGTTTAGACCTGAGAACAGAATTTTTGGTGGAGAAGAAAATTAGGTTCACTGGCTTCTAGCACCACTGGCATGGGCACGAGGTTTCTTTTCTGGATTACTGTAACTTCACATGTGCTGTTCTGGTTTTTAATACACTAAACCGCTTTCAGGTCACAGTTTGCATGAGCCATCACACACTTTTGTAACCTGAACTCCACACTGCTCTTGGGCAAGTGATAACTGCTTCCCTGGTTGATTTTTATATCACAATTCTTCATTCAAGTAAAACTTCTCTGCATGTTGCTTCTTAAGAGAGCCCTGCTCATGCATATAAATTTTCTTTCTGTGAACACGTCTTTGTGGCCTGTCCAACATCATGTGTGTTATTAGTTTATGGACATTTCTGGTTTATGTGGTTCAAAAGACGGATGAGACTTTTGGAAATGCGTCCATCTTCAATTTCTCCGGGCTAGAACTTTCCCTTTGCAACACTGCATTCTTTTGGAGCAGTTCCTGTGCATATGTTGTCTGTCTCTAATGCTATCAGTAGATACTGTCCATTTGAGAACATTACACTTCGTTCCTTCCCAAAGACACGCCACACTTTTGTGCCAAGTTTCCAGTAAGCTGCAGCCAATAATCTGGTTTTTAACACTGAAATCCAAAGGGTAGCAGCACTAAGAGGAGGTGGCAGGCTTTTCTGTGTTGTTTCTGCAGACATCTCCAGGTGTTTCAGCCCACATGAGATTCACTTCTGTGTGTACTCGTTGCTACTGAGAGCCAGGGTCTGGGCTTTGGCTGTGGGCTCTGTGTCAGAAATGGACTGGGGGGTATCTTTGTTTTTACAAATGGGCTTATGTCTTATAGCAAAGAAAAATTCCAATTAAATGCAGAGAAGAGCTGTAACTAGCAGTGGCCTGGTAATTGCTCTGCCAGCTTAGATGCAAGTATTACTTAGTGATTAAATGTCAACAGGTTTCATAAACAGCAAATGTCTTTAAGTTGACATAAAGAAGGCCTCTCTGGAGGTCACTGTAAATACCAGATTTATTCTGCCTCAGTGGAGAATGTGCTGAAAATGGAAAGGGAAATGTCACTGTAGATTTTGAGAGTGTTTCAGTAAACCAGAAAGGTTGTTGGTGCCCACAGTAAAAAGCTTTTAACTCCTTGAACTAACTGTTGGCAAACCATATTTAAAACCTGGTAACCTGTTAACAAAATGTTCATTTTGCAGGTCAGACTACGATGACTGGAGACCAGCCCTGGCCAGCTTGCTTCAACCTATCCCATTTCCCAAGGAGTGAGTTTGCACTGTTTTAATATTTACTGGCTTGTTCTTGTTACTGTTTTTTTATGGTGAAATATACGTCAAGCAAAAAGTGATGGTAGTAGGAGCTTTGTGCCTCTAGTATTGATTTAGAAACTGAAGTTGATTTTGGCTGATGCAGAGGGATGTGAAGACCTCCCATGTTCAACTTCCTTCCCCATTTCTCTCAGATGATCTTGAAGAGAAATATGGTTAAGTAGAGACAGGCAGACGGGAAGGGAAGGAAAGCTGGTGAGGAGGAGAGCAAAGTGAGAGATTTAGTGGAGGAGGATGCGTTGCTGGCATCACAGAGACTCCTGTCATTTGTATTTTGCATTAAATGAAGAAGCTGCCCTACGGATCAGCCGAGCTCCCTCGGAAACCTATTAATGAACAGTGGTGTTTATAAAGTGCAGACCTCCATGGACAAAAATTACAACCTGTAATTGTACAATTTGCTGGCTTATCACATCCCCTAATGACCTGGTGTCTTGAATCACAGAGGTCTAATCCTCCATGCCAGGTTACCTGGGCTACAGTGAGAGCTTGGAGATAGGTAACAGAGACATCATTACCTAAGTCAAACGTGAGTCCTGGGGGAGTTGTAAACCACACCGTGATGCAAGGCACTTCACAAAATGACCATTAATTGCTTTACTGATGTATGATGCTAATTAGCTGAGACCATACCCTAATTGCATTGCAATTAAAGAATACACCTGGCTCTTGGAGGTAGCCAAAACTCTGTTTGTAATTATATAATGGTATTGTAAGTCTTTTACTTTCTTCTGACCCAAAGATCCCACTGACATTAGTCAGAGCGTTGTCTAAGACAGACTCAAGAAAAGCTACAAGATTTGTTCCAAGTAATTTTCCCCCCTAGGTTAATGAAAGAGGCTTTGTCTGATTTTTTTGAAAGATTTTTTTTTTTTTTGTCTTACGTGCTGCAGTTGCTTAGCAAGTCCTTTTATTTTCTGGAAAGATCTGAAAAGTGCTTGTTTGGTTTTTTGGGCTTTTTTTCTCCTTTTTCCCCTTCTCTCAAATCCTCATACTCTTCTGTTTTCTGTTTTAAATTTCAGGGCTCTTGCACATGAGAAATTCACAAAGTAAGTTTCTGGGGCTCCTTTGTTTTATTGAATAAATACTTGTACAAGTCAATAATAGCAATGATGCATTATTCAGTATTGTGTCTGTAATGGCTTTTATCTGTGAAGGGCTGTAAGCATGTTCTGTTAGCAATAAAAAGTTCCCTTTGTAATTTACTGTGCTAGCAGGAGCCCAAGGAATAAAGCCACTGGGCGCTGATAGAATTTACAAAGGAGTTTGTCAGTGCACATCTCTGAAACATTTTCTAGGCTATTGTGAACAGCCACTGTCCTTGGTAATCACTTTTAGGCATCATATTTCCTTCCTGTGGAAGGAATTCAACTTGTTTCTCTCTAAAGTGCATGAATATATATCATTTTAGGTGTTATTCAAAAGAAATATTACTCTTGTGCAAATACTGCAACCAGCAACTGCTTATCCTTGTCCTTCTTACTCTTGTTTCTTTCAGGGAGCTGAAATATGTGATTCAGAGATTTGCAGAAGACCCGAGGCAAGAAGTGAGTTTGTTGGCAGTTTACACAGAGTATTAATTGGAGGGATTGCAGTGCACTTGCTCAGATCTCTCCTTAAGTAGTTTGTTCCTAAACACGGTGTGGTTTCACTCTGCCTGAGTCTCTTAAGGAGTAGTGGCCACTCAGGGTGGTTTATGTGTAAGGTTTATGTGTTGTCACCTCCTTGTCTGCCATCAGCTGATGTCCTTGTTCTGCAGTGAACTGCAACCAGCAAGATTTTCCCACTCTGTGGGATCACTCAGAGCTTTCCATCTTCCATACAAAAAAAAAAGCAGAAGCAAAATCCATGGATCCACGCAGCTTACAAAATAACAGGTTTTATGTGGCTGTGTTTCAGCTACGTTGTGTGCAAATGACCGTAATTCTCAGGAATTGGCAGCAGAAAGGGGGTGGGAGGTGTGTTACTGGGGTGAGAGTGTTGCTGCAGCCTCGTGGTGCCTGCTGCTTCGGAGCCTGCTCAGCATCATCAGCTTTGGCTGAGTCACAGGGAACCTCTCATCCACTGCGATTCTTGCTTTTGGCATAAAGGCAAGAAAGCTCCCTCAGACTGTGGGTGAAGCTTTATCATCACTGCCCAGAACTCCTGGTTTCCATGGGTTTAGCTCTTGTGAGCCATAGTTACCCTTGTCAGATGAGACCTTCGTGTCCTAGAATGGCACCAGGATTTCATCTGTCACTAGTGTTCCGTGCCCAAAGGAAAGAATTTACCTCCCACATGCACACACACCTCAAAAATTGAAATGGAGCATCTGTTTCTTCAAGTGAAGGAAAAAAGGAAAGGAAAAAATAAAGCTTAATTATGACTTCTCTATTAAATTGTGGAACTAAATATAGTAATTCCTTCAGTGGGCCAAATTTAGACTAATGGTTGTTCACTGGTGCCAGTTCTTCAGTGCAGCTTCCGTGTTATGTATCCCTGTTGAGTTTTCCCTGTGGATTTCCTTCACCCTGACTCTGGTCAAATTTTATTAGAGAAGGAGTAATAAGAATTTTTAATGACTGGAATGAGCAAGCCATCAGCCACTGCATTTGGTATGCAGTTTACATTAGATGTATAGACACACATGCTGGGAGATGGGAGAAAATGACAGAAGCTCAGAAATTTGTGGGGGTTTTTTGTTTGGCTTTTTGTGGTGTTTTTTTTCCCAAGTGAAAGGAGCTGTTCTAGATTAGAGCCATTTTTTATCTGATTTGTGTAAAGGGAATGAAAAAGTCCATGCAATCCGTGATGATGCAGCTTCCCTCCTTGGTTATACTGAAAAAATGGATTCTGGGAGTGGAGACTGGCCTGCAGCTCCGTAGGTTGGGATATTAACCATGAAATTTCCAGCAGTGCCTGGTTTCGCAGTTACTTTTGGCCCGGTGTGGGAGACTCTGGTGGTTATTGGCAGGAACTGTAACCTTCCCAATGTGTTCACTTCTTGGCAGGTCCACTCGTGTTTGCTGAGTGTGAGGGCTGGCAAGGACGGCTGGTTCCAGCTCTACAGCCCTGGGGGAGTGGCCTGTGACGATGATGGAGAGCTCTTTGCCAGTATGGTACGTGTCTGCAGTAAGGGGAGTTTAGAAACTTCTTTGCAGTAAGTAGCTAATGCCTAGCTGGCAGTAACAAGATTTACTTGCTTTTGTCAAAAAATCGATTACCAAAATCATGATTCTGTAAACCATGAGCGTTCACAAGAAAATCCAGATCTTTCTGTCACCAAATCCATGGACCTCCCTTGCAGTCACAGTTTGGTTAGCACGTTACTGTTCTCTTTTTGAACCTTGGCATGTATTCTCACTGGTAGTGCAATGCACAAACCATGCCTGTGCATATGAATGTATTTTTGTATTTATAAATAGGTGTGTTTGTGTGTCTGTATCTGAAAACTCTCTCAGGGAACATGGAATACTGGGAGACAGGGGAGACAGACTGTTCTGTACATCCACACCTATAGTTTTTTCATTTACAGGCTACCCTGGAATTTAAAACCAACAGTTACATTGACTTAATCAAAGGATGGATGGATAGATATAAAAAGGTGTTATCAGTGTCTCTGCCCAATTACACTGTTGTGAGGAGGTGTAATTAGAAACCAGCATTCCATTTCCAGCAGTTACTTCTTTTGTAACTCTGAGAAGGGCTAGACAGAAAATAGCAGGTTTTAATCAGTGATGTGATTTAAGCACTGTCTTCCTGTGCAACCTGGGTCAAGTCACGTAGGTCTCTCTCTGTATTAATTCTCCATATACTGAGTAAGATGGAAATGAAATTACTGCCTTTCCCTGGTAAGGGGGAAAACATTTGTTGAAGTTGGCTGCTGGGTGCACAGTGCAGTGACTTTCAGGGGGATCTACACTTTGTGCATCTCCCTCATGATGAACATTTTGGGGCATAAAGAACGTACATGTCTGTCTAAATCCTTAAATTCAGATGGATCAGATAGCTCTGAAACTGATAATGGAAGAAGAGTGTTTGCAAAAGGTTTCATCCCTCTTCACTGTTTATCTGTCTTTTCTCTTTGAAAAGAAAAATTCTTCAGAACTGTATCATTTCTCCTGAGAGCTGTTGTGGTTCAAGATATTTATGAGCATCAGGAGATGGCGTGCATGAGAAAGCACAATGCTAACACACATTAATATGCAGTACTCTGTGCCCTTTGCAAGGATGTTGATAAATACTTAAAGAGCTGCTAACGACCAACCATAAAGTTTAAAAAACACCCTCTTCCGAGATGCACCTAATGTTACTTTACTGTCAGTGTCAGTATTTTCCATTGCTCAAGAAAACCTCAAAAAAAACTTAATGAAAACTGCATGAAATTAAATCCCTTTTGGCTTGGAGGTTCACATTTTTAAAGGCCACCTGAGCTGATGGATGCTTAAGGAAAAAAAAGATTTTCTGTTTTTCTACAGAGCTTGCTGGTAATGAAGCCATGATTCACATAAAATTGACCTCATCATGGCACAGTTGTAATATTTTCAGCAGTATTGAACACAGTGCAGGCAATGCCATGAGCCAGGGGGGCCACAGAATGTATTTACAAGGTTATTGTAGAGTGGTGCTGATGTTGAGTCCACATAATAGAGCCCTTCCTGCCCAGGCTGTTGGAAAATGCAAATTCTCACATAGTGCTCTGCAGCAAATGGTGAATCAGCCATCTGGGCTATGAAATAAGACTTTCTTCTAGGAGCCCAAACTTCTCTGCATTTAATCTGTAAGGCTTTTGCACTGGAAATAATATGGGCAACCTCTTTTGTGAGAAGAGACTTACATTTGATTTATACAAGTGGCTTTGCATTTCTGCCATTGGGTGTTACTATGTGATATCACATGGTGCTTTCTGGAGCTTGGAGAGAGTCTGCAGGATGGTTTTGTCAGCTCAAGGACTCTAAGGAGTCTCACTCAGGGGATGTTCTCAGCATTTCTTTCTTTTCTTGGAAAACTGAGTAAAAGAGAAAGCAAGACACTGGCCCAAGAGCATAAAAGCCCATGAAGTCATCTCTGACTTAGTGCTCAGGACTGCCAGGTTTCCTTTGAGCAGTGCTTCCTTCCCCAGTCAGCTCCTGTCTGTGCATCCTGAACAGGTGATTTTGTCTGTCACCACCCCTTAACCAAGGCCAGCAGATTGCCAGCAGCACTGCCTTTTACCTCGACACCCAGCCCACACAGCCCCTGCTCCCCAGCTGCCATTTCCAGAGAAACCGAAGCGCAAACAGATGCGAAAGCAAAATCCCCGGTGGTTCCCCTGGGGCTGGGTTCATCAGGTTACTGGGAATGGGGGCAATTGCACAGCTGCTCTGATGTTTCCTGGGGAGCCTGTATCAGCCTGTCAGCTGGGCTCCTTCATGGAGAAAAAATTTCCACTCCCTCAGATCTCACTGGGCATCACCTTCTTCAAAAAGTCACTTCCATTCAGCAGTAAAGCTGTTGAGACACTGTAACCCTGTCTGTAAAGAGGGCCTTCATTCCTTTAGGTTTATTGCGAATACTTAACACTTTCTGACTGCATAACAATATCACTTCCAGAGGTGTATGTGTTTCTTAGGCCTACACCCCTAATTTTACCTCTGTTTCTCTTATAGGTTCATATTTTAATGGGATCCTGCTATAAAACAAAGAAGTTCCTGCTTTCACTGGCTGAAAATAAATTAGGACCTTGCATGCTGCTGGCTTTGAGGGGTAACCAGACGATGGTAGAGGTAAGCCCTAAAAACATGTGGTCATAGAGGTTTATGAGCAGTGTTCAGGTTCACACTGCCTTTCCCAGAACTGGTTCTAGCAGAGGTCAGGTTTGTGTTGGGTCAAACACCAGCAGTGGGTGGTTGTGTTTCTCTGAATTCAGGGCAACAGAATATTGTTGTTCTGCAGATCTGAGTGTGAATTAAATGAAAGGTGGATGCACGAATTTTTGGAGAAAGAGATTATTTGCTGTAATGCAGCTGGAGAGGTGAAGATGGGAAATAAATGGCCATGATGGTGTAGCCTGTGGTGAGAGATCACAGTTCACCACAAGGCTTTTCCATGATGAAATGCCTGATTCTTGTCTTGCCACCTGCAAAATGAGCAGTGCACAGGAAGTGCCTTTATAAAACCTTATTTGCTTGCATTAATACACATTTTTTATGCTTATGATTTGTTGGTTTTGTTGTGCTAATAGTTTATATGTATTTTTCTGGGTTTCTTAAGAGAGGTTTCTTGATAAATGTCATATTATCAGAAAGAGAGTGGATAAATAGATGGAAGGAATTAAAATTTTTCATTGACTTAGATCTGTGCATGCTAATTTAATCCAGTAAATAAAGGAGCATACTGCATGCATTTGAATATAATGTTGCTGGATTTTTTTTTTCTTAATTAAAAATAATTGAAATTATGGAGGGAATAAAAGCTTTGCATTTTAATTGCAATGGCATGATACATAGCTGAAAAGGAAAGGCAGCATGGAGGGGCAGCTTGTGTCCTAAATCCATGTGACCCACTGGAATCATCCCGTGGGATCTGACTTGTTTCTGGCAGGCCCTTTCCCAGGGTGAGTTGGGTGTGTTCCCAGTGAGGTGGGGATGTCCTGGCCACAGCAGTGAGCTCCCAGCATCATCCTCTCTTGGAGCCTCTCTTCCCTTTTCCCATCCTGCCTCGTGGACTGGGTGCACCTCACACATGTTCTGCTTGCACAGAAATCCCAGCACTTAGGGATGGAAAATCCGGCCCTTAAGGAGCTGCTTGGCTCTGCTGCTGCTGCTGTGCAGTGTCCCAGCTCTGCCAATCCCCAGCCCAGCCTGGGCACCTGGGAAATACTGGATCGATTGTACCTGTTCTGGAGAGGGCTGTGGCATGGAGCCACCTTCCAGGCCTGATGCAAATAATTGCACCTCTCAGTCAGAAGGAATGAGCACTAATGGGAGGCAGGATAGACAGGCTGGCTTTTGGACATTACACTTCATTCTTTACGAATAAAAAAGTAGTTTCATGTGTTGGAAGGGCCATAAATATTGCCATGATGTCCTCTAATCTAACCTCCATAATGCATGCTCTGAAAACTTAGCAGGAATTTAAACCACCATACCCATAGTGTAATTAGGGTATTTGGAAGAAGTGATATGAAAGCCCTGCCCTGACCACTCTCCTGTTGCTCTGCTTCTAGATTTTGTGTTTGATGCTGGAATACAACATCATTGATAATAACGACACCCAGCTCCAGATCATCTCCACCCTGGAAAGCACAGACGTGGGAAAGAGAATGTATGAACAGCTGTGTGAGAGGCAGAGGGAGTTAAAGGAGCTGGTATGTCACCCTGCACATATTGCCATAGCACGTTGGGGTCTGTGCTCTCCACAAATGGAGGTACAAAAGAAACACAAGCAGGGTGTGAAATTCCCAGTTAACAACAGGATGGGAGCAGCACTCGGAGGATTTTACTGTGAATATATATACTGTGTGGTATTTACTGATGTGACTAATCCCATACTATGTTTATGAATGATATTCAATAACCTGCTTAGGATCTGTGTGAAGGAATAAAGGTGAAACCCTGCTGTCTCAAGATCTTACAAGTCAGCTTGTCAAATTCTGCCACCTTTTGACATATGAGTAGCAAATGGTTCTAGTGCTGGCCAGCATTTCTGAATGCTCTGGCATTCACAGCATTTCACTGAGATGGTCTTTAGGTCTAGTTCTCAGAGCTAGAGCCTGCAGAAAAAAATGCTTCCTGATTTTAGAGACAGGACCTACAGATTTAAAATGGACCTGCTCTCGTTAGCACTTTTTCACCTATGCAAACATACCCACAAACTTCCTCTTCCCTTCTTACGCATTTATAATTGTCTTTAACCCCTGCTCCCCCCAGCCTGAAAAGTAGATGCTTTTTTTGAAGTCAAACAAATGATTTTATCAGCTGTGCAGTCTTAACCCCTTTGCTCACTTTGCCCAGCTTTTTAAAGCTGTTTCCTTTAAAGTGAAAGTAGCCAAATGCTGGCAGGCTGAAGCAGACAAATGGCACGAAGACCCACTTAGCTGAGGTTAGTGGGTGTCCCCTGGGGAGCCACAGGCACACTCAGTACAGGAAAAGCAGGGATGAGGTGGAAGGGCTGCCAGGAAGCTTTGAAATGGGAGCGGGGTTTGCTCTAGTGAGGAGCTTGCTGTACTTCAGTGGGTTTGAAATGTAGAATGGCAACTTGTTTGACCAAAATATCTTCTTTTACAGCAAAGAAAAGGTGGCCCCACAAGGTTAACACTGCCATCCAAGTCCACAGTAAGTTAATCATGTCAATAGAAAAACAAGCTTTGTCTTTCCATATTTAAACACTTGATTTATGTTTGCCATGTGGCACAGTGGTTTTGGGCAGTTGAGTGGGGAGCCATTCCACTTGCTCTGTCAACACAAATGGAGTTTACACAAGTAAGGGCACATTTCTGCTCTTGGGTCTGTGCAGCAGTTTCCAACACCAGCACCAGGCTGTCACATTTATAGTGCTGCTCAGATTTGGAATGGTAGGTCTGGGGAAAGAATTTTGCATTAAAAAGGCAAACTTCACAATGTCCAGTTCTGCCTTTTAGTCATGGAAGTCTCAAAGAGACCCAGCACTGTTGCATTTAAGCCTGGTGCAAAGCCAGACTAACTTCCCTGAGGCCAGGTAATGGTGCTGAGCACAGCTGGGACCTGGACCTCATGGTTAAATCTTCATGAAGTTCAAAGACCCATGTTCAGCATTTGTTCTGACACTGAAGCCTTTGTGTCTCCTAAGGATACACACGCAAAGGACATTTTTGTCCTGATGTTTGGACGAATTTTTCCCAGGGTGTGTGAAGCAACGCTGCCACAAGAGCCCAGCTGCTTGCCAAACAAACAGAAACTGCTCTGTGTGGTTCTCTGTGACTGTAAACAAGTGGAGCAGTTGTGCAACTCGCTCTGGTTACCGGTATCGGTGGCACCGCACGGTCCCCGCCTGGGCATCCACAATCTCCCTTATCAATCTCCTCTCTGCTTCCAGGATGCAGACCTGGCCCGCCTGCTAAGCTCGGGATCTTTTGGAAATCTGGAAAACCTCAGCCTGGCCTTCACCAATGTGACAAGTGCTTGTGCTGAGCACCTCATCAAACTGCCTTCGCTCAAGCAGCTCAACCTGTGGTCAACTCAGGTAAGTGCTCTGCAGCCCGAGGCTCCGGTGCTGACTAATTCCGAAATTCCACATGACGTCAGCACAAGAAGAGTGTGTCAAGAGGCTTGCTTAGATGACTTTGCCCTCCTGCTATTTTTACAGGGCCTTCCTGTGGTTTAGCTCATCTTGGCAGCTGATTCTTTTCTCTTCTCCCCAGGTTTTTGGTTTTTTTTTTTTAATTTTAATTTTTGTTTTATTTTTAATTCTAAAGGGGTTGCTGCTATCTTGGGTTGTATGTTCCAATTGGGTATGGTTGCTACTGTGTACTGAGTTGAACCTGTGCTGCTGTTCATCTGAGAAATGCTTCTGCTTTCACACATGTAGGATGAAAAAATGATGCTGTGCAGCTCATGTGGTCAAGCAAAGCACAGAGTCTGTGCAGTTTAGGCAATGAATTGCTTGTAAGCTGAACAACCCAACAGCAACAAAAAGAAACTCAAGATAATGAATAAATAGAAGGAAATTATAATGAGAATGTGATTATTTTGTAAGCAAAAAGAGACCAAGTTAACTGAACAAACTATTCAGCTGTTGATTGAAGGAACTTCTAAAATTAAATTTTTCTTTTACGTTTCCCTGCTGGTTTTGCTCTCTGAGGTTCTCCACTGAATAGGTTTTCCCCATTTTTTGTTAGCACCTATTCACAGTGCTCACAGAAAATATGATTGTTGTCAGTGCAACCACAAAAAGCAGCATTTTTTTTTTATCAAAATGTCATGTAAATATTTTATTTTGTTTTCCTAACTACTTTGTATCCCAGAAATATCCTTTTTTTCATATGGGGAATATGAAGTAGAAACTGATTGCTCGCTTGTTTTAAGACTGTTTGTATCTCCTCCAGATTTGTCTTAACAATGTAACTTTTGCATCTGAAAAACTTTGAGGCTTTTCAATGTTCAAAATGAGTTTGATTTCACTGAACAAAGAGCCTGCTTTTTGTGTGGGGTTTTTTTTTATTAGAAAAGAAAAAAAGGGTTTAGATTCCATTTTATTTTGCGATATCCTGGTTTCCATTAATCTAGAATTTAGAAACAGCAGAAACCAAGTGGGTCAATGGAACAATTACCAATCAATAGTACATTGTTCTTGAGACCAAAATAGCTAATTAATACCACTTGCATTGTGCTTTTTTTGTGTGATGTGGTTGGGAACTGGCTGAGGCTGCCATAACCATCGTGTATAGCCTGGGTGGGAGCCTGCTTGTACAAAGTCCAGGCTTCAAAGGCACCACTCTAATTAAGTGATGGCCTGTGGTTAAGTGCACACAAGTCACTTAATTTCTCCGTTCCCCGCCTGCAAGACAGGGATAAAACGATTTGCTTTCTCTGCTGTCGTTTGTGATGGTGGCGAGTGACTGGAATGTGGCTTTGAGGGCTCAGTCAGACCCCGTTTCCACGGCCCTGTTTGCAGTGAGGTTGTTGCTCGAGGTGTGGGTGCCGTGTCTGACTCAGCTCTGCTTGTGCCCCGCAGTTCGGCGACGCGGGGCTGCGGCTCCTGTCCGAGCACCTCACCATGCTGCAAGTGCTCAACCTGTGCGAGACCCCGGTCACGGACGCCGGGCTGCTGGCACTGAGCTGTGAGTGACAGAGGGGGCTGTGGGGGACACTTGTGTGGGTTCTGAGGGGCTCCTGCGGGTTCAGGCAGGAGATGGATCTCTCATGCTGCTTCTGCAGGGATTTGGGACAGGCTGTGGCTGTGTTTGGGTTTAATCTTCCCTCCTCCCTGCCCAATCCCGCAGCCATCCGGCTGTGGGATGGTGACCTGAGCCTGATGGCACTGAGTGGCCTCGTGTGGGCTTTGTGCTCCTGGGCCATGCTCTGTACCTTGCCTCTGGCTTCATGGTGCCTGTGTCCATCTCACGTGGTGCCCTGTTGCCCAGGGACTTCCCAGCTTTCTTCCCGTGGCTACCCCCTCTGGGTGGGACCTGCCCTTGTGCAGGAGGGGAAGATTGCAAAGCCATCTGGCAGCTTCTCAGTCAGTTTAGCAACTGTGTGCAGCAGGTTCCATACTCCTGGCATTTTTTGTTCCTTTGTTTTTAGGGAGGTGAAACTCTCCCTGTTCTTAGTTTAAACAAGGCAAGGCAGAGTGAGGCATCCAGGATTCCCTGAGCACTGAGAGCTGCTCGACGTGCTGGAATGAAAGTCCCTCCTGCACCCAGCAGAGCATTGTAAACCTCACTGCTGGGTTTAGAGGGCTACTTTAATAGGCTTGATCCTACGCAGACGTGCCAGACAGGCCAGTAGTTATGGCTCATCTTAGGAAACTATTCTGCTAAGTACTGGAGCCTAAAATGGGAATGGGGGAGGAGAGGGAGGCCTGCCAGATCAGCATGGCCCCTGCGAGCACCACGCAGAGCACTGAGAACGGGCACTATTCAGAATAATGTGCAGGAAACCGATTATGAGAAGTTGACTGAACTCCTTTGAAGTCAGCAGACTTAAGCATATGCTTAATGGCCCTTCCTAAATAGGGACTTTTTCCTGGATGAGGGCCCAAACAGCTGTTTATCCATTTGTATTTCTATATTTTATGCTATTCAGCTTTTTCCTGGGAGCGCTGCACATAGTCGTGTCTTGTTTATGCTTTGGCCTACTGTAGGCATGATATTTTAAGAAAATGCATTTTAAGAAATGATCATGCTCCATGATCATAAATATCTGTGTGTTTTCTCTTTCAGCCATGAAGAGCCTGTGTAGTTTAAATATGAACAGCACCAAACTTTCAGCAGATACCTACGAAGATCTCAAGGTATTTGTGAATTGCATCCTTTAAAGATGAGAAGTAGCTGTAGGAAGAGCATGGTGGTGATGCCTGGTGGAGTGGATAGCATGAAAGTTATCTGAAGAGGGTGAAGTGGATTATTTTGGGGATATAATGACTGAAAGCAGCATTGAGAGGTTGCTGGCTTTGATGGACTCAGGAAACATTTAATATACTGAATGGAGAAGTATGAGATAGAATCCGGAGCTCAATCTTTTTGCCAGTGCTATCAAGAGTAAAGGCTTTATCAGTAAAAGTTTCATAAACAGAAGCATATTGATTGTTTTTGGTGAGGATACAGAGACAGGTACAATCTAGTGCACACCATGTCCTGTGCTGTTAACAGGACCAAAAGTAGCTTGGGTGAACAGGATCATGGAGCTTTGATTTGGAATGCAAAGGGAGAACTAAAAGCACTGAGGAAGATGCAAATTTATCTTGACACCTCTAGGACTGGAACTGGGCTCTGAGCAGAAATGTCTGCACAGATGCCCAGTTCTGAAATTTGACATGTAATGTCTGGTTTTACTGTGAGTTTATAAGCACTTAGGCAAAATGATGTAAAGAACCAAGATGTAGCCTGAGGGGGTTTCAGACAAAGCTTGCCTGAGATGTGTTGGCTTTCATGACTTCATGTGCACTTTGCCTTCGTTCTGGTGGTGTGTGAGTCGCATCTCCCAAAATCTTGCCTTAGACACCTAAGGACTCAAGATGAAACTCAACATTTGCTTGTCTTGGATGTTGAAACAGATTGGGCCAGGTTTACTCAGAAGGTCACAACCTTGGGTTGAGTTTGGAACTTGAAGCAAGTCCTGTAACTGCCCTGCTTTCAAAATTCACTGCAAACATCTATCTTTGGTTCTGGCTGTGGAGCCAGGGCTCCCCCAGGGACTCAGCTGCAATGCTGCTTGCATGGAGTTTTCAAGATCAAGTTTTCAAAACTTGTGTCACAATTGTATATGCAAAGAAGTCGTCCTTGGAATTAACAGCTGGCTTGCAGATGGGTTCACACAATGGAGCTTGTATCAGGCCCCAGGCATTTACAGACAATCAAGGTCAGTGCTGTATTTGGCCCAGGACTCTGAAATCACATCTATTGAAAGGCTCCCCCAGTCCCACCCCTGCTTCTGAGCCCCTTTGCCACTCACTTCTTACTGAAACTCCCATTTTCCTAACCAGTTCCCTCTGCTCTGGTATTGCATTAATAGTCTTTAGCAGCAACACAAGAAAGTGACTTGCCAGGGCAAACAGCAAAACTGGCTGTGAGCAAAGTCCTGATGACTGCAGAGAATTCAAAAAGCTGGGAAAACAGGCAGGCACCACTTTTTCCCCTTTCACCTCTTCCATTGAGATTTATCTTGGTGGCCAGTTTTTTAGGTCTCTGTGTGTGTTCAAAGGTAGTAGTTTCTCTCCCTGGGGCACGTGCTTGTAGGTTTGTTAAGAGCAGCTCAGACTTCAAAGAACGCGTTTTTGATACAAATCTTTCCTTCTTCTCCCCTCAGTTTGCGAGAGCATTTGGGGCACAAGCCAGTGATGACATTTCCTCTCAGCTCCTTCCCCCACCCCACTAAACACGCTTGCACACACACAGACACCCACATATGTACCAGGCAGGCTGAACCAGACAATAAATAAACACCCACTACTGAAGTCATTATTGCCTAACTGAAAAATTATTTGCTGGCAGTGTCTGTAGGATTATGAATAGCTCTTATCAAAATATGCGTGCACATAAATCAAGGAGTGAGGTAATAATGACTCCTAGAAACTTCCAAGTCCTCAATTATGCCCTGGCCTAATTAAACGTGTTTATTTGTTTTGAGAGAATTAGCCGTGCAATTATGGTCAGAGAGCGTGGAAGCGGGATGGGCGAGTAGGAGCAGCGCAAATGGCCAATCCCCGTCTGCCTCACGTGGGGTGATTCAGGAGTGATACGGCCAAAAGCAGCGGAGTTGTGGCAGGGAGACCACAAAGACACCCAAAGTTGCTGATGCTCTACAAATTGTTTTAGTTCGTGGAGGCTGAAGGAGGAACATGTCTCTGTCTGCCGCAGAGTCCGCTGCCTTCATGGCGGGAGTTGGACAGACACATTTTGCTAAGCATTTGCATAAAAAATGAAGTTCAGGGTCTGAGCTGGACCTGGTGGCTGGTGCGTGGGTTTTAGAGCAGGTGGGATTTAGTCCCGTGTGTCTGTCAGGGCTCAGCGTCGTGTTCCTTCGCCACACCCGCCCGCTGCAGCTCACCGCTGAGCTCAGCGCTGGGCGAGGGTGTCACGCCTCTTCCTGCACTTGCTGCTTGACAGATCAATCCTCCCAGTCTGCTGAGAGGTGCTCTGTCCCTGTCTATAGCCCTCCTCCAGGTTTGGATATGACCTCTGAATTGAGTAAGTCCAGGGATTGTTTCCACACAGCAAACAGGCCAGAAAGGTGTATCTGCCCTTCAGCTCTCCTGGGCTGCCTGTCACCACCACCAGCAGGGCTCTGTGCTTTCCTTGCCAAGGGGAGGTGCTTTCATCTTCTTTTGGGAGCCCACATTTGAAATACAAGTATGATCTTCAGAACTGAACAGGTCCCAGGCTTGCTGTCCACACAAAAAGTCACAGGGCACAAAGGTTATTTTGGCCTTTACCTCCCCTGGGCAGCCAGTCATCAACACCAACAACAGCGGGGCAAGGTGCTCTCCGTCCCCAGGGGGTTCTTTCACCCCCCTTCTCTATTCCTCCTCAAATTTGGATACCACTGCTCTGTTGGATAAGTACAGGGAATGATCCCACACAAGAGATTTGACAAGAACTTTTTACCTGAGCTCTGACCATGTTAATTCTGACCTTTTCCTCCCCTCACAGGCTAAGCTCCCCAACCTGAAGGAGGTGGACGTCCGCTACACCGAAGCCTGGTGAACTCTCCCTGCCTCCGACTCTTCTCTTTTGCTTCTCGTGAGAAGGAAAAGATTTTTAAAACAGACAGATTGAAACAAACCGGAAAATAACTTTTGGCCAATTCCTGTAGAGCAGTGAGTCTGGGGACTTGGTGGCAGGAGTTGTGGTTGTGGGGTAGCAGAGTGAAGTTGTGTTATTTGGGAGGACGGGGCAAGCCTGGACCCTGCTGGATTCTTTCAGCTTTGTGATTTCAGAATCAACATAATTTAAATTGAAAAGGAAGCAAACAAACAAAAAAAGGACTTTGTAGCAGCAAGAGGATTATAAAGAGGAAAAAAACACCTTTGTGGATTTTATTTGCCTTTGTGTTTTATGCCGTGTGGAGAAAAAAAATATATTCCTTTGTCCTTATTTACCTGGGTTTCCTTGGCTGGCACCCAGCCAGCCAGAACTCCTGTTTCACCAGTTTTGCTCCAGAAAATCAAACTTACAAAAATCTCAAGAGAAGAAAACCAAAACCAATATGATTTTCACCTCCCCCCATGTCCTTGCAGTTGTTATGCAAAGTAATTTTGTTGTACATAAGATTTACATAATGCACCTATTTAAGAAAATGGTTCACAAATAACAGGTCTGGGACCTGTCTTTTATTTATGAATTGTTAATTCTTTTACCCTTTTTTTGCGTATAGTACTGTATAAACTAGTTTGCTGTCTTGTTGTTATTATTATTTTTTTTTAAGGAAATGTCCTCCTTGAAGAATTGCCTTTTAGTAATGCAAACTGTATTATACTCCCTCTCTGTCAACATTCATCGCGTTGTCTTTTTGATTTCAAAATGCCTCAAATGTTATCAAAAAGGAAGGAAAATCTCTATCAAGGGGGGGGGG
>VZTH01014969.1:710764-768102 GCA_013397815.1 Aleadryas rufinucha | reverse complement strand
ACGGGGGGGGGGGGGGGGGGGGGGGAAGAAAAAGAGAAAAAAAGTTGCAGTTGAGGTTGAGGCTGCTGCAGAGCCGATGACATCAATGTTTCCATGGCGACAAAATCTTCACTTAGGTATGGTGAGTGCCCTGAGCTTGCGGCTGCCAAGGAAACCCGCCCGAGCTCCAGCACCAGCCACTGCGGTCCCGGGCCTTCCTCCTCCTCCTCCTCCTCCTCTCCCTGCCCTGCTGCCCAGGGGCTCTGAGCTGCACCCTGCTCCCTGCCCCATGTGGAAGTGAGTTGGTGAAATTGTCCATTTTCCATCCCCACTGCTGTGCCAGCGCACCCCGGGAGCGATGAGGGAGAGCTGCCCTCAGCAGGGACGTGGGGACGTGGTGGCTCTGAGACTGTCCACTGCCACACCACAAGTCACCTCCTGTCCACTGATGGACTCCAGCGTCTTCATAGCAGCCAAACAGAGCTCTTGGCTTCCTGCAGCTCACGAGTGATGTTGCTTTGGGTTTTGGGGCCTGGTTTGGGCTGACACCATGCTCAGGGAACCCAGCCTGGCGTGGGGACCCTTCCTTTCCCTGGACATGGTGTGGTGGGGCTGGAGGGGTGACTGGAGGAGCAGGAGGGGAGGATATTTTCCATTCCTCCATATCTTAAAATGCAGCACAAAGCAAACCCATCTGTGGCCGCTCCTTTGCTGCGAGGTTGTCCCAGCACAGCCTGGGTTGGGTCTGGGTAATTTTTTTTCCTATGATTCAGGTTAAAATCCTTTGAGTACCCACAGCGTCAGAGACCACCCCCAAGGAGAATTAGGGAAATTCATGAGATGACAACGGTGTTTATCCTCCCCCACCATCACGCTTTCCCTCCTCTTCATTAGTACAAATGAGCAGCTTCTCCTGAAGTTTGGTTATTCTCTAGAAATGCACTGGATTCAGACAAGAGCAGTCATTAGTCACCAGGGTGAACCCAGGGCTAACGAGCAGTGAGTGAAGTGATGAGAAATAATTGGCAAGAGATTTGGGTCTAAATAAAGTGGGATTTCAGTGCTGTGCTCAGCTGAAGCCATGCCATAGCTGGCCAAGGGTGAGCACCCTGACCAGTGCTCCCACAGCAGTCTTGACAGCCCAGAAGGACCCCACAGGCCCCTCCACACGGTGGCAGGTTGGTTGGTGGCTGGTGGCCAAGGGCTCTGTCCTGCCATGAATTCATCTCTAGTGAAAAAGTATAATCCAAATTCCACGAAAGCTGATGGAAAATGTTCTTTTTTAGCTCATTTCAAGGCAGACCACAGTGATTAATAAGCAGTCTGGGGATCTTTGTTTGTTTTTGTGTTTTTAAGTGGATGTTGAGTACAGGCCTAAAGGTTCCAGTGATGGATTGTGTCACAGGATGCCCCTGCATCACTCCTTGTGTGACCACGGCCAGCCCCGTGTGGCCCCACCAGGGACTGTCTCCTTGCCTGTCTGCACTCCGAGGTACAGCTCTAGCTTTGATTTTAGAAGCTGGGGGTTTGGGTCTTGCTCAAGCTGTTGTTATTGCAGAACAAGAAAAAAAAAAGAAGCAATCTGTCTAAAAGAGAAACATCTGGCATGTGAGACACTGCTGGCGCTCAGGTCCCAGGGTCTGCGATCCATCAGGGTCTGAGGGAAAGGGAAAGGAAAGGAAAATGGGAAGGAAAATGGAAAGGAAAAAGGGAAGGGAAGGGAGAAAGGGAAGGGGCACAGCAGAGCTGCCAAATCCTACATGGCACGAGGCAGCCAGCCTGGTGCTCCCACCCAGGGCATTGAGGTGGTGGTAGAGCAGGTGACCAGGGGTGACAATCGCCTCACGCCACTTTTATTTTGGGGGAAAACCACACAATATACCAGGGGGCAGAACTATGGTTCAAGGAAAGCCCAACCTGCTGCTTGAGGCTTTAAAAGAAGTTCAACAGTTTCACAGTAAAAGGGCTTAATTTTATCTCACAGCTGTGGTAGGGGAGCAAAGGCGATTAACTAACAGCAAATCTCTTGAGAAAATAAAGGATTTTTTTAGGCCTGAATTTTTGAGAATAATTGTCGATTTATTGATATCCCTTCAAAATAATTATGAATTTTACACTGTACCAGACCTCCACTACCCGATTTCTGGTCACAAGAGAGAAGTGTAGTCAAAGGGAAATGACTCACAGCTGCCTGTGGTTGAAATTAATGAGATATTTATCTGGAAATATTCTTGTCAGTGGCTTTTCCTTGTATTTTGAGTCAGGACAACAGCATGGAAAACATTGCCAAGACAGTGGTGTCCTCACTGTGGTGGCTGCAGGGACAGGAGGATCAGCTCTGGTAAGTGGAGGGTCAGAGGAGTGATGGGGTTTAAGGCCAAGAACCCCCTGTCTGAATGTTCCAGCTCACTTGCTGCAGGAAGCAGCCCATGATAACCCCACAAGTGGTACTTATTGAGGACAGAAGGGAGAAAGGAGATGATGGGGAAAACCAGAAATCAGCTGTGAGACCTTGAGATCGGGCTTGTTCTTTTTTAAAAAATTTTTCTTTGCCCATCCCAAGGAAGCCCTTTCACATCCTGCATTATCTTGCCTGTGAGCAGCAGCTCTTCCAGGAGATTTAAATAGACGTGGAAGAGAAATCCTTCCCCTGCCTGCGCCCGGGGTTACCCCGCACGTCATCTTCCTGGGGAGAAACAGCAGCGGCCGTGTGAGCAGGGAGCTGAGCTTTCTGGATTGCTTCAAAGCCCTGCTCTGCCAACCAGATTATTGATCAAGAGGAAACGTCGGCGTTTCAGAAGCTTCCCCAAAAAGGCACGGAGCCTACTCGGCTCCCGTGCGTCACTGGGGATTTTTTTATCCGCGGATTTTCCGGCGTGTTTAACACAGCCGGGTCGTCCAGGAGGGACCCTGGCAGAATCTCCCTGCCGAGTGACTCACACTCGCACATCATGGGAATATGGGTTGACTTCAACATACTGCACTTTTCAACTCTGATTCACGCCACCCCAGGAGAGTAAATAAGGCAACTCCACACACATCTCGGCCGTGACGAGCTGCCTTCCCACTGAAAAGGTGTCAAGGCGAGTGACACTGCCAGGGAATGGTGTCACCTATGGCTTAGCCAGCGACTTCCCAAATAGGACAAAATGTCTCTTTGCATGTGTGCCCTGAGTCCCCTTGCAGCCCAGGGTACCTGCCCTCTTGCACGTTGCAGGAGGTCTTTACTAAACCAAAGATGCTGCGCCAATCCCAGCGAGTTGTTGGCAGGTTTGCTAAAGCCTGGGGGCATTTATTAGCAACCTGGGGTTGTCGCTTTTCAGGCAGATCATTTCTCCACAGATCACTTCAGAAGGGTGGCTCAAAAAAGCAGAGAGCCTCTCTTGTCTGGATGATGCCCAAACTCAGGGTAAGCCAGGTCGCTGCTGCAGAAGGCGTTATGTGATGTTTTTAGCACCATAGAGACAAAAATCAGGAGCGTATTTTTTTAACACGATCTAAATGAATTATGTATCTGAAATCAGTTGTTTGGGGAAAAACTCCAACTGTCATTACTGGTACCTGAATGGTGGTGAGTCACCAAATTACATCCTTGGGTTGGGGAAACGGGGAGCTGAATAAGTAGATGTCTAGTTGCCTGTTAAGCCAGTGAAGCAATCCAGCTAAAGCACCTCCTGTACCAGTCAGATGATTTCTTCAGTACAATTTCACTCCAATTCTGCCTTGCAGCTTTGCCAAGAAAGACCAAGCAAAGTGCTCAGGTTCTCCTTACAGCTCCCGTTTAGTGTCTGCAGGCAGCGGCAGCCCCTGCCCTGGGTCAGCTCTGGCAGCTCCCTCCAGCACATGGCTCTGCAAACCCAGTGACTCAGCAGGAATATCTTGGCAGAATTCATCAAAAGAAGGAAGCCTTAGACATCTCCTGATAGCAGATTGTGGATTTGTGCTTTTTATTTAGCCTGATCTGTCATTGAGACTGTGTAGCTATCGGTCTGTGCCTGGAGGGAGCTGGATTACAGGTGATTTTTCTGATTGCAGGTCGCTGGTGTGAAGAGGTGAATGTGTTCTTAGGCAGGTTAGCCAAACAGAGGGGCAGAAGCTATTGAATAAGCATTAAGTGAATTGGGGGCTTAATTCCCAGTGAATGCCAGCTCCTCCAGTTCTTTTCTCCCTTAGGCTTTAATAAAAATCTCAGTCTTATCCTGAAACCTGCAAGAGAGAAATATCCCCAGCAGCATAATTAGCGCATGCTATGCCACCACTTACCGTGCTGTAATATTGTCTTTCTTTCAAAGTAAAGAAAGAAAGAAAGAACCCCCTCATTTGATTACATGTTCTGTTCTCTCCTCCAGCCTTGTCAACATGAAGCACAGAGATTGCCTAATCTGCTCTCGTTATTTAATTACATGACTGCGCTGGCTTCTGGCCAGCGTAACGCATCACGACTGGCACCGCATTCCTGCCCAGCCTCCAGGCACCTCCAGCTCCGGTGGGTATGGGAAGTGTGTCCCCACATTCTCTGCCTATCGTGTGTGTGAGTGCTCAGCCAGCACCAGAGTAAGGGCATGGCTGGGATCCAGCTGAGGAGGGAAGCGCTGGGTCCCCAGCACCCGGGCCTGTGGTCCCGAGGGGACATCAGCCAAGCCCTTGAGGAGGAGGCAAGTGGAGGCATTGGGTGTCCACACCCTTCCTGGCATGCCCGCTCCCCGGGAGTGCCAGCTGGGATTTGTGTGGTGGTGTCCTCCCTGTGCTCCCGGGATTCCTGCCGGCCCCAGGGCGCGCCGGGGCTCGGTCCAGCTGCGGGGTGCTGGCAGCTCCCGGTGGGAGCTGAGCTCCAGCCCTGGCACAAATCCTCCTCTGTCCAGCCAACCTCTCCTGCCCTCAGGGGGCAGCTGCAGCCTGCTTGTGTCTGGGGGTGGTGTCTTAATCCAGCCACTTAAAAAACCCAGTAAAAAAGTCCTTCTGCTAAAATGCTGCTCTAGGAAGGACAGAGGATGCCAAGTGTGTGGTTCAACAGCATGGATGAGAGTTGAGCTTCAGTGATATTATACCACATGAATTTATCCTCTCAGCCTTAGTCAAACTGTCTGCTTACCTGGTCCCTAAATCACTGCTTTCATTGTCTTGTTATTTCTCTCTCTCCCTCACAGAGCTATTAAAGTCCTGGGATTAAGGACATAAAATGTGTCTCTAAGAGAGAGTCCGTGCCCTCTGCTGTTGACACTTTCCCCATGTGAGGCCCTCAGCAGCATAGCTGTGCAGGCCAGAGAAGGAAATAAGGAGAACTTGGTCCCCCCAGCTTGAGCCTTGAGGCACATGGTGCTTTTCTTCCTCTGCCACTTGCAGGGAAATGAGTCACCATCAGGACGGCATCTTGTGCGTGAGGTTGGTGTAGCTCTGGGAGATGGACCCTGGCAGAGTGATGGAGGTTTGATGGCACTTAGAAAGGGCCCCTTCTATCAATAGCTTTGCACAAGCACTTTGGTTCTTCACAGTTTTCATTAGGGGAACAGCTGCAGAGGCACAGGCTGATGTATTTTCCACCAAGTCAGTCCCCCTTGCCTGTGTCTGAGCAGCTTTGCCTTGGGGGACAGACCTTGTGGGGCTCCTACACTGAGGCTGAATTCTTCCAGCACCAGGACTGTAACACGTGTGGGAGACCTTTGGAAAAGAAGGTATTTCAACTGAAATGTGGTGCTTGTGTTTCTTAAGCTTTGAGCATCCCCACCTAAATTTACAGGGTGCTGAAGGATGAGGTGCCTGTTTTCCTCTGTTCTCATTTCATTTTGTTTCCTTTGTTTGGTCCCCATCATAGCAGCTCTTGGGCCCAGGCCCAGCACTTAGCAGCAGTAGCACAGGAATTGATTTCAGCAGAAGCAGACAATTTCCTAAATTATTAATGTTAATAGTGGACAAACCACAGGACACAGGCAAAAATATACAGAACAAAGAGCTGAAGAAAAGCAAGAAGATGGCAGCTGGAATCATCAGGGTGATCAGAGACAGAACTGGGATAGAGAGAGAGATGTCCTGGGTGACTGGGGCCGAGATGGAGCGCACACAGAGAAGGTTTTGGGAAAATCCAAAAGCAAAGCAGCGCACCCCTTGGAGAGATTCCCAATTGCTATGGATACATGCACTGTTATTATCAGGGTTTTATAACAAGCAGCTCACACACAGAAATTTCTACATGACAAAAGATCTGTGCCCCACAGATCTGTGCCTGTATTAGAAACCTGCTGGGGGGCAGGGGACACTCCTGTGTTGTCCCCATCCTGTGCCCTGTCTCAGGGATGGTCCCTGAGGCTGCCCAGTCCCTATGGCACAGGGCAGCTCGTTGCCAGCCTGCCTGGCACGTCCTAGTTGTGTTTCTCAGAACCCCTCTGTGTTTTCAGCTGATTTGCTTTGACATCAGCAGCCGGCAAGAAGTTCTCTGTGTCGGGGTGTGTGGGAGTGCTATGTGACACCTTAATCATGCTAAACAGGAACACACATTCAGATTTCCTCGGCATTTCAAAGAAATGTGATTTCCTTTGTGCTGCAAAGAAAGAGTTGACTTGATTGCGACTCTCTGTGGAGATCAGCTCTGGTGCCTGTGAATTAGGGTGCCAGGATCTCATTCTGGGAAAAAAAGAGAGATAAAACACACCAGGCTTTTGAGCTGCAACTATCAGGGTTAAGTTTCTCGCTCGTAACTGGGGCTCATTTTGAGGAGACCTGTTTAATTTAATTGGCCAATGTATCATGAAATCAGATTTTGTTCAAAAATTAAAATTTGTGTCCAAAGTATCATATCATACTGAAATATGTATACTGAAATATCATACTGAATCGCAACTGTGGAAACAGGTATCAGTCATTTAGCATGGGGATGGGAAACTAATGCAAAGTCCAAATAAGTGATTCACTTGTTAACTTATTTCTCCTCCCCATATGGGTGACACATATTTAAAATCTCAGTCAAAACTCAACTAGGGATGAATATAAATGAGTACAGATATAAGTGAGCATTTGCTGACCCAGATGAAACGAAATAATGATAGAGAGGAATCATGAGACACCTGCTAGCAGAGGGCCCAGTGAAGAGTGATGGTGATGCAGGGTGGGATTTTATAGCTGGTGTTATTTGAGATATGTGGCAAGGCCCTTGGGAAAGCTGGATTTGCTGGTATGCTCATCCTGCTGACAGCCTCACTCGCTCAGCTTAGCTCATCCGGATGCACAGGACTGCTTGGATGCTCAACATGAAAATGCTTTTCATTTTTTGTGATTTAAGAGATAACCTTAAAAACAGTACATTTGGTAAATTACCACTCATGATAATAAGCAAAACTCCTGTTGGATCTGATAAATGAATTTGAATGATTATGCTCAATTTAGCCAAGCGCTGTGTTCCTGCTAGGTATGTTCCCAAAGCATGGGGCTGAAATGGGGTACTGCCCAGGAACCCCTGCCAGGGGCACTGAGCTTTGCCATGGCATTCACCAGACATGTGATAATTGTTGCTGCTGAAGAGTTTCAGTTTTCAGCACCAAATTAACTGTTGCCTAACCCTGTTCACATAGCGTGCAGAAAAAGTAGGTCACTCAAGACAGCAGGTATTGCTCGGCTTGGAAATCCACTTCTGCACGTTCACAGTTCAGCAGCTCCTCTAGAGGAGGGATCACATCCGTTGTCGCCACGCTCCTACCCGAGCTGCTGCCTCAGAAGAGCAGTGACGTGCACTCCTCTCCCCAGGGTAATGTGAGGGTGTTTCTCCTTTCCCGGGTGGGCTGATCCGAGACAGGGAATGTCCCCTTCCATCTTCAGTGGCAACGATCTTCCTGTTTTAATGGAGAGCTAATGATAATCTCACCTTGCTCTCTAAATCGGGGTCTGGATTTCCAGTCTCAGATTGGGATAAATGACATCTCTGCTCAAGGGGAAGCTGGAAGGAGGATGAATTTCACTTCTCATGCCTCTGTGATGTTGCAAAAGCCAGGTGCTGCCCAGGAGGAGGGTAAGCCCTGCTTCCTGTGGCTGCCAAGGGCTGCACGGTGGTGTCCAGGGACAGCAGGGTAGTCCCCATGGAGGTGGCCCAGGAGCTGGCTGCTGGTGGAGCAGCACTGCCCTGGAAAGCAGGACAGTACAGACCAGCAGAAGCAGGGTGGGCTTGTCATGTGAGCCTCTAAAGAGGAGTTCAGCATTGGTTTGACAGCGTTGGATTTTCATCCACAGCGAGCTGCTCTTTCCCACGGTGCTCAGGCATTCTCCTCAGGGGGATTAAGGCAGTTTGCATGATCAGTTCTTGGCATCCAACCCCCAATATTTTGTGTTCTGAATCCTGCCTGCTGGGCTGGGGTTACCTGCCCTGGTCACCTGCAGGAAAGCAGACCCAGGCAGAACCTTTCTGCAGCTCCCTCGCTGCATTGCCACAGTCCCACACCCAAATGGGTTTCTCTCACCTCGTGCTCTTGCTGTATTTAAGTCTCCACATTTTGTACCTGGCTGCTGGCCTGGATGGCTGGAAGCAGACCTGTGGTGGCTTTGCTGTTTGCAATTGCCTTTTGGGGCAATTGCAAACAGCAAAGGGTTCTTAGTCCCTCAGCTAAAACGCATCCACTTGCATTGAGGTATGGGTTAGAAGGCAGCCACTGCTCCTTCTCTCTGGGTAGAGCAAGGGGCTCTCCCCCATCCATTTGTCAAATCAATGTCATCCTAGAGCTGGGGCTAAGCAGTCACACAGAATTACCTGTGTAAAAATACAGTGCAGGGAATGTTAGCTAAGCTCCACTTAGATCACTGCAGATGTGTTATTTTGGGACACATTCATACTGTGCAGTCCTTATTCAGACGAAACTGCAATTGACGTAATTTTTTCCATAATGTTGCTTTTATTTGAAATCATATCTATACATCTTGTACAAATCAAACTAATAATAAGCATTTCCATGTCAGACTCTACTTATGGATTAACTTTGGAATTTAGTTTATAGACATGATTTGACTTCAGTGGGATTTATGTCCCTAAAAGGACTGCAGCAACAGGGGACAAATGCTAGAAAGTGGCTTTTTGTCTATAATTCAACATATTTGTTTGTGGAACCCTGAACAGTGTTCTAATCTTTCATCTGAAAACTGCCTTGTCAACTCTTGATTTACAGCATTTTCCTTTGCCTTGCTTCTCTACGACTCAGTATTTCTTACAAGGCAGGTATTGTCAAATCTCTTTCTTGAAACATATAATAACCACCTTTTGTATCGAACAGGCGTATAAATTACTCAGCTTATAAGACAGAACAGAAAATAAAGAGTTGAGTATCTGGCAGAGATGCCGAAGAGTGATGTTATTATAACCTTACTGTGAAAGATTTGCCAACAGAAAGTTACATATCAGTGAGGTAATCAATGACAATATTCCCTATATTACACCAAATACCAGAAAAGATTATTGTAGGCTATATTTCCAGACACAACCACAACTCTCTTATCAGGATGTTCAGTAGCCGTCCTTGTGCATCACAGATGGGATTCATAGCTTAAATAGACCCCAGGCAATGAGAGACACATGATCACAGGGGTTGCCTGTCAGTGTTACAGATGTATTATTCAGATTTTCTTGGGAATTTTCCGAAGATGTTTGTTTTTAAGTGGGAAATAGTGTTCCTGAAAAATTAATATCTCACAGATTTTTAAATTTCCCTTCATGAAAATTACACCAGGAATGGAGCAGCTATTTCAAGGTGGAATGGTCCAGATGAAACCAAATCACAGTGTTTGGCCTGGAGCAGTTTCAAACAACCACCTATCCTTGCCTGAGCTGCCGACAGATGTATGGGATTTATGTTCAGATGCTTTGTCCCTTGAGTTCCTGCAAACCAGGCTTGGCTCATCTTCTGCTTGAAGAAAGGCATCCACCCTGGCAGCCAGCAAACACCATATCCCTGGGCAAAGAGGTGCCAGGATGCAGAACGTACCCTTGTAGGAAAAGCTGAAGATTTTGGTTGACAGGGGAATAGAAGATTATAGGGTCAAGAGGCAGCTTAGAGAAAAGCATCCGTATCAGCCTCTCCATGCCCTGCCTCTCGCTCCAACTGCTTGGCCCTCTTTAAGCCTCCGAATCAAGCGGCCTGTGCAAGGGTAATCAGGACAGCCCCACACAGACACGGAACAGAACCCCAGAGCGTTATCTCACCAGCTCTGGCCTTGGTGCCTGACTGTATCCCGAAGCAGCCCTATTACCCAGGGAACGTGGGAATGGCCAGCCCTCCCCTAGACATCACCTGCAGCACCCGATCAATAACGAGCAGCATTACCGTCAGCGCTTTCTGCTTGATTTATCGGTGCTTGTAAACATCAGCTGACTTTGGATGGAGCCTTAGGATCAACCTGGCTGAAGTGGAAGAAAAAAGAGCCAAAAGCCCTTGGTCGCTGTTTATCCGTGGCTGGGGTTTGGTGCACGGCTCCACCTCATGGCAACTGCGCGACAGAGCTGTGGTTTGGCCTCGCAGGTGAGGAATGACAGCGTTTCCTTGGCTGTCACCAAATCAAACAGACTTAACTGAGACTTTGGGAATCAGAGTCAGCTGCAGCCGAAATCTCGGTGCTGAGCTTTTCCTGCTTTAGGCGTGAGAGTCGCACCCAGGCTTTGGCTGCTCTGTATCCTTTCCCCTCTCTGCATTAGAGGTGAGTGAGTATCCTGAAATCAGTTTGGTTGGAAAAGCCCTCTATGATCCTCGAGTCCAAGCATTAGCCCAGCACTGCCAAGGCCACCATTGAACCACGTCCCCAAGAGCCACATCTACACATCTTGTAAATCCCTGCAGGGATGGTGACTCCATCGCAAAAGTTTAAACGTGTTATGACCATAAGAGCGACTTATTTACTGTTTTTGTTGACACAGGTTCCTCCCAGGCTCCGTGGGATGTCCAGCTCCGATTGCAGGAGTCCCCGTGGTTGCCGAGGCAGGGGCCAGGGTGGCCGGGACACCCGGGGACCGCTTCCGCGGTGTCCCCGCACACGGCTCCCGTTCCGCAATCTCTGCTGCCCTCGCATGGCACCTCTAGGCAAGGAAAGGAGCCTGGTTCGGGCACATTCGGGTTTGAACAGGACGTGTGCCATCAGTGACCGCCACTGCGGGCTCGCAGGCAGCTTGGCAAGTGCTGATGGCCATGACCCTTTCCGCGGTAATGACACTGAAAATTGATCGTCGCTGGACTTCGTCACATTCAAAGCCGTGTAATAAATCTGAGCTTCTCTAGGAACGGTCTTGAAATACAGACCTAACAAGCCAACCCATCGATCTGCATGTGTCCAGGCAGGGAGTCCTTGTCTGCTCTTTGGTAAGTGGTTTTTTCTTTATAATGTCATTTTGTTCTTCCCTAATGCTCTCCATCCAAGGTTATCAGGAAGCTAATCAGCCAGACTTCCCAAGAGCAAACATTACCTAGGAAAATATTACTCATCCTGAAGACCAAACACGGCCTCCAGCCCTTGATTAGGTATTAAAGAAGGCTGTTCCAACCGTTGGTAAGAATAAAAATTTATTTTGCATTAGGGTCTTCTTACTGCTGTTACTAGTAAGTGTTGTATTTTCTAAAAGTATCAAATTATAGATCTAGCAGTCAAGAGAGTCTGAATAGAGTCTACTTCTCAGCTATGAGAAACTCTGGTGCTCTGAGTTTCTCATACTCAGTACAGTATCTCACATCCATTTCTAGCTATAAATTTGTAGGCCTTTGCTTTCATTTTATTTAGGCTTAATTTTAGTACCAGACTGTTCTTACTGTTCACTGCCTGTGGTTAAATCCCATGGTAGTGTCTGCAGTGTGATGCACACCTGTGTGCCTGCTCTCGTAGCAGTTGCCAAACCCCAAGAAAGCTCGTTGTACAAGGGGCATGCAGAGGACTGAACGTGCTGTCCCATGGGATGTGTGCCATATGCAAATACAGGTCACATGTGCACGGGCAGATTTGAGAAGATAAGCTGCTAAACTGGCCTGTCTCTGGGAGAAAGTCAGGCTGGCACACCGAAACAGCTGAGCTAATAGCTAAACTGATCTCTAATCCATCTTTGCTGTAAACTGTCTAGAAAGAGATCACCAGGCACTGAGTAGCCTGCATGGATGAAGTAAATGATAAAATCTGAGACATATCACTGGGAAATTGGGAAAGTCAAAATTCTGAAATATCAGAACTACTGGAATGGCACAGTTGTATCCAGTGCAAGGGAGATGGCTGTTGGGGTGTCTGGAGGTGACTTTGTTGATGCTGTTAGATTTAGTTGCTCACTTATGAGGCCCATTTGAAAGAGACCAGTCAAAAAGAGCAGTGAGTGTGCAGCACAAAGAGAGGCACTTAGGAGCCAAGCCAGGCACTTGTCTGATTCTGCTGAGCAACATTTCTTCTAAATGAATCCTGAGCAGAAAGTCTGCTAATACTGGATGTAGGCAGTGAGTGGCATCGTGGTATCACAGAAGAAGCAGCAGAGCAACAAACTAAGAGGATTACACACAGCAGAGGCACAGATAAGAGGCTGAGGAGGGGTAATTCTCAGGATGGGGATCTCACCTGTGTTTAGTGCTCTCTTCATGTGCCCACACATGATAAGTTTTATACACTGCAGCTTATGGAAATTATTACCATTGGCCGGTGAATCCTGTGTTGCTCCTTCATCTCTGCCCTTCAGCTCCCAGAGATAAGGAAAGCAGGCATCTCTCCTCTCTCCCTGTGGACTGATGTGCCTTCTGCATGGCTTGTAGAAAAGCACTGCACAAGCAACAGCTCTTGGTGATGGAAACACCTGGTACGTTTGGACTCACTGAACCATCACTGGTTTATCATTAAAAGGGAGGATGGCATAAATGGTCCTAGAAGAATGCACATAAATCCTGGTATGAGTAACAAAGCAAGTGCCACAGTAGCATGGATGATATTATAATGTCCTGGGAAAAGAGAATTTTAGGAATCTGAATTATGCAAAGATGTTCGCTGGTGTTTCTGGGTCACTGGCTTGGAACCACAGCAGCCAGGAGCTCCTCAAAGGTTTGCTGAGGGCTTCAGGCAGGAGGAGTGGAACTGCAATTGGAACAGGTTTCCTGGCTGAGGCTCACAGTCCACACACCATAGCCTTCCAGCTTGAGGAAATGTAGTAGAAGGGACATATAAATATGATGTGACATATATGAATAGGGATATTACTTTGGCAGTCTCCTTCTGTGTTATATTCTCAGTGGCAGCTCCTATAAATCATCAACTCTGTTATATTATCTGTAAGTACAGGATAGGGCCAGTATTGTTTTAAAATTCAATTTATCATGCTAATTCCAGACCTCAGTGCTGTAATACTGACTTTCTTTTTATTAGATAATCCTTTGCCTTTGGGAAAGTGGTATAGAAGGTATTAAAGTTGCCATCAACAAATGATGCTTTAAAATATATTTCTTTTTTGCCAACATGACTGTATCATATGGTAGCTGAAAAAGTAGAGGTATAAATTAATATGGTTGGCATATTGGCCTCAGAATTCCAAATTTTTTTTTTTCAGTGTTACACTCATGCAGATTTAGTTTCTAAGTACAGCGAGATAACTTTTGATAGCACAGGTTCCATCTGTAGTAAAACAATAGCACTGCTAGTTGTAGTGACAACGCTGCATTCGTGGTGGAGCCTTGTTGACAAATAGTGTACCACAAATACTGCATCACAAACTCTGCCTCCTGTACTCCTGAAGCAAGATCTCAGCAAAGCTAAGTGTCCTTGTCTCCATTTTGCAGCTGGGGAACCTGAGGCACAGAGTGCCCTGCCCAAAGTCCCCAGGGAGCAGTTGCAGGGCTGGGGAGAGCAGAGCGCAGCTGCGGCTGCCATCCCAGCAGAAGTGTGTCCTGCCATGCAAATCCCGTGCTGTGCAAACCAGCTGCTCCCATGCAGGGGCTCTGGTGAGGGACTGGGAAGCTCCCACTGCAGTGAGGTGTTCTGATCCCTTGAAAAAGGCTGTGTTTTGGAGTGCTGCTGCTCTCTCGGGACGCCTGTGCAGTGCTTTCTGCAGAAGGTTGTCCCTGTCCCCTTTGCGACATCAACCTCCACCATATTTGCTGTGCAAACAATTTGAGGGCAAACACGGAAGGAAAACGAACAGCCAACTGCTTTCCATTGAGTTCACGGGTTTCTCCTGGATACTTTGCAAGAGTTTTGTTTAGCCCAGCTCTGGCTTCCGCCCGTAGTGATGTGAACGAGCAAAGGAGCCACGACCGCTCTCGTGTGAGTGCAAGTGGCCCAGCCGCGGTCACACAACAGCAGCAGCTCAGGTGGTGGGGTTTGAGATGTGACCTGGTGCTACAAAACCACAGCACAGCCTCAGTGGTGTCCTTTGGTTTATTCTTCTGCACTTTGTTCTCAAGGGCCTGCAACAAGCCCTGCAGAAATTAAGAGTCTGTTTTCTGTGTTTGGGATTTTAGGGTATTTTTTGAACAAATTGTTGCAAATCAGCTGCTAAAAATGTGTCTATCATTTCTTTAATAAGGCATTTCCTGTAAAATCAGCTGGGATTGTCACCCTGCCTGGGCTCTCTTCTCCTCTGCAGTAACCCAGCACTTTGGTACAAGAAATATGGCCATTTCTTCCCTGTGTTTTCTCAACTGAAACATATCCAGAAAGACTGCTGGTCTCCTTCAGTCAGAGGGAAGACTAATTTCAAAACATCTTTATTTTGCTGGTAGCACCAGCCTATCCCCCAAACATTCATCTTTCCTTTTAACAGTAAAAATGAAAAGGAGGTAGTGTTGAACCAGTGTGGTGCACGGGGCTCCATGAACACCGAGGAGCAACTGCAGCTTTTTTTTCTCTACAGCTTATCCAAATTTTTATGCAGAGCCTGATTTTCGACAGAGTGATTAAAACCCATTTTTGAACAAGCCTGGGAAGGCAGCAGATTTGTTCTCAGCACACACATAAATAAAGCCATGATGTCTGAAGGTCTAAAAAATATCTGTAAAACATATGTCAGCAAGAAATAGCATTTCCAAGGCAGTTCTGCTCTCAGCTTCGATGCTTGAATATTTCAACAGAAATTATTAGTGTGGATTTTTTTTTTAATCATCATGGAGGTTTTCAAAAACTTGGTGATTCTTTTCCTGTTTGCAAAATGCTTTCTTTTTAGTGAATCATTGACAAATTTCTTACTCTATTTTTTTTTTTTTTTTATGTCATATCAACTGAGACATATCTCAATGTATTTTAAGCTGTTCGTAGGTGTCTTGGCACAACAGATTTTTCCCTTTCTCTTTGTCATCACAGGAATCGGTCATTTGCTGGCTGGTTGGATTTTTCATTAACGAATTTCAAAACACACAGTGCTTTGCTTAATTACAGAGTCTCTATTTTCAGCTCCCTCATCAGAAGGTAGATGTAACTGTGTAACATGCAGATTGAATTCCAGGTATTTCAGCCAACTATGCCGTTCAAGGACTACCCTTGTGAGCTTCTGAGTGGTTCTGTTGCATTAATTTTTCATGCCCATTTACAGCAGTAAAGATTATCAGCTTGTTTACTGCTAATAAGTAACGACCATGAAAGGCCAAATTAAAAGCAGTTTTGTAACTTAAAGAGATATACCTCCAGCTGATCCTCTTTTTTCCATTGTTTCCAATATTTACAGTGTTAGTTTTGGGTTTGTGTTTTCAGATTTCTTTCTTATCCACGTGGGCCGAGCTGGGGCAGAGATGGCAAGAGGCAGATGAGGACAGCAGGAACAGGGACTGCCTTTCTCCACTGGATGAAGATGTGTGTGAAACTTCATCTTGAAACCAGTTATGCCTCAGCTCTTCACCTGTGGGAATAGAGTTAATAATATCTCATTGTCTTCCTGTCCTCCTCCTGCTATTATCTGTGCTGCAATCCAAAGGAGCTCTGGTTTTAGCTATTTAGCATTTCTGTAATAACTGCAGCCACAGATGCAAAGCATTCCACTTAAAGTGACAAATCTTCAGAGTGAAACATGACGTTGATGCCTCAGCTAGCTGTAGGTGAACTCAAACTTTGCATTTTTTAGCCAAAAAAAGTTTTCTTGTATGCTTTTGCTCTCTGAGAGAACCACAAAACAAAAATGCCTGCCTTTTAAATTCTCAGCCCCACACTTCCTGACTGACCCAGTATGAACCACTGCTGCTCCGCACACATTATTTCCTCTCTTTGAAAAAAATAAAACCTAAAAAAATTAGCCACAGTCTGGCAATACCTTGCTTTTCCATTGACCTTATCTCTCACCTTTTTGTGGGTAGAAAGCTGCTCTTCACAAGAAGGGAGCCAAAAGCAGAGCAGGGCAGAGGCGGACGCGGGGTTGGAGACATTGCCTTCTCCAGCCCCGTATTTTCTGATTCTGTTGGCTGATCTCCTCCCTGGCATCAAAGCACCTCACTGGTGTCCACTGTAGCAGGAGGCTGGAAACATTTTGTTTTATTCTTTCTGTAGTATCAAGGATGTTCTTTTGCTGCCTTTTTTGTCTGGCAATTTTCTTAACAAAATATCTCCTCGCTGCTATTGCAGTGCCCGGTGCTAGAGCCTGGCTGTTGTCACGCTACAGAAATCACAAAAAAGCAACTTTAGCTCTTGTCTTTGCTGTGTGACTGAGGCTTTCCTGCCACAGCAGTAGCCAAGGTCTCCTCAGCCCGCTGAAGATGTCTGTCATCAAGTCAGCAGCTCTGGGTGTTCCCTCCATCTGTGCTGCCAGACCAGGGGAAAGCTGCTGACTGGCACTTACTGGGAGCAGGATTTTCTTACTTTTCCTTAGATGTCCTATAAGGAACCTCTTCTCCAGTTATATTTCTGCATGATTTTTTATTTTTACTTTTCTACGTTTTCTTTTTGGTCAAATAGTGTCATGTTTTGTTTTGTTTTCGTAAAATATCTCCAAAAATGTACTCTGCTTTGCCATATTCAAACCCTGTTTTGATATAAATATTTGTATTGCATTTCAATGTGTTAAAATTATATTCATTTCTTAATATGTTTATCGACAGATCTAATTATAAATTCTGATTATTATTTGCATATAAATCAACTGAAAGCCTGTATTATTCAGCTTCAACATATTCACCACTTTTAAAATAAAAAATTAAATGAGTGCCAATTATCAGTTGTTAACAAAGTGAACCTTCTCTTAATCTTAATACCTTCCAGGGTAACAAACCAGGAATTCTGTTCTGGTCTAACTTTTAAATCCTTGTTTCCATGCTTAAGCCATTTTTTCCTGACAGCACGTGGCCGAACACAAGCTGAATGTTTGCATATATATAATAAATGCATATCTCAAAACAGACATGAGTTTTTTTTCAATTCTCAAGATTTTGATTTTTTTTCTTCCTAAGGATTAAAGGTATTTGACATTTTCCTAAAAGTTCAGTGAGCAGAGTCCCTGAGAGTCTCAGTGTTTGTCAAAAAAGTAAATTATAAACCCCTTGGATGCAGAAAAAACTTAAAACAGGAAGAAAGAGCATCCCAAAGGTTTAGAAACCAGAAAGCAAAGAATTCAAAATTTGCCTAAGATAACCAGAAACTTACAATTGTTGGTTGGTCTCAGGTGGGGGCATTATTAACACATTGCCGTGTTACTGATGTGTGATGCAAGTGAGACAGTGTGCAAAGGGCTCAGCCCATGTGGGCACTAGAAGGGGACAGAGTCCTGCTGGATGGAAGGGACACATTTCAGAGTTAGTGTTCCACTTTCTTTCTTAGGACTTCTTATTTTTCATTTTTCTCCTGCCAGCAGCAGCCATAACAAAATCTTTCCTTGCGAAGAAGTGTCATCAAAGGTGACAACTTTTTTTCTTTTAAATTTTAAATTAGCTAAAAGGCCCAGGCTGTTGAAAACTTGATTAGAGATTTTGTATGCTTAAGAGGTCTTAACAGTGTGCTTTTACCCAGGTGGAATCAGAGTACAAAGAGGAAGAAACCTCCATTTGACACTGCCTCACTAATCTCAGCAGTGTATCACTCATTATTCTGCACAGGATTAAAGGTAAGCTCTGTTTTGCTGCCTTTGGGGCTCAGCAGGGCAGTTATCCTTTGCAAAAATGGGGTTAAATAATTCCCCATGTGTGGCAAAAAGGTTCTGGAGAGAACACAGTTGGGTTTAAATTACCTGGCAGAGCCTTCAGTTTTCCAGCCTTTGTCTTCTCTCCTGCAAAATATTCTGTAGCTTAGCTCCAGGATAAAAGGAGTTTCTTAATCACAAAGGAATATTAAAAAGCTTTTTTGTTTTTGAAGGAGGGGGTGGTATTTGAAAATTACTAGTCCAGTCTGAGAAGAAAAGAGGAAACAATTTTTGTGTGTGTATGTGACATTTTTACAATCATTACAAGCAGACACAAGTCCTGGATGCTCAGCTGAAGTTAACCAAGCTATTTTCAATTGGAGATCAGGCCAAATAAGCCCTTGTAAATTCACATCACTAAGTTCTTTATTCTAGACATTGTCTCCTGTTAAATGAGGAGCATGTTAGAAATTTCCCATTGAAGAAAGTTGGTTGTTTTTTGTTGTTTTTTCTCTGCAGAGTTCAAATCTTGTGTTTCTTTTAAAAACATCTCATAGAGTGTCTAAGTTCAGATTTTCAGTCAAATGTTAGTGATTGAGAGGTGTTGGTAGCTGGTGTTTACAAACTACTGTGAGGTTTCTGAATTTTGCACAAATATAATCGGTTTGGAGAGGTGAAAGGATTTTTTTTTAATATGATAAGTGAAATAATAGGAGTCTACCTATATTCATATTTATGCACACACACATGTATGTGAGATCAGCAACCACGTGGAGTTATCTGCCTGAATTTCTGAAAAATGGTCCTTTGCTCTTCTAAACCGAGGCTCTTCTGAAGCTGCAAAGGTAAATTTGCTCCCCAGCATACTCAGAAGTCTCTTAGTACAGATTATGGGTGTAGATCACCCCATACCAGCTCCTACCTTGATCTGTTGGCACACAGGATCTCCAACACTGCATGTTGAAAAGATGCTTATCACAAAAAGTAGAACAGAAGGTTTTGACCCTTTAACGTGACTCACTCAGTTATGACTGCAGTGCAGAAAGATAACAGCAGTTGCAATAACGATTTGCATTCTTTACAAATGTGCTGATCCTGGAGATATAACCAGATGGATGCTTTTCCAAGGCACAGGCATCTGGAAGGCGTATCCCTGAAGAATGTCTCTCATTCTATCCCTATTCAGAAATTATCACTCAAGTGTATCATTAATTTTTCAATCATATTTTGATTTTAGTGAGATTTTGGCATGTCTTTTTACATGATTACATGCTTATCTGCAGTAGGACCATCGTGCTCTCGCCATCCCCAGAGAATTCTTGTGCTTTGATTAACAAGAGGGCTTTTCTAAACTTTTCTGATGTAGCATGTGTCAGATTAAAGCTGATCTATGCATGAGCGAGCACAGATGCAAGGAACTTCTCCTCCCTTCCTGTGTGCCCTGAGGGAAGGCCTTGCACAATAATAAATCCCTGCAATCAGCCATGTAGAAAGTAGAGAAGGACCTGGGCTATCTCTGTTTTGTGATCTCAGAAAAGCTTCCACCAGCAGCAGCAAAATCAATGTTAAGAAGAGTTCAGCAGAACAGGAGGAAAAAGGAAAGCGACCGTGGAGAGAAGCCTTGGTGTGTGTTCTCACACTGTGAGACACCCCCGTGGCTCCCTGGGACGAGCTCAGAGCACTGGCTGAAGGCTCCAGTTCAGCCCTGCTCATTGTGCCCAGCCTGCCTTAAGATCCCTTTCCTGAACCTCTCCAGGCTTTCAGGGATAATGAGTGAGAGCGGGAGGCCAAAGCAGATGGTAACAGAGCCTTTTCTCTCCTCAACTCACCCGTGGTGCTACTCTGTAGTGGGAAAGAAATGAAAGGCTGAAAGTTACCTGGGGGGAAGAGCTGGACTGTTTCTTGCTGAGTTACAACTCACTTCATTCAAAACTATTGTCAAATGCTGTTTTTTTCCAGTCCTTCCCACTCAAATTCACATTATTTTAATGGAATATTTTAATGTAATTGGCTTAAAAAGCACAGGAGAAAATTTCCTCTGGTTCCCTGCAGAGCCTTCTGCAGTTTTCCTTTTCTGTGGAGGCCTTGTAACATTGGTATCAACTCACTGTTGATAGTACTGGTAATGAGCTGCTGGCATTTTATCCCTGTGGATGTAGTGACTGTAATATTTAACTCTTCATCTGAAGGGGGGATTGCAAGCCCTTTAAACATACTGGTGTTTTCTACAGGCCAAAGCTGGCTCAAGATGCTGAGTAAATAACTTGTTAGTGTGTGTATAAAAAAGTGCACTTTGTCACTTATTTCAAATATCTTCACATATCTTCACATCCCAAACCACACAGCAAAGTTTTCACTCGACTGAAACTTTTGAAAACATAAGTCTGGTAAATGAAAAGGTTTCTTCTGGCACAGCGAGCTTTGCTATGAGGAAATGCCATTCCAAAGTCAGGACATTAGGATAAAACCTGAAAGCCGTGTTCTGCCCAAGGCGTGTAACTGCTGTGAGATCTTTGGCACACCTCCTCACTGTCTGGGCCTGATGCCTTTGAAAATGTGATATAATTATTTTCATTATTTTTTAAAAATTGTTTTGACATCTACAAATGCAAATTGTTACAGAAATTGTAAGGGACAGCACTATATTTTGTGTATGAGACCAGTGGGCAGTAACTCCTCAGAAGACTTTTTAAATGCAGATCTTGCAAATAACAAGAGACAGGGTGACTGAACTGAGGAGTAGCTCAACATTTGAGGACTCAGACAAACATTTCCACAGGCAGCAGGCCAGCCACTTACAAGCACAACCTCCCTTCCTTCATGTCGGCTTTTCTGCTAGTGACCTTAGTAGTTCACTTTAAGTCAATATTTACTTTAAATATTATGATTAAGTTACAATAATTCACCAAGATTAAAATGCAATGCTGATAAGAATAGAGCCAAGTACACACTAGAACACTTTCTACAAGAGATTCTCTTCAAGGAGCCTGAGCTGTCTTATGCTGAGAAGATGTGCTGAGGGTGTTGGACCTGTCACACTGTGTGATGGTGTTGAAGGTGTAAATTTCCCCTTGAATTGTGCTGCTACAGCTGGACATTGTTCTCAAAGATCAGCTTCATGCTCCAAAGGCCCTTTGAGACACTAAAGATGATCACTAACAGCTGATCGAGGCTCCCCAGAGCAGCTGAAGGTATTGCCATGAGGAGCTGCTCTGGTGGCACAGGGCTGCTCAGCCAGTGACAAGTCACTGGGAGGGACGTCCTTCCCCTCTTCTCTCCAGACTGCAGCAGTCGCTGCCCCCTCAGCTCTGAGGTAGTATGGGAGTTGTCTTGACATGTTTAAAATCAGCTTGAGTCCTGCAGAAGAAAAGTTCATAAAAGCAAAGCTTGAAAATTAAGTTTTCTTTGTGAAGCATCTGGTTATAAGTTTTTCAGCTCTAACTAGAAAATCTAGCTGAGCTAACATCCTGTTAAGGAGTGCAGATACAGTGGTGGTTAGCAAATCCTTTGGCTAAAAAATGTCCGTGACAGCCTCTAAAATATTTGTTCCTCCTGCCTATTGACTCTTTAACATTTCTTACAATTGATGGGATAAAGCTTTTCAACTTCTGTCTTCTACACAAAAGCTGTATTTTCTTTGTAGCTCCTGTGAGGAAGTGGCACCAGTTTTGTGACCATTAGTTATTATATCCACGAGGCTGCCTAGCCAGTCCCGTGCTTCTCTTTCGTGCCTTGCTTTATTCTTCAGGGGAAGCAATCAATGCTTCATTACCAAATACAAGCCAAGGCTGAACTTTTCAATGCTGTAATTAAGAAAGTGTCAGTGTGAACACTATAAATTCCCTTTCTGAGGGATTTATGACCAAACTGTAAAACTGAACTCCCAGCTGAAAAACTCGCTTTTCAGATCTCATAGTATGAATTGTGATTATATTTTTTTAACAATTCAAGGGGCCTTTTAAAATTATAAGAAGAAAGTTAAACTGAAAAAAAAAATACAAGAAGGAAAATTTTATTCTAGTGGTTAACCTTCTCCTTTTTAAACACACAGGCTTTGCTGAAGCAGATTCTTCAACTCAGAGAACTAATTTTCCCACATCTCTCCTCAGCATCCACTTACGGGCTTTTTTTCTACAGAAAAAGGACTGAAGATGTCACCTGATAATTATTTGTGACTATGAGAACCACACTCCTTACAGGAAATTCTGTTGTCTGCCTGGAAGTTCTCACTTTTGAGGTTTGGAAGTTGGACAGCAGAGCTGCTGGTTCTGATAACTCAAATCTGTTGTGATTGTGAGGATGTTTGAGTACTCTTATTTCTGGTCTAGTGAATGTGCTGAATAACAGCTGGTGTTTCTAAGAGTTACTCTTTTATTAGTCTGGTTTTAAGGATTGCTTACTCCATCTGAGACTTTGTTACATCCAGCAATTTACAGCATTCAATGTTATGATCCCCACTACAGCAATGATTTTCTCCAACATACGTATTTTCTCTGGCTATATAATGACTCTTCAGCTTTAAGAAGTCAGGTAAATCTAAGGCCATGCAAGAAATGTTGGGAATTGGTAGGTTTTATTAGTCCTTCCAAAACACCACTGAGGCACAACCACAAGCATGTCCAGACCAAAGGTTTTCTTTGCAGCAGTGTTTAACTACTTTGAATACCATAAAGATGAGCAACTCCATGCCTGTGTGGCTTCTGGCTTGTTCAAGGGTGGTTCCTGTGCTGAAGCTGTGCCAGATGACTGGTGAGGAGACTGTTGGTACCTGGCCAAGCGAAGCAGAACCAGGAGGGGCTGATGGGGCTCGTATTTGCTGGAACCTGGATTTACTGTGAATGGACACAGATGACTTCTGTGTCCATTGACAGCTGGCATTAAGTGAATACTGTCATCTCCTGCTTGTAAAATATGTAAAATGCCCAGGATCACCTGCACCCTTCAACTCTCCGTGGTCTGAATGGATGTTTGGGTATGAGCTTCTGCAGCTGGGGAAATTGGCTGCTTGGCTCTTGCTTTTTGCCACTGTTCATATAATTTCAAAGGCAGCTTCAACATGAAACATTGAAGACTTGAAGAGCTAAAAATAATGTATGGGAGAGACACTGTGGTGTGATTAATACATATTTTCCTACTCTCATTCATTTACTACCATGGCTCCTGTAAGATGTGAATTTGTAACTAAGTTACATGTTATAAAGAGAGAAACTTTTCTCAGGTTAGACATCTGGAAAAATGTGAAAAGTCTTCACAAAATAGCAAACCATGATAAGATTGCAATGATCATCTTTTTGTTTTGCATTTAAAATGAACCACACCTTTCCCAGATATTGGGTTTCAGGCTTTTCTTCCTTTTGTGGTGGTATATTTTGAATGTGTTCTTCAGTTCTGTTCTGATAAGTCATACTTATTTGAAACCTTTTAGTACTTTTGACCATGATAAAGGCTTGTTAGTTTGCTTTTGGGAAGAGTTTCCCAAATTGCTCCTACAGAAGAGCTGAATACAATTGACATTTTCTTCTCCTTCTATGTAGCTAGGTAATATTGCTCATGGCATTTGGTGCAGAGCCCCATTTCAGGTATCATTTTGTTTCAGTAGTTTCTGCACATATAGGATGAAAGTATCAAGTAATATTTGACGAGTGTTCAACCATTTATAATGCTGACTGGAATTATGGAAAACTATTTTTCCTTTCAATAGAGTAGACTAGTCTGTTAAAAGACCTGTGCTTTTCACTCCCTTGTGCCAGCCACCAGTGTTGCAACGAGGGGAGATGGAGAACTATCTCCGTGAGACTTAACATCAGTGTTTGGGAATCAGCACTAGGAATACAGGACCTGCCATTGTAACGTGGCACAGCCCTTGCAGAAATGGCCAGGAGCTTCCCTGCAAATGCTGTGGCATCACTAGCTTTGGTTTCTAGGCATTTGTTTTGGTCTCTGCTGAACTGGCATGACTTGTCCCCTGTGATGACCTTGTCATCCTGCCTATGGGTGCAGGAATTTTCCCCAGCTTCGTCAAATTGGTCTGGGGCAAGACTAATACCTCAAGTTGAATGTACCAGGGCTTGACCTGCAAGCAGGATGTCATGTCCTACCCCCACTCTTCTGAATCCCAGTCTGGGAAATACTTTTAGCACTGCCACTCCCAAACCGAGGTGCGATATAATTGTAGCGGATCACTTGGAGTCAGTTTTAACTCGACACGGTAACTCCAGCCACAGTGAAGTTGTAGAGCCTTTTCCTAACGCTCAATCACCCTCCTCAGACGAGCAGAACACCAACTCCGAGGGCGGGACAGCCCGCCCTGGCAGAGGGGACACCGCGCCTCAGGGGGCGGCTGTGGGGACGGGGCCCTGCGGGGACAGCGGCAGCCGGGAGCTCGCCTCGACAGCAGCCCCGGGGGAGGCGGAGGGACGGGGCGAGGAATCCCGAGGAGTCCCGGCCCCGCTTCGGCGCTGAGGGGGGCGCGGGAGGGCAGGGCCGGTGCCCCGGGCTGAGGGGAGCCCGCGCCATGGGCGGTGGGCACTTGGGCTGGAGNCGCCCGGGGTGGCCGCGGGGTCACGTGGCGCCGCCCCTTCCCGCTGACGGCAGAAGCGGAGCCCCGAGAGGCGCCGCGGGAGCANGCTGCCTGAAGTGGCCCTGCCACCCCACACCTTGTGTCTGGCCGGGCCCCGCCGCAGCCCAGCCTGACGGAGAAGAAGGAAGGAAACCTTGGCAGTGTGGCGAGTGCCTGACAGCAGCCCAGCCGTGCGCGGCCCTGCCCGGGCTCAGGGCCCGGCCTGGCCGGGGCAGGTGGGCACCGTCTTGCGGCGGTTCCGCTCCCCTGCTCGCCCCGCCAGGCCGCGGGGCTCTGCGGGCAGCAGCTGCATCGCAGGGGCCGTGCATCGATTGTTATTAATTATTAGTGCTGTGGTACTGCGCTGGTGTCACTGGTGAGGTGATGTCCTAAATCCAAAGGCAGAGATCAGGGCAGAGAATGCAACAACCCTTTTGCAATGCCTAGAGCACATGGGAAAATTTAGAAATTGGCTGGAGTCAAACTTTGGATTGCAGCTTCTTGGTTAACTTTCTGTGGAAAGCACCTGCTGTGTCATACGGGTGAAATTATAACAGACCGTGGATTCATCGGTGGTTATCCCACATATTCTTTGCTAGCTTCTACATTTATAGCTTGCCTTTTCTACAGTTTTTCCTCTCTGTGTTATCACTAAGAGAGTTGTGAGCTGTACACTGATCTTCCTCTAAGAAGGGTTTGTGTGTGAAAGTCTGAAGTAAAACTAAATAACCAGGATAGATAAAATAGAATTTAGGTTTTTTTCCTGTTGATGTTCACTTGGTTACTTGTAGTGTGTCTTTTAGACTTTTTAGTCCAAATCAGTCAGGCTTTTCAATGAAAACCTATCAGAACAGGTCTTACACAAACAGCAACAAGTGATTCAAGTTCTGCATATGGTACAGGACACCAAAATTTAGCTCCTGTAATTCCTACAGTCGAAGGGAAAGAGTCATGTCTGTGTCTAAGCTAGAGCTTGTGGCATGTTTTTATGATTATTAACTTGCTTGCTGAGTCCTGTAAGTGATGCTGGATCTTTCTGACTTAGGCTTAAGTAATTTTTCAGCAGAAGAGCAGTGATGCTTCTCTTACACACAGTATCTTGTAGTTCACACTCTGCTGGGTTAGAGGCATCCAGGTAATGGGGCGGTGAAAGTCATCACAGAATTCTGCTGCATGAGTGGGTAGAAAGATTGTTAATTCAAATAGCTGTGCAGTGATGGGTGTAAGAAAGGCTGAGGGGCACCTGTGGGTGAGTGTAAGACAACCCCTAATGTTTGAAGGTCTAACGCCAAGGGCTTCTGTTAGTTCTTTTACTGTTAGGTAGCTGTGATGTTCTTCTTAAACTGGAGCAGGTAGCCAAAACAGTCTGGGAGTGCTCAGTTAGGCTGATCAAATATTGCAATATTCTTTCCACCTGCAGCCAAAAACTTGGCTTATGACTTAGGAGTTAAGTTAGATTAAATCCACCGTTTTCTCTGGTTTCGGGACAAAGAGCTCCTTTAAAAGGGGAAGTCCAGTATATTTTATTCAGCAGAAACTGTTTAAGAAGCCACCTCTGAGAGGCAGTTCCTTTGTACTAAGGGACTTATCTCTCAAAAAACCTTCTCTGTTGCCTTTTATTGAATAGCTGTATTTAGAAACTTCTTTTCTTATTGTTCTTAATCCTATTTCATTTAACAGCTATGCCTTGTACTGTAAAAGGCAGAGCTGATGTATATTTTGTTATCACCTCTTGAAAAACTATACTCATTTAAAAGTTCAGTTTTTTATTGTTCAGTGTAGTGTTGCTCAAACGCTTAAACCTTGTCCCAAATCACAGCATATTTGTTTTATTATGATTCTTAATGAAAAGAGCAAAGTGAGAAGACAAGGTTTCTGGTTTTTTTTTTGGTCAGAAAACAGACACTGTTCAAAGATCTTAATTTAATTTTTTATTTTTCTCTCCTTTAATTTCTTGTTATTACAAATCATTGTAGCAAGACAAGGTGACCATGGCTGTCTTTTTAGGTACAAGCCTGTCATAATTTAAATGATTATCTGATTATCTCCAGGTAGTGTAAAAGGATCAGTTACATTACGGCTAAGAAAAAATAAATCTGCCATTGCTTATGATATTTCAAAGTTGTTCCCTCCCTCCCAGTTGTGGGATTGGGGTACATATGTTTTTTCAGTAATATAAGGAAAGAATACTCCATTTTCTTATTACTGTAACAAGCCAATATAAAACACCAAATAATGTGTATAATGTTTTGCAAACTATAGAGAGAGCTGGTTCTTGCTATAGAGCATTTCAGGCTCATGGTGGGCAGTGCAGAAGAGGCCACCCTGGAGGTAAGAAGGGACTGTTGCAGCTTCTCTGTTAACTTTGAAAAAAAAAGTGTTTATTGAAGTGGTAGAATTCAAAAAGGGATTGGAAAGATTGCACCGGACAGCTTCAAAGTCAGAGAGATTGTTCCTAAAGCAGCTGCTGACACGATGTTAAAAGGCAATTTAGTGACATTAATGAGAGGGAGCAGCAAAGAGCAGTCAGGAGACAGTGACACGGGGTGAGGAGGCGAGGGCTGGCAGAAGTTACGAAGGGGAAGCGAGAAGTGCCACGGTCGAATTAGCCATGAACACGGAAACTGAAACTGCTTGTGATGGAGAGCAGTGGTCTGAGGAGAGAGGAAGAGAAGCAGAGGAGACGCCGTGGCTGGTGCCTGCATGCACAGAGCTTTAAACCTGTCCTGCTCAGGGATGGGCTTAACAGGGAGGGCTGAGAGCTGTGTGGCAGCAGCCCCTGTGACTTGTGTGACAATGATACTCATTCATGGATGAAAGAGCAGGTTGCAGAGCATTCTGTTTGTAAATAATCTCACTGAGGAGTAATCAGGCTCGTAATTAGCTGTTTGATGCAGTGATGTGGGAGACCAGAGAGCACAGAAATTTCCTAATATTTGTGAGAGCTTCTCTGTACACATCCCTCTTTTGGCTGTTTTGTGCCAAGATGTGTCCCAAGTGTATGCACACAAATATCTGCCTCCTAACATGTGGGTAAGAAGAAGCAGGCTGTGTAGGAGAAACAGAGCTATGAAGTTTTAAAAGTGCACAAACTGAGACTTTTTAGATGTAGCCAGCACTTCAGTGTTTGTATTACTCATGGTTTCCCCTCATTACAGTTCTCAAAAGGACAGTTACCTGGTTCACATTCTCATGTAGGTCTCATCCAGGTTTAAATTCTAATACAGTGCAAGAGTTTACACAAACTGATGGTGCTGGAACTGCCCTCTGTGAAGGCTGTTTGTACCTTCTTTCAGGATAAACCAGCAAGGGTTAATGTTGGCCATGTACCTGCCTTGCATTTGCATGAGCAGGAGTCTGTGTTAGGTATCTAACTACATAAATGTGATCTTTAAAGAAATGAAAATGCTGTTTTAAATATTGAATTTTCTCCCTTTTCTTATATTCTCTTCAGGACACTGAAGACCATAGAAGCTTGATTAAAAAGAAAAAAATGCCCAGAAAGAATATAGACTATGGAGTGCTGCCTGAGTATGAGAAAAGCCAGATCAAAAGGACCTTGGAATTGGGAACTGTTATGACAATATTCAGTCTTAAGAAGAGCAGCCCAGAAAGGAGGACTATTCAAGTCATAATGGAAACCAGGCAGGTAGCATGGAGCAAGACAGCTGACAAGATTGAAGGTTTCTGTGAGTATTTGCAACATGTACCTGAACTTGGAGTTACTAATAAACTGATGTACTTGTCAAATATTAATTTAACAAGCCTTTGTTAACATTATGAAGCTTTTGGCTGAAAGAGTTTGGTAATTTGATGAGAATATTTTGAATTGTTGCAATATAGATGAAGAGTCTTCTGCAGGTCATTATTTAGGTATCTAACATTACTTACATATGATTAACATGCTTTTTATCCTTAGCCTTGTTCTCAAAGTTGTCATCTTTGAATATGATGGTGTTTGTGTTCTCTGAATTGACAGACTGTTTTCCATCATTATGTCTTATAAATTCAAGTGAGTAATTATTCTTTACCACTTCTCTCTCCAAAAAGAAAGAAGAACCAACCAAGCACATTCAAATACAGGGAAACTGAATTCACATTTTGGTATTCTTGGCAATTTGCTGTCTCAGGACAGAAATCACTATTTAGGACCATTATTGGAAAGTACCAATGACTTAGGAGGATAGAGCTGTGAGATAGGAGGTGGTTTCAAGGCCCTGAGTTGGTATTGTCTCTTTAGTTGATACTGGAACTGACTAAACCCACTATTTATAACAAGGTCAGGAAATAGAAGGGGAGTGTAAGGCTAGATAGGGCTGCAAAAACTAGAATAGAAGAATAAAGTGAGACTAATGCTCAGTTCTTATGAACACGACTGATGCCAAGAAAACTCAGCCTGGGCTTTCTGTGATTTGTGCAGCTCAGGGTGATGTAATGAAGTTACAGTGCTTGTGTATAACTGTATGGTAACTTTTAAAAATTAGTGTGAGCATGATTTTACTCTACAGCTGCTAAGTAGTGTTTGTCCTCAATAAAGGAAGTGAATCGTTTGTCTGAAATGCCAGAATCATTTATTGGTCTGTTGAGGTGTGGATTTCTGTCAGGTTTTGATGTTTTTTGGTAAATACACGGTAAGTTAAACACCCATTGGTCTGTAAGGTTGCAAAGACAGGCACTGAGAATAAGCATGATTTTGGGATTGTCTGAGCAGTTTCTCTCCATGCTCCTGACTTACAGGTATTAAATCTCTGCTACTGTTTCCGTTGATTCCTGTCTCATTCCTTGTGGAGACTGGGTCTGCAACTGGAAATGTGATATAGTGGAAATAAAGACTGGTTGTCTGGGAGGATCTTTTTGTCATTGGTGGTGAAAATCTGGTCATATTCAGTATTCTGGGAAAAAGCAAACAGGTCTGGACTCCCTAATTAACAGGTACTCTGGTTCATAATCTTTCATTGTCCCAGTTTCTTATTTGACAAATGAGGGTAATTATCCTTTCCGATAATGATGTGTGTGAATGCAAGTACAAGTGCATTGCTGGTACTGTGCCAAAAAAGAAGTCCTGAGAGGGCATGTAGAATTCAGTTATGAGAGCAGTGCTTGAATATTGTTTAGCAAATAAAGCCTGGGGTTTACACACAAAGCAATAAGATTAAAACATATCAGAAAACGACCACTAAGTGGGGGAAGGAGACCTCACAGTCCTCTGGCCAAGCCAGTCTCTGGCCGTGTAGTTGATGTCTTGTTGTAGCCATTTGCCCAGGGGGGACAAATTTAAAGCTGAACAGACTGTGCATTCCCTGTTGGGGTCAACTTTTTCAGTCCTGTCTTGTCATCACCTTCTGTCAAAGCTTCCTGGGGGTGGTGTGTGTTTGTGGTAATAAATTAACTAGTTTGCTCTATGCATGGATTTTAATGCTTTTAAAAGAAGGTGAATGTTGTGATTTGACTCTTAAACCTGGATGATCCAGCCGGGTAATGACTTGGCTGCCAGATGCCCAAGCAGTCATTGCTAGGACAGGGAGTATTGCTCCAGACCTGTGAGTTACCCAAAAGCCATCTGCCTCTCCACAAAAATTGTAGTGCTGTAGCATTTTTTTAAATTGAGCAACACTTCAGTGACGTGTATAACAATGGGAACTTTAGGTCTAAAAATATGTCCTAGTCTAAAGCACAACTATGCAAAATATTGTTTTATTGTTTTAAAAAGCAAGAAATCTGACCCAACAAGCTGTATTTTGCAGGTATTGTTCCAGAATATGGTGTAAACAGTTGTTCCAACTCACCATGAACCGTATCTGGTCTACCAGAAATGAAAGTCACTGCAGTTTTAACTTGCTGACAATGTGTTTGCTGAAGAGGAAGGAAGTATTTTATTTAGTTAGTTAGTTGTTTGTATGTTGCTATTGCTTCTTTTGACTGAGACTCAGGCCTTCTTTTTGCTTGAAAAGTGGAAAAATGATGGTTTGAAGCTTTCCTATTTGAGAGTTGAATGGAGTAGCCTCTTGAATATGGATGTATATATGAATGACCCCAATATATGCTGGTGGATTGTGCTGACTTTGTGACAAATAAAACCCACATTTTTGTTTTTTGATTTTTTTTTTAAGTGGTTGAGGGCAGAAAATTACCATCTCAAGTATTCTAATATATTAATACTCTTATGCTGTACAAAACCTAATATTCATGATGTGATCTTAATGGTTGCTATTTGCGTGTATGTCAGTCCAAAAAGAATTAATATTCAGTACGAGTGGGAAAGTTAAGATGGTTTCCTCTTCCGTGTGTGCTATTTTAACTCAAGTTTGGCAACTGCTCTTTACAGAAGGCAGAAAACTCAATGTTTGCATCTGCTATGGGTTTGTGGTTCTAAATCAGATAGTGAGGAGAGTACTTTAACTTTGGTACACAAAAATAGGCTGCTAATAGACAGCAAAGATTGAGTCCAACTTTTATATTTTATTTTAATACTCTCCCTCTGGAGATCAAGAAGAAAAGTTGTTTTTTTTTTCTCTCCCTAACTGCCCTGTGTAGTGTTGGGAATTTTGGATGTCATAGTGCCGATTTTCTTGCTGATGGACTGTAAATGTTTGAAGAACACTCAAATTCCTCTAAGCCAGAGTTGATTACACTTATTACAACGACCTTTTTCAAGTTTGGTTAATATTATTTTGGAAGTGATTTAAGTTAAGCCTCACAATAACAAAAAGGCAGCTACTCTTATTCTGGAATGAATTGACCCGGGCAAGGGAGAGATGTAGGATTAGCTATACTTACATAAATATTTGCACAACCCCATGGGCCCAAAAGTGGCACTACTGTGTATTTTAAATTGCATTGCTCATGAAAAGGTCCATTTTGTTAAAAACCTGCCAGCATTTCTGTTTAGAATAGAGTGAAAGAATTGCTGAAATTAAGGCTATTTCCTGCTCAGTGCAGATGTGTTTCTCTGGATGAGAAACTTCAGAAAACTCTTTCTAGATCCAGGTCTTTGGTGTGGTAAGAAGTGAGGATTTACGAAGGATAGGAAATCTGGTTTAAACAATCTCTGTCTTCATTGTGTGGTTCAGATCACACAGTGTCCAAGTACTGGAGATTTTACATTGACCTTTTGAAAGACTTGAGTTGCCATATACAAAAGGAATTTCTAATGAAAAGGAACTGGAGAGAAACCTCTGTATTTTCCCCTAAATGAAAGAACACAGGCTGGTTGTGTCCTTTAGAGAAGGATATGCTAACAGTAGATCAAGAGGCAGTGTAATTCTGACTGTGTGTGAAATAAGTTTGAGGAGATGTTTTCACAGCCTAGCATTAAGCAGTTAAATTCTGAGGTTAGTCTCACCTGTCCACCCAGAAAGGCATTTGAGAGAAAGAACTTACTTTTGCTTGAGAGAAGGAAAGTTTGGTTTCCTTGTACAGAGAGATTTGATTTGATTGTTTAATTTGTAATGGGCCATTTTCTTGCAGAAACTAATCCATGCATACTGGGTAGGTAATTGTGAAGCTGTGACTTGCCAGCACGATCTGTTGCAGTGTGTTGCCTCCTTATGGTTCTGCCGTGTATTTTTATTGTGTTTAACCTTTACAACTGTGCGTGGGTCTGGGTGAGGATGCTTGGGTCACACACACCCAGGGCTGGTTCTCTCCAGACTGTCCCAGGCTGGCCACACCGTGGGGGTGTGTTGTACCCACTGGGACAGCAGTGACAGGCCGAGGGGAAGGAAGAGGTGGCCAAGGGTGGGCAGGATTTCCCAGGACTCTGCTAAGACACGTCTGTGTGGCTGACACCTGGGGCTTGCTGTCTGGGAGGACATTCCAGAACTCCCAAATAAGGCCTTCCAAACGGTGGTATAGCATTTATATGCACATGAATAAATTAGGGTCCAAAGTTAGGATATTTAAGCTTGTAGAGCAACCAGGTGGTGAGGTGTAAATCTCCAGGAAGCTGATCCGTTAGGGATATTTCATTCTTTCTCAGATGCAAAGTGCTTTCAGGACAATTATTAAGGGAAAGTTCACGGTGACTAGAGTTGGATTAGTCACTGGAAAATGTGTGAGTTTCTGAATATTCTTCCAAGAATCCCTTGAGTGAAGGGATGATTCACAGCCAGGAGAATTTATACTCTCAGAAATCTGTGGTGCTGTCCTTGAATGTGTAAGTGTGCGATTCTCTGTAATACAAGCATGCTCATTTCAAGGAAGATTCTGTCTGAGGACAGAAGATGATTTCTCTGTTTTTGAATACCTAGGAATTTTATTTGTGTTTCATGTGAAGACATGACCTGCTTTTGTAAAATGAAATAAACCATATTTTAATCCCTTAATTTTTGGAAAAGATCGATCACCTGTTTTTTTCAGTTTTTGTTTATTGCAAAAGATTCCAGACTAAAAATAACTAGTGACAATTTAGTTGTGCAAGCTCATAACAAGAAACAGGTTTAAAGCATCAGAGGGCAAAATTGATAATTTTGATTTTAAAATCTTTGCTAAAATGACCTGCCAAAGAGTGCAGATTTTGATGCTGTGCATCCTTTTGGCTGTCAGATACATTGGGGAACTTCAAAAACTAACACCTAAGAGAGTGTTCATGCATGTGGATCACATGTTTAAACATTGGGGTTTTTTTCTATGTGTTAAACAGCTGAGTCATTTAATTAGTAGAAGTGTTAATGTCAATGTAAATTTCTTCTGTGGTGTAAAACTTACTTTTTTCCCATTGGAGAAGATGGTGTAAACATTTACAGATCTGTACCTCTCTGGGAGAAGTGATGAGCATCTACCTATCCTGCTGAGGAGTGTGAAATGAGTGCTTCATTTGGTTTAAATATTAGACTTAATCTTGCTGATTTCTAGTAGTGACCTTTGTTTTCCTTACTGCTAGCAGAATTTCTTTGTCTGAATTTCCTTACTGTTTCAGACTTCAAGTAATAAATAAACTCACATTGAAAACCCTGAGTCTATTCTGTCATTTGCTTTCTGTATTCTGAATCTGTTAAAGAACAGTTATGTCATTGCAAAAGTGAATCCACTTCTTGCTCTTTGTGGAGTAGCTTCACAAAGGAACATTAAAATTCACCCTTTTTTTGTGTGTGTGTTTTGAAATGGCTGTATTTCAGTTGTTAGCCAGGGGATCTTTGTGTAAGTCTTCAGCTGAGTACATGGAGCTTGGTTTCTGTGGTCAAATGAAAAAATGAACATGTGTAGCCTGTAGCTCTTTTCAAATAATATCTTCCCTTTAGCAGCTCAGTTCTGCAATGTCTGATGCTAACTTACAACAACCAGACTTCCTGTCATGGCCAGCCAGTGAAATGGGGATGGAATGAACTGCACAGACCTGAGCACCCATAAACTGGCTGATCAAAGTGAGTGTGAGATGTAGGTACTCTGTCCTTTCCCCACAGTCAGGTTTATATGCCAACATTTTTGGTTTGTGTAGTTGCATGGAGCAGAATGTAAACTTTCATGGGCACATATGTAAATTTTACCCTATTCATATGTCATTTTCTGGAGGTGCCCTTTAATGTAAAAACAGTAGCCAGGTGTTCAGCCCCTGGAATTCAGACCTCAGACTAGGAAGCACTGTAACATGGTGCTCTACTGAGCAATCCAGTGAGAAGTTATGAATTTAGTAGTAATTTGTTGTTACTGTACATGACAGGTCTGTGGGACCCGATTACGTAAAACGCTGTGGGTTTAAAAGGTGCACTTCTCTAAACCTGATGTCAGTCACTCAGCTAAATCCCCAGAGGACCCCTTGGAAAGGTAGTCATGGGTGCTTTCTCAAGGTGCACCACACTGTTTCTCATGCTTCATCCTTGTAAAAGTGTTGTCAGAAGTTTTGTGGCTTGTCTGTAATGACTTCCTTGGGCCGCTGAATGTCTCAGTAAACGTCTCTGTTTGTATGAGCTGAATGACATTCCCTACCACATCTGGACTGCCATGCTGCAGGACATTTCTGCTTTCTTGTGACTTTGTCCTCCGAGAGAAGCCTCACCTTGTTCCCTCTAGAGTCACACATGATTTGTGTTTCATTGCTGCTCTGAATAAAAGAGGCTGTTAAAACACACCTTGTGTAGTTAATATTTAATTCTGCAGAAGTGAGAGCAGAGCAATTGTCCTCACTAACCACCATGAAGTTCATTTGCAAAAGGATACTAAAGGCTTTCTTCATTCACTGGGCACTCACTTGCACTCTGCCTCTGTTGCAGTGGGCAGTTTCTGCCTTTCTAAAATGAAACCTACTTTGGAATATTTTGTAATGCAAATTGTTGGAAAAAAAAATCTGGTTCTGAGTGTGGAATGTTGCTATACATATGTATACATGAAAATGCTATTATATTCATAGACAGAATGGCCACCCCATGTCTTGGTGCACACAACTTGGGTGATCAGGGTCCCTTATTTTCTTCTTCAAAACACTGCCAGTAGTTTCCCTTAAGCCTTCTTGAGACTTACTGAAATAATGCTCAGAGCATGATTTCTGACTCTGTAAGCCTCCTCTGAATCTCTCTGCAGGCTTTTTCTTTTCCTTCATTACGTACATCACAGCTCTGATCTGAGCACCATTTGTGGCCGCAGAAAGACTGAAAGACTCCCGGGGAATTAGGGCTTTGAATCAGGAATGTGATCTTACAGAACTCTGTAGTCCAGAATGACAGATTCAGGTAAACTTCTACACTGTTACTGTAGACTTTTCTATCAAGGGTACCTTGATAGGTTGACAGCCTCTGAGGTTTTTATGACCCATGCATTTATATACAATCAGCCTGATGCTCCAGCGTAACATTAAGGTGTTCTTGCAAGCTTGCCTTCCTCCAGTGAACTTAGATGGGCACTTGGAGCTCACAGAAGGTTCTCTGCTGCTGGCACTGGCTGGTTTTCAGCAGGGTCTGTTCCCTAACCCACCTGTCCAGGTGGTGGGTGATTGTGTTCCCACCCAGAGGTGGGTGGTGGGTGACCATGTGGCAGACAGAGCCAGAACTTCTCCCTTTAAATAGCGGTGCTGGTTGTTCTCTCCTGGAATGAGGAGCACAATGTTGTATATAACAGTGTGATGGTTTTTTTGCAATTCTACTCTTGACATAGTTTTCTACCTCTGGTTATCCTGTATCATGTCTTCCACTCAGCTTGCACAGCACCTGCTGTAGTGAAATGCAGGTTCTGTTGTACCCTCTTACCTCCAAGTGTGACTGAAGGAAATGTAACAGGAATTTGTACCTGCAAGTGTGGGACTGAACATGATCACTGCTGCCACGTTACTTGAATGGAGATCAGTGGAGATGCTGAGGATCAAAAGTTTCTTGTTAAGTTCATGGCAATAAAGAGCTGTGGCAGGTGCCCTGGAAGGCACTGAGCAATTAATCTGTGCAGTCTTAGGAAGGTATCTGTGTAGTAGTGTAATGATCCATTGAATTCACTGATTTGCCAAACAACACACAGCAGCAGGAGCCGAAGTTTGGCAGCTTCAGGCTCTGAACTGCCTCGAATGCACATCCAGATCAGGGCCTGAGACAGGATGGTAACTGAAGGTGCCTTGGAGTCTGGTCTCCTTAAAGAGTCCCTTGAGGGAGTTGTCAGAATCAGTCCATGACTGATGAGGCTGCTAAGGAGATCCTTTCAACCTGGGGAAATAATCACAGAAAGGAATGGATGAAATGTAAACTAATTGTGGGTTTTAGAGTGGCACTAGACTTCCATAAACTGTTTGGCTGGGGACTGGCTGTGCTGGGGGAGCGCTCTCCTTACCTTGCTGGATGTGAGTCAATTTCTCTACAGGGCATACTTTGATTCATGTTTCCTTGGGAAATGTTTTAATCTTCTTCCACCTTTCTTGTGGAAATTGCACCTGCAAATGTATTGGATTTGATTTGACTCTGTGAGGTGCATCTGTCCAGGTCTGTGGTTTTTTTGGGTGTATCAGGGCCCAGGAATATATGTCTTTGAAGCCAGGACAGGACACGGCTCTGCAATTTGCATGTGGGATTGAGAAGGAGGAAAGCTCCAGTACTTCAAGGCAATACAAAGATAGAGTGTCTGAGGTGCTGTGCCTGCATTCTGGCATAGGTTTGAAATTACTTTTTAATTGTTCAGTGACAGATTGTGCTATAAAAAGTTCACAGTAACTGTGTAACAGCTAAGTTGGTACAGTTGATTTACTAATTTGAGTCTGAAACATGTTGCAGCTTTTCCTGGCCTGCTCCTTTCTCAGTGTGGTTGGAATCAGCCATTCTGGAGTTAGTGGGCATCATGTGGGGGGTGCTAGGCGACTCCAGGCTACCTATGGAGGACACAGAGCTTAGAGCAAGACCAGAATTAATGCTTGGTGTTCATATTTCTCTTTTCTCCCTTTGATTCTCTACACTGGCTTTTCTTTCAATAATGTGGAGTAATACATCCTAACCAACATTATGAAATGTCATTAAAATACATACAGGTAGTTTCCATTCATTTTCTGAAACTATAATATGTATTATATCTTTATTTCTGTAAAAATCTAAACAATGTTTAATAAAACTTGTGTTTTGTACCTGTTTCATTCATTTTCTAAGCAAATGTAATGATGTCTTGCCCAAATTTTGTAGGTTGTATAGAATATGTTGCCTGAAAAGAAGAGGGATGTTAAATTTTGAATTTGAGTTTTTTTAATATAAATATTTCTTTCTCCTCTCACCCAATTTTGTTCTCTTGCTGAACCATTCCTCTTTTTACTGAATATTTAGCAATTAGGGTATAGTGAATCTCTTTCTGAAAAACCAGTTGGGAAAGCAATAATTCGTCTGTGCATACAAAAATCCTTGTGCCTCTATGTATATACACATAGGCTCATGCAGGAAAAGGGGATGGTGGGGTTGAAAGGCTGTAATGCAAGGAGAAGGACTGTAGTGAGTGTGTGTAACTGAGAGGAGACATTGGGTAAGTTTGTGTGCTTATTTCAGAGGTCAGTGTGAGGTAAGAGCCCCTGGAAGTGACAACAGCAGTGCAGGTTGTGAAATCTCTTTTATCGCTGCTTATAGTTTGTACTTTGAGAGGGCCTTTTGTTGTGTTGTTCATGTGTCTGAAAGGAAAGGTGTGATTCACTCTGAAGTTAAAACTGTGTTCTTCAGCAGGGATTTGTTGGGTGAAGGGAAAGCAGAAGATGTGCCTGGGGTTGCACTTGTCAATGGCTAGAACGAGCCAGCCTGGTGTGCAGTTCCGTGCCATTTACTGCAGCCATGCAACCTCCTCCCCTCTCTATTTGGGTACTTCCTATCTCTGCATCCTGATTCTTCTCTGCTGATATTAATGTAGGTTGGTGGGTTAAGATCAACTTTTTCAGATGGTGACATTTAGGATAGTAATTTGGATACATCTTTAGGGATCTAAGTGAGACTGAATGGTAAGGGGATCAGAGTCATTATTAAGAGCTTTTGGTTCCTGGTCATTTATAGGCACAATGTGAATTTATTTTAGCAGTTTGCATGTAAATTTAGGCGCCTTGACCTATCAGATATGCATATTTTAGGAGATGTTTTCATGGTTTGAGAGGGAGGCTGAGACATTAAAATCTCTACCTTGAGAATAATGATGCTTGGAAAAATTAATTTAAGAAAGAATTTTGATTAGTATCCTATGATTAGTTCAGGTTAACCTTTGAGGTCTCATTTTCACAGTGTACGGTGTTTAATGACTATGAGAAAGGAGTGTCTGGTAGAAGTTTGGCCTGGGATATTTTGCAGAGAATAGGAAGTTCCAAGATGAATTAATGTTGCATTATCAGGATTTTGTTGATGAACTTCCTTGCTTGTCTGTCCGTATTGCCGTCATAGAAACGCATCATTACACAAGTGGAAGTTTTACCATTGTTCAGCTCACCCTCCACTGGCAGCAGAGCTGCTGTTTCGTTATGTTATTAATGGTCTTCTGTTACTGATGAGGGGCTCATTTAAAACAGGGGGTTTATATTGTGGCATTCTTAAATGCCTGGACAGAAACCCTCAGCTGTTCTCCTTGGATCTTGCTAGGTCTGGTAAATACATTTCAAGAGCAGCCGTGAAATGTTTTTCTTCACTCTTCATCCTGTAGCTTGTAAGTCGAGACTGTCCAGAAGTGGAAGGAGCTGTTTATTTCTCTGGTCCACAGGCAGAGCAAAACCACTTCCTCAGTTTTCTAATAAGTATCTTATCTTGAGAGCACACATATTTCTATTTGAGTGCTGTCTCACTCCTGTTCTGCAGGCCCTGTAGCAAGGGTTTGAAAAAAGGGAGCTGACTTGGGAAAGTGCTTGTGCAGCGTTCCCATTCTGCTGTGCTCCAGTGCATACCTGTGTTCTCTGGAGAGCAGCGAGCTGAAAGTGATACAACAGGTTATGTTAAATAACACAGATCTCTCTGGAGCTGGCCATGAGAAAACTCACATTTTAATTATTAAGCTTGATTTTCTCTTTATATTCCTACTTAAAATATCTTTCTTGAAAGTACCAGTGACTGTACTAGCTGACAGGGTTAGCTGGCTATCTAATATACATGTAACTTTTAGGTAGGTAAGGTAGAATTGTATCTTTTTTGTTTTTAAACAGTTGTCGCGGCAATTGGAAATTCCTTGCTTAGACTTAATGCCATTTGTGACATCCCATTTTCTGTGACCCAAAGGGCCATGTGTTTGCATGCTGTCCATGGATAATCGGTGATAGTGAAATAATAAAAATATGACAGATTATTTTTCGTCTTCTGGTCCTTTTCTACTATTGTCTGTTACTATTTACTTGTGGATTTATGGATTGCAAGCTGGTACAATTTGCATTTCTTGTGCAATACAGATCTGCAAGTTTATATATGTATATGTATTTTATATGTGTGTGCATACTTTGAGTTATCCATCTTACCATTTCAGGCTCTGCACTTGTACTGACTGAATGTTGTTTCTTTTCAGTGGATCTGATGGAAATAAAAGAAATTCGCCCAGGAAAGAATTCAAAGGACTTTGAACGCTGCAAAGCAAGGCACAGAGAAGAACACTGCTTTACTGTTTTTTATGGTACCCAGTTTGTCCTCAACACCTTAAGTGTAGCAGGTACTTTTATCTTCTTTCTTTCTTCTTTAAAGCTACCAACTGAACGAGTGAAACGCGTTGATGGGACAGGAATGCACAGCATATGTGGTTTTAACTTCTGCAGTTCAGGAGTGCACCAGATGCTTAAAATCTGGAGACAGTACTTTTATTCAGCCCTTCTTGTCTGTGACCTGCTGCATTTGGAATGTTTCACTTTCAAATGGTGCGTCGTGCCAGTGTCGTTTCTGATCTTTTCTAGCAAGGTAGACTTTTTCTGGTTAAATATCTCCAGTAAGGTTTTCAGCATTGAAGAGCAGAGGTGACATTGGCCTCTTTTAAGACAGCTGTTCAGTGTGGCCAGAATATTGTCCTGACATTTTCAGTCTGGCCAAAATTATTTTGGAAACAATAGTCATAAAAAGTTAGACTGCAGCTGTGTCACAGAAATTTTCCTATCACCTATGAGCAATTGCAGACTAATTTGGAAAAATGAAATTCTAGTTTGGGTTATTTGTGTACATGTCACCTGATAATACTAAACCTCTTCTAAATAAGTACTAGGGGACCAAAAATAAAATTGGAAGGTGATAAATTGAAAATTAAGAGATCTGTGTGAAACAAAGGGAATTTGTATCCTGTATCTATAAGAAAGGTTGGGGCACCTTTTACTTCAGGCAAGATCATCCAGGGTCACAAACCCAAAGACTTTGAAATGAAAAGGGATATAAATTCTTACAGTGCAGGCTGAATACAGTTTCTGACTAGTGGAATTTACAAAGATATTTCTTTTCTAAAAAGTTTGTAATGGTATTGGTTTAGAACCATCCAATTTACTTGGAGTTGTAGTTCTCCCTGTCCTGAGCAGGAATGTGCTTACCCATTTAAACTATAAACTTAATTGCAAAATCTTAATGTGAGGAAAGGGGAGTGCTTTGTAAGTGTTCTAATGCTGACAGCTTTTGTTTTTTTGTTATTTATGGAATGAATTTCTTACAGATTGCAGTATTAGAAGATACGTTTTTTTGCAGTCGGATGCTTTCAAAATGAAAAAGACTGCTTGTGACTAATCCATTCATAGCGGGTTTTAACTTCAAATAAGTTTTGCCATTGTTAACTGAAGTCTGTGAAAATTTTGAGTAAGTGGCTGTGCTTACGTGCAGTTGTGCCAGGGACTTCAGCTTCATTTCCTCTTACAGCCCCCCCAGTCCCTCCCCCATGGCAGTTCTCAAAACAGGCCTTTGCCAATACTTTGAAAATACTTGGTGCCATGAGATGTTGCTGTAATGCTGAGCTGCAGAACAACATGATATAACTTTCAATTAAGGGGGAAATCCTTTTCCTCGTTGAAGGGCTTTGTCATGGGTTCTTAAAACAATATAAAAGAATTGTTACTTGAAGGGAATAGTAGCTATCATAAAGGGCAGAATTGTCTTGGGAGAAGAATTGGTTTGGCAGTGGTAGTGGGTGTTCTTTCCGAAATTGTAACTGATTGAAAAACATTTCCATGGGGAGCTGAGGCTGGGCTCCAGCTTCATCCTTGGGGGATAAAGCATTGTTTGAAAGTATGTTTAAATAAAATGTAATCTTCACCTTTTGAGAAATTAGTTTGCTTTGAAGTCTTTTGAAAGATTTCAGCTCCATTGTGAAAATAATTTTTCCGAGCTGGTTTAATTGAAGAATGCCTTCATGCAATGTCAGAGCCAGCCTGCTAAATCAAATGGACTTTGCCCAGCTGAGGGCTTTAATGATCACATCTCATGCAAGGTTCTTTCAGCTTAGCTGGTGTTTCCTAGGGAAAGCTGTGCCCAGCAGGCAGTTCCTCATCTTGCTTCTGTTGGGTTGAAGAATCACCAAATGCAATCATGATAAATGATGGGAGGGACTCTTCTGGTTTGGGAAATGGAAAGGCAAACTAAATTTTAAACAAAATAAGGCAGTGACATACTAATTAACAGGGTTGGGAGGACGATGTACCTGGCTTCTAGCTAAGCCACGTGAGGAATTTTAGACCTTTTTTAAACTTGTATTAAAATGTTCTATATAAGCTACACCAGTTTTGTACATTGCTCCCTTTCTGTTCCTCTTGCCTAAATTTAGTCTGGAACAATCTGTGTTTAGAGGCATGGTTAAGATAGATAGGAGGTGATTCTGTCAAAAGCCAGTGTATTGCAATTTTGTTGGTTTGTAGGTTGCTGGGAATATAATGAACCAGCTTTATGCTATAGCAGTACTGAGTTCATTTGCCTGTGCACTTGAAGTTGCTCTGATCTAGGCCCTGGACTTCTGCCACTTTGGAGACAGATGATAAGAAAATGAATTTTGATTGTGTTATTACAGGAACTCAGCAGTAGTTTTATAGTGTTTTTGCTGAAATATTGAAACTTTCCTGCTCTGATAAGCAGTCTTGTAAAAGGAGGTATTTTTTTGTCAGAGCTTACCTACTCCCAAAGTTATGCTGTTTTTTATTAGTTTTATTAGTAGCAACATGAAGCTGTGCAATGAGATTTATGAAAGAGGAACGTTAGTCAGCAGCTTTGTATACTAGGGTTTGTTGAAACAAGTTATGTCTTGATTTTGTGTTGATTTTATTTTGATGTTTATGGTTGATTATGTATTTTTTTTTTTCAGCTGACTCTAAAGATGATACTGATAAATGGTTGTGTGGCTTGAATATCTTGTATCAAGAGGTCATGAGTGCTCCCACACCTGCGATCACAGAGAGGTACGTGGATGTATTTTCACTTTGTGAGACTGGGAATTGAAAGTGGAAAATCTGAATGAAATTTTTATGGTGCAAAAGTGGTGCTTGCCAGTTACACTAAGAACACTCCCCAGTTAGTGTATGACACTGAAAGCTCATATGGAAATTCTCACTGTCTGTTTTGCTACATACGGGCTCTGGAGTCACACTCTGCTTCATACACTGAAGTGAACTTGCAATTCACCTTGTACTGTGCACCCAAAACAAAATCTCTTCGTGAGATCACAAGAACACCTGGTGTTTGTGTGTTGGCTTCTTGGAAAATTCAAATGTCAGCCATAGGAAGGTGAAACTGCACCCTTGTCCTTCAGGGGATGTTGCACATGAAACTGCTCAGGCTCAGATTGCCAGTTCTGTTGAGCAGGTTTCAGTGATGTCTCCATATCCCGTTGCTTTTCATCACTGCTGCCATTTTTGTTTGTGGCCACTGCTGTTACCTGTTGTGAGGATATGCTCTGCCCTTGCTTTCTCTCTGACCAAACTGTGGCTTTGACACTGATGTTATGAGACAAGAGTAATTCCTGTTGAGGCTGAAGATCAGCTTAGCAGTGCATTCATCCTTTAGATCAAAATTGTGTGTATATATATATATATATATATATTTACTATAGATGTAACTAATAGTATTTTACTGTGCATCTAAAACTGACATGCACTGTAATGAGGATTTTCTTTAAAATTCTCTAAACCCCTCTCCCTTCCCTCTAGTTTTTAATTTTTATGAATCTAACATATCTAAGCCAGCAGCTCAAAGATAAATCTGGCAGAAATCACTGACTTTATGGAGTTACTCCAGTTTAGATTAGCTGAAGTTGTGGCTCACTTTATCCTCTTACATTTTTACAGCTTCTGGTTACTCATTCTTTTCTGTCCTGCCCACCCTTCCCCTTCCTGTGTTGTTTATGTGACTTTAAAATGCAGCAGAAAAGTACATATTTACAAATGTGGTTAAAAAAACTGGCTGGATCTTTAGATGCCGCACTTGAAATGTTTTTGCTTTACTGAAAGAGATTAATCTTAAGACTTTCAAGTACTTCCATAGAGTTTTGTCTACGGATTTTGAAATTTCATTGGCTGTATGTTCTTTATAATTCTTAGATTTATTTATTTTTTCTCTCTCTTTTCCACAAGCTGGCTGAGAAAGCAGATCTATTCTGTTGATCAAACTAGAAAAAATAGGTAAGAAGCTCTGTCTTTTTTCAGATGTTTTTAGTAAACTTTTGTTTCAGATTCCGACACGGAATGAAAAGAAACAAAGAATTCATTGTCCAAAATGTGGAATATGAGACCCCTTAAAATGGCTAAACACCATGTGTTCATAGCACTCACTCTGGTTTATGTATGTGGTATAATGAGGAAACAAATGATGAAAACTAAGTACTTTAAATTTTAGCCTAGAATTACTTTGCCAAAATGAGTGAGCAGTGTGTTACTGTAGAGGTTGAGCTCAGATGTGGAGGTACACCAGGTTGCTTGCTTTGTGGAGGCCTTTGCCCTTTCACAGCCAAGTAGGAGCTGCTTGGAGGGTACAGCCTGCTGTGAGCTCTCCTGTGCAGCTGTGCCACCAGGACTTCCTTCAGTGCTGAGCTGTGTTTGCACTGGAGTGTCCAGGCTCTAACACAGACAGACCAGAGCCAGCAACTGGCCTGGCCACGGGCTTGTCTCTGCCACGATTTGAACAGACCAACGCCAAAGAATCACCTCCAGCTTGGTGCTTCTCATGTGAGACAAGTCCCATGGGTTATAGCTCCCAGTGTGATGTGTGGCTTCATGTGTTTGAGTTTCAGTAGTTCCTTTCAGCTCCATGTGTGATGTGGGTTTGTAGCTTTTACACACAAAGGAGACCTTTTTTTAAAATGAATTCAGCTGCACATCTCTCCTTAGAGTTACCAGAAATCATACACACTGAGAAGAATGTTAACCTTTCCTCCCCTCTGTGTTACTATTTCACCACGATTTTTCTCTTTGTCTGGAACATGCATTTTATTCTGGAGTGTAGAAAAGCTCATGCTTTTCCTTTCATGTTCACCTTTTCCCAAAAGCAAACTGCAGTGTGGTGTTTCATTGTGCGACTGAGGCCATGTTATTGCAGGAAATCACACCCTTGTGCAGACAGCCTGTGCCACTGTGCAGGGTGAGCTGAGACCCCATTTCAGATCTGTGTTTCCTAAACTGGCCACAGCTGGGAAGGGGACAGTCCCATCCTTTACTGGATATTGACTTGTACCTCCTGATGCATTTTGAGAACTAACCCTGCAGTGGGTTGTTGGGGTTCTCGAAGCAAAAGCAAATGTCAGGATGGAGCAGCTGTGGCTGACAGTAGGTGTCTGCTGAAGAGGTTTTATTTGTTGCTTTAGGGTTGTTTCATTGCTACAATGCAGTTTGGTTGGGACCAAGGAGACTTGCACTGTGGAGAGGGCAGCTTTTCCTTCTCTTCGTAGATGATTCACGCTTTTAGAAAAATTCAGGAAAGGAGTTTGGACTGAGGTCCGTTGTGTTCAGAGCTGTGGTTTTTAGGGAGGTTAATTGTAAAGGTTAGGCTTCCAGGCAAGTCCTGTTCCACAGGTTGAGTTTTTTTCCAGTGGTAATGAAGTCCCAGCTGTTTGTTTTCTCTTGCACTTGTCTGGCCAGAGGAAGTTGCTTGCTCTTGGTGTTTAGGGTACAAATGGAGTGCTCGTTCTTGCTTCTCACAGTATTTTTCTCCAGAGGTCTGGCGACAAGGCGGAAAGCCAGGAATTTCCTGAGTTCTAATCTGGTTTGGGCATGGACTTTGGCTTAGTTCCTTCTTGCTTTGCCTCTTTCCCTCTCTGCACAATGGAGATGAGAATATCTCACGGGGTGGCTGCTTGTATGGACACTGTAGAGTGGAAGTATTACTTTCATCTACGTGCTTATTGCTTCTGTTGCTTTCAAGCAGCTCTGTTCTGACCCTGGGTTTGCAGAGGTTTAATGGCTTCTGAATTGCTCTGTAGGTCAAGGCAGGGCACCTCAGTCTTGTTTTGTTGGTATTGCTTTAATATTTTGTGGGCTTCAGCAACAGGACCCACAGGTCTTGTAGCTGTGCTCTCTTGACTTGCTGCCTTGCTGTTATCTAGAAAACTTTGGTTTTTGAACTGTTGCTGGGATTTCACTGGGTGTTCTGAAACTCTGCAAAAAGAATCAGCAGGTCTGTGTAAATGGAACTGGAAGGGAAGACCTGGCTGGGAGAGGAGGATGAGATCATGTTCAGATGTTGCAGAAGGGAAGAGTCTTGCTGCTGAAAGTCGGTGTTACCTTCAGTGAATAGCATCTGGAGAAAAAGGTTAAAATGGTATTCAAAACTGGGGCTTTTTATTTTCTGTTTGTGCTCATCTGTTCGGTACAGCCTTTGTGTGATGTTTTCTGTGTCTGGAATCCAGTTTCAGTGGAAGAAAGGCTGCAGTTCATCTGACCATGTATAAACATCTACATTTGAGCTGATCATCTAGATCTCATTAATTGTTGAGAGAGAAAGAGATATTTCTGCAACACAGTTCTTTTCATCCTAACATGGATGTCCAAATTAATTGAAATGCCTGTTTCTCCATGTCTAGCCTGCTTCTGTATAGGTGTTAAGTTTATAGAAGTTCACAGATATGTGAGATGAGCCCTACCCAAAATGTTTCAATAGTCACATTTTGTGTTGATGGGAAACATGTGAGTAGCTGACTAGAGACAACACAACTGTGGTGATTTTGCTATCTTTTTTTTCTCCTTTTTCCTCCCAGTATCAGTCTTAGAGAGCTGAAAACTGTCCTTCCCCAAGTAAACTTCAAAGTGAGCAGCATGAAGTACTTGAAGGATAAATTTGCGGTAATTACCTGATTACTTAAACGTGTTTAATTATCTGATAGATGTTGATGTTTCTTTGTAGGACACTTTGTATATTTTTGATTCATATCATGTACCATTAAATAAATTATATTGATTAATTTCTCAGCTTGGCTTTGCCTGTATCTGAGGATATAAGAAAATCTAGACATAAATGTTCCTTGTTTCCATTGTGTGGTTGACCAAAGCCAACATTGGATTTTGAGCTCCAATACTGTGCAAGTACATAGAAAAGTATTTTATCTTTCTTTTTCATCTACATGAATTTTATCTTAATTTTTTTTCAGTATGATCAAATAATAACCTCTTCTCTCCAGCTAATGCCAATATTAATAACTTTTGAAGGTCATTCCATTCCTACAGGAACCTTGAATATCCCCACCCTTTCCTGCTTTCCAACTCTCCACCCTTAAAGTAGACATTCTTGCTTCTGCTGCCCCAGCTAACAATGAGTAAATGAGGCTCCACTTCTCTCTCAGTTGTGGAAGTGGAGATGGGTGCAAAATGCAAGGCCAAAGATGGGGGCAAGGAGTACTGTGTCATAAACCATCTGTTTTCTTGTTTGTATTCTTAAAAACAAAAACAAATTTAAAAATCCCGAGCGGTTAAAACCGAAGTTGGAGTAGAACAGAATGCATGAGAGAATGTGAACTGGAGTAACTTGTTCACTGTGCAAGTGCAGTTCAGGGAATTCTGAATTCACTGCATGCTACTTTCTGTTGTAGGAAATAGGTGCTCACAAGGAAGAGCTTACTTTTGAACAATTTCATTTGTTCTACAAGAAAATCATGTTTGAACAACAGAAATTGGTAAGCTTTTTGTAAGTAGTCTTCATACTGTTCACCTGCTGCATCATAATAGTGAGAGCTGATTATCTTTATTTGTTACTGATTTTCTTTTTTCCTCATTCTGGTAAAAGAAAAAGGGTGCAGTGCTGTACTTATGTGTAGATAACAGTCACTATCAGCAGTTGGCCTAAGAAGATGAACAAGTCATTCATGTTGCTTTTTGTGTGTTCCAGTAGAGATAGGCACAGATATTACAGGGTTTTTACGAGGAATTGTTCTTGTGAGTTTGTTCAGGATGCAGAATGTCTTTTCATTGACAAGGTTTGGCTGATCTTTTTTACTGATAGAAGCGATTCCATATTCCAGGTTACCAGCAGTGAATCCATTGTAGGACATGCATCAGACAGTCCTTGGGAGGCATAAATGCAGTGGAATTACATTTTGGCTAATTTAAGTGGACAACTGCCTAACTACTGTTTCCTTGTATTCACTGTACAGATTCATGAAGCTGGTGGAAACTGCATACGTTTAGTGACTCTGAAAGTTAGGAACTCTTTAAAACTCTGTAAAAACACATAATTTGAAATTACTTGCTTGAATGTCTTTGTTGGCTGTGTTCTTATTGTGGATTCAACTTTAATTTTGCAGATGCTAAACTAGAAGCTTTGATAGTCAAAGTCAGTGCTGTTTTTTTGGCAATAGAGCTTGTGCTGTTTAAAAGTGATGCTGAAATCATGGTGAAGTGATAAAAAACCTAGATTTACTGACAGGGTTTTAGTTTTGGCCGTGAAAGTTCTGTTAATTGGCTTGAGCAGAAAGCTGAAGAGTAAAACACACAGTAAGGAGCCTCTCTGACTTCCTTAAGCTCTTGTTATTGCCCTGCGTGAATCATTGCAAAGAAACTTCTCAATTTGCTTACAAGTGCTTTGGGTCAATTGATAAGTTTCCTGCAGTCACTAATGATGCTGTGCCAAGCTAGAAACAATTTAGGTTTTATATTCACTTGAATTAATGTGATGGATGATATTTAATTCCAGATTTTTTGGGATATCAAACAATAAAAGCTCCCCAGAAATGTGACTGTTTGCATAAGGTGCTTTATCTAGCAAGTATTTTGCCTGAGAATTGTGTTTACATTGAAAGGCCTGAAGTGCAGTTGCCAGCCTTGGCAGTATGTTTTTTCTTATGCATTTAATTAAAAATGTGCCTTGCCGACTTGTATGCAACTTCTCTAGAGCAGACAGGCATTTATTTCCCTTTTCCAAACCAATGGACATTATTAGATGGACTTAGAAAATTGGATATTCTTTTATTATTTATCTTTTTTTCCTTCTTTATGTTTGTTCTTTTTTTGTTTGTTTGTTTTCGTTTGTTTTAAGATTCTTGATGAATTCAAAAAGGATTCCTCTGTTTTCATTCTTGGGTGAGACTCTTCATTTGCATTATCTTTCCACATTTCATATGGTTGTAGTGTTGCAGGATTGTTTTTTAATTATCTCACTGTTTTTTAAATTTTTTTGTTGTTGTTCTGATGTTTTAGTAAGTGAAAAGAAATCATGAATATTTTTGCATTCAGAAAGGTGAACTTACATTGGAAGTAAGTCCTGGTGATTGTTTTTTGCTTTCCGACTACAAAAATGGTATGGACTGAAGTTGCCTGTCCTCTGATTTTATAAAGAGCTGAACAGAACTATGGAAGGACAATTTGATGCAGAAATGTTTGCTTCAGTCTGGAGAGTGGTGTGGTGCACAGGCTTTGCCCAGACCTGAGCTGAATGCTGATAGTAATGGTTTCTGCATCTTCCACTTGACGGACTTGAAAGTTCAAGTAAGATGTGTACATCATGAGGAAGAGGTCACAGGCATTGCTAACCCATTGACTGTGGATTAAACCAGTTTATCTTGGGTTTGAATATGACACTAACAGATTAAGGAAGTAACGTAAGAAGTTTGCTCTCAGTGTACCGAGTGTTTCCTTAGCTCTGGGTCGTGTCATTAATTAAACTCTGAGACTGCTTAAAAGCACAGATTTAGAAGCACCTTCCTGGTACCAGATGCTGCTGTGTTTGTGACTCACAAAAGGCAAATCAGTGATATCACTTTCCCATGGTGCAGCTGCACCTTGTCTCCTTTCTCAGAAGATTTTGGTCTGTCACAGTAGTTCATCTAAATATTACACAGAAGGAATTACTTGTGAAGTGTGGCTCTGTGATAATTTAAAAGAAGTTTTTCCATGTGCCTCAACTAAACTTACCAACAGCCTGGTCAAGTTAATGCAGCTCATTTGCCACAAAGCAATGAGTACTGATTTGGTGCTTTTCCCAATGAATCACTCTCAAAAGTGCATCAGGAATCCAGGAGGCTCAAAGGACAGTAATTGGATAATAACAGTATTACAAGCCTACTCTAAATCCCATTGAAATTGTAAAAAGTCTCTTGCTGGTGGCAGCACCTTTGTACTGTAAATCCAAGATACAAATCCATGTCATTTTCTGCTGTGACATCTGATTACCCTCTCCTATTTCTTTAGCTTCACTTTCCCTTTCTTTTTTTAAAGAAATACTGACCGTCCAGATGCTTCAGCAGTTCACCTCCATGACTTCCAGAGATTCCTGCTACACGAGCAGCAGGTGGGAAGGTTACAGAAGTGCTGTTAGGAAATCTTTTTCGTGGGGTTGTATCACAGAGTTCTGTGCTCATTAAAAAGAAGTGTGAAGTGTCATAGAATATGACTGATGTCACTGTAATACTGGGCCTTGGAAAGATTTCTCCTTTGTTGCCATTGTAGTCCCCAAGAACTATTATTTTTCAGCTATATAAAGCCTCTGAAGGTTCACCAAAGGACAAGAGGGAGGACAAAGTAAATAAAGTTTTAACAAGCCTCCACTTAGTCATGTAGATAAACAGACAAGGTTAGAAGTAAATGCTGTGTGCAGTCAGAGATGAATGCCTGGCCTGGTTACTGCTGTCACCAGCGGTGCACCGGGGCAATGCCTTGGCCACGGCCCCATTTTTGCAGCTCTCACATTGCTGCCTGCCTGCATTGCAGTCAAAGGTAATTTCCTATTGAATGGAGACAGTTAGATGTCCCGTGCCAGCAAGCACATGAGGATGAAGGCAGGGACTGGAACTGTGTCTTCATGGATTTCTATAGTGTTATTTAGCCCAGACTCCATAGGAAAAAATGGTGCAGTATTTGCTAGGTACTGCTGAGCTCCAGGTTTGCAAATGTGATTGAAAAGTGAGACCTACACTTCCTGTATAAGCTTGCTACTTTCTTTTTCTTCCAATTTCACTGTTTTCAAAGGATGTTCAGATTGCACTTAGAAATGAGAGAGATTATAGTTAAGGCATGTCCAAGGAGGCCAGTTTTTTTCTGCCTGTCAATGCATATATGTACTTAGGTAGTGTGTATCTATCTGTAGATCTCTCTGTTCCTTGTTTGATTTTTGTACTGAATAACACCACTTCTAAAGTTTTTTCCTACTGTATTGTAATTATCTGAAGGAATCTTGGGCACAGGATCTCAGTAAAGTCCGAGAACGAATGACAAAGTTTATTGACGACACTATGAGAGAAACTGCTGAACCTTTCCTCTTTGTTGATGAGGTGAGATAATGGTACTTTGTAATAGTTCTCATAGACTTCTGTCACAGAATTTTCACTGGGTGGCAGGACCTCTAGGCCCCTCTCGCTGCATTGCTGGATTTCTTTTATTCTCATATGGTAAAAATGCTTAAATTCAGTTTCTCTCTTTGTATCATAGTTCCTCGCTTACCTTTTTGCAAAAGAAAACAGTATTTGGGATGAGAAATATGATTCAATAGATGTGCAGGATATGAATAATCCTTTGTCCCACTACTGGATTTCTTCCTCTCATAACACGTAAGTTACCGAAAGTCCCGTTGTCTATCCCTGTTCAAACAAATGCAGCCCGTGGAAGAGAGACAGTAAATAATGCCAGAAATGTGCTGTGTGGATGTGTGAAACCTTCCTACAGTGTGGTGTAAATGTGGCAAATGGAGTTTCTGGGACTCCTTTTTCCCCTTCTCATAAGATCTTAGAGGTTTTGAGATACAGCTCAGATCAGCTGCCAGAAAACCCAAGTCCTGTTACAAAAATAAAAAGAAGTATTGAGTTGAAACTGTTTTGAAATCTCTCTGCTTTCAGAAATTCAGAAAGTTACTGAAGGGGCTTCCTTTTTTCCCAAGCACCAGTAGCCTCACTGAGTTCATGTCAGAATTCATTAATTGTACAAAGTATGTGATGATGAGTTTAAACTGCTTTCAAATGAAGGGAATTTGCTCGTGTAGCATTGTAGTGGAAAAAAAGGTGATTTCATGATGCTTCATGATTTGCTCTCTAGAAGGATGTCAGAGTTGGTTGCTCTTTACATTGAGCCTTTAGCCTTCTGTAATTTGGTCCATTCAAAAACCTGATAGCATCAGGTTCAGCAAAATCTGGTTCTTCCATCAGAAGTATAAAAAAACCCCAAACCAAACCAACAACAACAAAAAAATCAGCATACATTCTCCGTGACAGGAGACAAAATGTCACCCAGTGAGTGAGTGAGAACTGGTTGAAATTGACTCCCTGTCTTTTTTAACATTTGTTTTTACTCCTTAGATACCTGACAGGAGACCAGCTTCGCAGTGAATCCTCCACAGAAGCTTACATCAGGTGCCTCAGAATGGGATGTCGATGTATTGAGTGTGAGTAAAGAGCTTGTGGAGTAGTTTATAACATGTTGTCTGTACAAGTGGTTTCCCCTGTTTGCCAAGAAAGAAAAAAGAACCGAAATCAAGAACTGTTTGTTTTCTGAATTTGGAGTTAGTCATATAAAAAACACCGATTCCTTAAATTGTTTTTCTTATGTCTCACCAATGCCTCATTCACTTCCTCTGATTCTTGTTCCTAAGGCAGTTTTAAGAGAGTCTTCCTAAATCTCCTCTCACTTCACATCAAAAATTCAGTCTTGAATTTATATGAAAACTTAGGATTTAAGCTGGAGTACTTGTGTAGCACAGAGAGTTTATTTACCTTCATTGTAATACAGACAAGCCTAAAGCACAGAGATTTTTGTGATATGATGCCTTTTGTCATCCTGTTTAATTTGCTTGTAAATCAGTTGATGTCTTGGTGCATTTGTTCTCCATCGATTGTGTATGTGTCTTCAGCTCTGTGCTTGTGTTCCTTATTGTGAATTTTCACTTTAATTTCATGTTGTTTATTTTACTAATGCAAAATATATCTCAAATTAGAGTTTCAGGGTTAAAATCAACAAGAGACAGAAGCTCTCAACTTGTCACTTGTTGGAGTGTATTTATCCCTGGAAAATTACTGTAAACTAGTAGATTGACACTATAGTTGCCTGAATCTCTTATTTCCAGATTCCCACATAATAATGCTTGGGGAGCATTTTGTAATGTATTTTATTTATCTTGCTCTTACTTAAGTAAACTCAGTTTCCTCTGTGAGAGATATAAATTCATCTGATGGAATATTTTATTAGAACATTAAGGTCTGTGAATCAGTGTATAGAACACTGGAGTTTTTTAAATATTCTTTTTGCTAGAGTCATTTAAAGAACTACGTGGTCTCTTACTTTTTCCACTGCTTGTCTTTCCTAGTGGATTGCTGGGATGGTCCTGATGGGAAACCCATCATTTACCATGGATGGACACGGACAACAAAGATCAAATTTGATGACGTAGTGCAGGCAATCAAAGACCATGCCTTTGTTACATCTGAGTAAGCTTGATTTTCCTTCAGCCTGTTTTCATATGCTTAGACCTTTCTGAACTCTCTACTCTAGAGCAAAAGTAATCAGAGCATAATGGATTCCAGTAGTCTTCATTATTGCCACATGTGGGTCTTTAATAGATGCAGTTTTGAGGAAGAGTCCCAGTGCAATAACCATTTGTTGCTAAGGAAGATAGTGAGCACCCTAAAGTGGTTTCCAGCTCCTTGTTTGGGTCTTCTTTAGTTAAGTTGAAAGTGAAACTTCACATGCTTAATAGTATGCCTTAAATCTTTTAAAGAATTAACAAAATAATACAGTTGACAAATAATGTGTGTGTCAGGTGGTGTTTGTGTTGTAGGGGAGGTCTTAGCTGAGAAGATACAGAACTCATAGCATGTCTCCTGAACTGGTTACATGGGTTTAGATCTGCATCTCTGCCCTCCTTTAAACTGTGCTGAGATGTCCTTAACATGAACAATATCACCCAATAGCTGGGAAAGAAATCAAGCTGTGAGTGTCCTGTTTTTCCATGTTACCACTTGGACACAGAGAGGCAATGTTTTCCCATGTGGATCAGTGTCTGCACAAGAACATTGTGTTAGTGACAACCATAATATGGGATGTGTTATGGTTTCAGACTCTTCCTCAGAGTCCATGTGAAGGAAAACAGACATGATTTTGAGGAGAGGAGAAATAAATTTTCACATAATGGTGCTTTAGCAGTGAAACTGTGCCCAGAGAGCTTGAAGGGAATCTTGATCCTTGCAGATATTCACATCTTGGCTGGATAAAGTTCTGAACAGCCTGATCTAACCAAGGAGTTGGGCCTTCCCAAAGAAGGGGTTTGGGTTAAATGGGCCTTCCCAGGTCCCTTCTGACCTTGGCAACTCTGTGATTGCACATCTGTTATTACTTGTTGTGTCTATATCTTCCTTTTGTCTTCTTGTTTCCTTTAAATATTTTCTCTCATCTGGGGGCTGAGGGAGGGTGTTGTCTTCCTTACCTTGCCAGCTGTAGCAAGAAGAAATTGTCTTCATTCACCTTGGTTTTGTCCACCAAAGATACCCAGTCATTCTGTCAATTGAAGAGCACTGCAGTGTGGAGCAGCAGCGACACATGGCCAGAGTGTTCAAGGAGGTGTTTGGGGATCAGCTTTTGATGAAGCCTGTTGAAGCCAGTGCAGATCAGCTCCCATCACCAACCCAGCTGAAAGAAAAAATCATCATCAAGGTAAGCTTGCTTTGTTGGGAGATAAAATAGGAGAGCAAGAGCAGGACCAGAAATACTGTTCCTGACTTCACAGATTAATTTCAAGAAACCCCTTGCTTGAAGTGTTTACTGGTTACATTTGGCAGTAATGTACATTGTTCTGTAAAACTCTGTACTAAAGTGCTTGCTCTTGGTTTTCTTTGCAGTAAATGTGGCAGTTCAAGTGCCAGATCAAACGTCAGCTCTTTTTTAAAAGTCTTCCTGCTCCTGAAATGTCACTGCTAAAATTTCAGCAAGGGTTCACTGCTGCAGATGTTCATCACAGACATTTTACACCATGTGGCCTGCTTAAAAATGATAGAAGTATATTCTTGAATAGAAGGATAGATCAGTATTACTATTTTTTTTCCAAGACTGCCTTTCATTCAAGTAAAACCCAAAGCTCTTGCGGCTGCACGCTGAGGTTGTGAGGATTTCACAGACTGATGAGTGTTTGCTAACTCAGTGTGATTTAAATACTCAGTTTAGTGAGCCACTTGTGAAACACAGAAGCACTGCTCTGAGAAGGCAGTCCCTGTTAGTGTTGTACCTTGTGGGCAGTGCAGGTGCCCACATCGGCTCTGTTGTGCAACAACATAACCAAAAGATGATTTCTCAGGTTGAAACTGCAGTAGAACTTTTCAAATGGCAAAATTTGGTGAAGAATCTCAGGGCTGCTCGTGATCTCTGTAGTAAAACAATAATTACTTTTGTCCACGCTTCTGTTTTCTTGCTCTTGTAACAGTATTGCATCCTGTGTATTAGACATCTGAATGGAAGAAATAAGGGTAGATAGGTATAAGAATACACTCTTGAATGTAAGATTGGAAATAACAGAACCCCACTATAAGGTGCAAAAGTTCTGTGCTTAAGTTTTTGGGGTTTTTTTTTGTTCTTCCCAGACTGTCTGTTGTTTCTATGCAGAGCAGAGAGGGAACTTGCATAGGCACATGATTAATAACATGACAGATCTGGTTTAAAGGGAATTACAAACTATTATGAGTGTGCACAACAGAACATCCATATCACTGAGCTGTCTAAAAGAGCATTGATGAGTCTTTAAATAGACCAGCACCTGCCAGGGAGCTGGTTGTGTTGTTTGGCTTTTGCTTGGAAAATGTTGTCAGTACACAGTCAGAGGCAACACCTACTTCCCTGACCTGGGAGATTTTTCAGATAGGGCTGTAAAACTGAAATCAGCCAAGAGTAGGCTGTGCAGGACTGAATGTGGTTGAGGTCTGACATGAGACAATTAATCACATCATTAACTGCAGTTAAGTAATTGATATTGCCTGTGGCCCCTTGAGACACTTTTGTGAAAGCTCTAAAGAAAGTAGAACTTGACTCTTTTTTTCATAAAGGATTTCCCCTTGTACTCATTTTCTTGTAAAAGGGTGAATTCCTCACTAATTTTAATTCCTTATCTTTTCCTTTTGTTTTCATTTTTGTTCCTTATGTGCTGCTTTCTGCAGGATTCTTGTTTATCCTTATTTCTTGGTATGTGTCACTTCATGTTTTCTGTTCTCTAAAGAATGGTGAGATCTTATCAAACTACTTGTTTCTTCACTGCTTCCATGATACCTCTACTAGTTTTTTCTAACCTTTATTATGGGATCTAAATTTTAAAGAAAGACGTTCCAGCCCTGTTGTTCCTTGTGGAACAGCTGCTGTTATGGTGATGACAGAAGGTGGCTGTGCAATGGAGGGAGATACTTCAGTAATACTGAGTGTGCTGAAACATTATCACCAATTTTATGTGTAATTCTCTCTGAGTGTATAAATGGGGTTTTTCTTGTTTTTAAGCACAAAAAGCTGGGACCAAAGGGAGACATTGATGTAAACTTGGAAGAAAAGAAAGAAGAAAAGAAGCAACAAGGAGAACTTTACATGTGGGACACAATAGAACAGGTATTATTTCTATGACATCTGCTGCAGGTTGTTACTCAGTTCTGTAATACTGAAAATTTACATCAATTTTCTTAGTACTTTTATAAGCAATATTGTCAGATGAACAGGTATGGATGAGGGGAAGAAGGTACTTTTTTTATTGTTGCACCCTGTTTTGAGATTGTGGTTGAGAGTGCTTAGTGAATTTCCCTCTGTTAATTGTTTTAATGTCTCCCAACTTTCAGAAATGGACTCGGCACTACTGTGCTATTGCTGATGAAAAGCTTTCATTCAGTGATGATATAGAACAGAATGCTGATGAAGATTCATCAAAGGTGACAGCTGGGTTTTATTGTTTAAGCATGTTCTTTTTATTATGTCAGATTATTTCAATGTCTACAGGTGTGTGCTTTTTATGCCAATGGAATTGCAGAGGTTCCATATCAGATAACAAGTGTGGAGATAACTTAAAAAGGGTCTTTGACAAGGTCAACTCTAGTTAACCTCATTTTTAATAAAATAACTTTTTCTCTTGGTTAATTGAGGACTTGCAAAAGAGAGTACAAGGACAATGAAATGTAACTTCATTTCAGAGACTTCAGTGCTTATATGCTAATGCTGATGTGTGCACTAAGTATTACTGCTATTCTCAAACTAAGAATGAACTAATGTGTATTGTGTTACTAATGTGTTACTTGGCTGTTGTGGATGCTAAAGCAGAGTAACTATAAAGGTGATTGGCTGGAGAATTCAGGCCTAGGAAGAACTGAAATCCTGAAATAGTAGATTGTTATATCACCAATAACAAGTACTTAGTTTCAAAGTCATAAAATTAGAAATGCGCTATAAAAATCCTTATTTTCTGGTCTAGGAGGTGAAACGCACTGAGCTGCACTTAAAAGAGAAATGGTTCCATGGGAAAATGAAAGGGGGGAGAACAACTGCTGAGAAACTGCTGCAGGAATATTGTGCTGAAATGGGTGGCAAGGATGGGACATTCCTGGTTAGGGAAAGTGAAGCTTTCCCTGATGATTACACCTTGTCATTCTGGTATGGTCATTGTCATACAAATGTAATGGGGGATTTGTTTATTTTATGGCATTACACAAAAATGTGTGTCTTTTTCAAATATGCATTTATACATTTATAGCTGAGAAGAAGTAGGAATAACACTAGAATGTTGTGATGGGATTGTGAAAGACCTCTTTCTAAATTGAACTTCAGTATAGCATTGTGCATTTTGGCAGGGTTGTCAGGGGAGGAATGACCAGTTTGATTCCTCCACCTCAACTTTTCTAGTGTTCTGGCATGATACAGGATTTGTTATTTTCCTCAATGAGTGGGCCAAAATTAGGTCTTTTAATTTAGGGGTAAATTTCTGGTTTCTACACTGAAAAGGTAGTCTCATGAGTTAGTCTTTGTTAGCAGAGATTGATCTTTTCAGTGTAAGGATTTTCTAAAGGAAAATAATAAAGAATTTTCAGGGTTTCTTT
>VZTH01014969.1:635976-710741 GCA_013397815.1 Aleadryas rufinucha | reverse complement strand
TTTGTTTGTTTGTTTGTTTGTTTTGGTTTTTTTTGGGGGGGGGGTTTGGGTTTTTTTTTGATACTCTGGGTTTGGTGTTTTGTTTTTTCTTCTGGTCGGGACATTACGAGGAATAGCCTCAGATGGATTTCTGACCCAGAGAGCTGTCAGAGCAAATTTTCCAGAACAAGTTTATGCCAAATTTTAAACTACTGTCAGTTGAAAATTATTATTTTTGGTCCTGTAACCTCCCATGTCAGAATTTTTGTTGCTTGTTACTTTGGCTGTTTTATGAGATGACACAGATTTCTTGCCTCTTCGCAAGACCCCCAAGTAGTTGACCAGGAATGGGTGGGGAAATGCTTTGAAAGAAGAAAATCTGTTACAAATCTGTATTTCCCTTATGGCCCCTCTACTCCTTCAGGAGGTCAGGCAGAGTCCAGCACTGCAGGATCCGTTCCACCAGTGACGGGGACACTGTGAAATACTACCTGACAGACAACCTCACCTTTGACAGCATCTATGATCTCATCCAACACTACAAGGAGGCGCACCTGCGATGCGCCGAGTTCGAGCTGCGCCTGACCGACGCTGTGCCTAACCCCAGCCCTCACGAGACCAAAGAGTACGTACAGCAGAAGGCGAGCACTGCTGCCATGTCAGTGCCCTTGCCTGGCTTTGGGTGGGCTTGGGTTTCTGCATAGAACATTCCCTGGATTCAGGAGCATGTCTCAGTGTTGCTTGTCCGTGGAAGTTGGGGGAATAGGCATCCTGAAAGGTGGTGAGTGAGAACGCTGACTTTGTGAGAACCTGGTACAACGGAGTGGTCACTGGGAAAGCAATTTCCTAGCAGCAACTGGCAGATCAGTGAGAACTGTAATGCTGTGGAAATGTGCCAGTTCTTCCTTTGTGCAGTGTTTTACAGCACCCAGTGGGTTGGGTTAGATATTTGGTAGTTGGCTGTGGTTTGGCCACTAAGTGGTCATGGTCTGTGCCATCTGGAAGCTCTGTTACTGGGGCAGTGAGCCCAAACAGCAACGTTTGCCTAATCCTGCCCTCCACCTCACCCTGTCAGAGCTGGTTAGGCTGACTTCACCCTATGTGATAGGAACTAAGCACGGTGTTTATTTCCAGCTGGTATTTGTCTGCCATAGATCCTGGGCAGAGCTTGCTCTTGTTTTTTGGCACCACACTGTAATCACTGCCCTTTGTTCTGTTTTCTTTGCAGTGGCCAAAAGTAAATCTCATTTGCATGTGAAATACTAATCTGTGACTTTAAACTTCTTTTATTTGCCCCTCTGGGGATCTGGGAGTCACTGACCACCCACAGATAACTCTGGAAGCCAATGAGAGAGGAAGGAAAATTTAAGGGTTAAACTTTCCCTGCCTTTCTGCGTAAGCTGGAGATACACTGCCAGCATAAGTGGCCACAGCTTCACTGAAGGCACACTGGAGCCAAGACAAGTCCATCCCTATGGTGAAAGATAAAATCAAGCTCTGAATAAAAATTCAAATCCCTGGTGTCTTTCTTTTATCTGTGTTTAGGCTTTATCTTAAATCTACTGTGTCAAAATGGAATAAATACTGAAAACCAAATGGCAGACTAAAAGCAGGATGCAGTGCCTTTGTTTCAGGAACAAATGCAGATTTATGTTTTATTATTTCAGACAGACAAGGTGTTCTGATATATTCGTGATGCTTTCATCCAAAATAAACTGCTGTCTTACAATGTTTTGTAATAAACTGCTGTCACAGGTGCCAAGATGGGGAAAATCTAATGCATAATTTTTCTTAGAATGTTTGAAACTCTGTTGTTAATAATGCTGTCTGTTATTCTCCATAAATGACATTTGACAAGCCTTGTAATGCGTTGCCCATTCTGGTTTTTAACTGTTGCAGCTGGTACTACAACAACTTGAGTCGGGGTGAGGCAGAAGACATGCTCATGCGAATTCCTCGGGACGGAGCCTTTCTCATTAGAAAGAGAGATGAACCTGATTCTTTTGCCATGACTTTCAGGTAAGAAAAGACAGATAGGACTACCTTACCTAGCAGCCCAACAATATTCTGGTTTTTCTTATTAAAAAAAAATGGTCTTTTTAGAGTCATCCTATTCTTGCTTTCAAAGTATGAATAATTATTGTGGTTGGTTTGTGCAGCAGGTCTGTCTGTGAGAGTGTGTGCAAGAGTTGATTTGTGACTGGCCTAAATGTTTATGCTTTTATAAAGATTGTTTGAGCACCAGCTGTCCCTTTCTTCCCATATAGAACTATGGATGGCCCTTCTTTCATTCCCTGACACTCCTTGCTAAATAATGTTATTTTGAAGTTTCGTTTGGTGCAAGTTCATCAATTATTCTATGTCCCTATATACCAGAAATCCTGACCTATCTTATAACTGAAATGTCAGATTGTTGGCTCTTCTTGCCAGTGAAAATAGTTTTGAATAGTTTTGTGATTCTTGTAAAAACATTAATGAAATATATAGAATTGGGGTGTTCTTCATCATGTCTTCAGATCAAATTGTGTTTCTCTGAAAATGTGTGATTTAGCAACATGAAAAGTTGCTCACTTACATGCCTTATGGTGTGTTGAACTGTCCAAAACTCCCCAGTCCTCTGTGTACTTTGGGTTGAAGTTTTCTGCTGTTACCAGCGTGGATCTTGAAGTAACTGGAGCTGCAGGATCTCAGTAAAACCATTTCACAGCAGGGAAAACAAGAAGTACTGAAACTTCAGCAGCTTGAAAAGGGTGTAGGGGTCTTTTTGGATGGGATGGTTGTCAATGGATGGTTTTACTGCATTTATCAGTGCAAGCACAAATCTTGTTTTCAAGCACAAGAGTTTTTTTTTCTTTAAAAATTGATTTCTGTAGACACCAAAATGGTTATAATAATCATAATAATTGAATAAAAGAAGCATTGTTAGAGGGGGAAGTCTTTTCACATGATGAAGGTGCACAAAGCAGCTTTGGTCCAGTTCAGAGCCCTGGTGCTCTCCCTGCGAGCACCGACACCGTCTGAGCCGTGCCCTTGTTCCGCAGAGCCGAGGGGAAGGTGAAGCACTTCCGAATCCAGCAGGAGGGGCGGCACTTCGTGCTGGGGACCTCGGCCTACTTTGAGAGCTTGGTGGAGCTGGTGACGTACTACGAGAAGCACCCGCTGTACAGGAAGATGAAGCTGCGCTACCCCGTGACGGAGGAGCTGCTGGAGCGCTACAGCACGGTACTGGGATGGACTGGGATGGACTGGGATGGACTGGGGCGCTGGGCTGGGCTCTGCCTCTGGTACAGGATCCCTGCAGGAGGTTAAGCACGTCACTTTCTGTGAAATTGAGGTGGCTATTCTGACTTCCCTCACAAAGGTGTGAAGGACAGCTCTATCGTTGAAGGTCAACTCTTGCCTTCCCCATGATTTGATTAGAGAAGCCCCGCTGTGTACTGGGGTCGTTGCCCTACTAAAATGAGTTTTTGATAATAGCCTTGCCTACAGCTGGCCCTGTCTTCTATTGCTGAAGTGGGCAGTGATTCTTAAAATGATGATGCAGATGCCATTTGCTAAGTGCTTCACAAAAAATGAGATATTCTGCTGTGCCTCTCACTCTGGACTTTTCAGGGATGGTGTCCTACTGCCTTCTGTGGTAAAAGGTACCTCTGAAGGCTCACTCTTTGAGATAAGCATGAGGAAACCTCCCCAAGAGACTTATCTCTAGCCATTGACTAAACTAGGAGTCTGGATAAGTAGCTGAGGATAAAGGTCTACTTTCTGGATGGATGTGTTTCATTTTGAGGGAGCTTTGCTTTGGAAAGCCTGAGGTGCTGTCTCCACTTTCCAAGTGTATGTGTTTTAGAAGCTGCAGGAAACTACATCTGGCAGGTCTGAGGAAATCAAAACCTGGGGATTTTGGTTTTTTCTGTTTTTTTCCATTCCATTCAATGGAATGCAAAGAATTTAGACCTCAGGACTTTTTATTATGTTGCCTATAGCAAAGGTTCTGTATCTTAGGACTGGGGTCAAATGGAATCACAAGGAGTGAACAAAATGAAAAAATAAGACTCTGTATATTGTTCTAGAGTTTTTATCCAATAGTGAAACCAGTACTGGTACTAAAGTACTGTAACACAGAAATCATAAGTATAGGTATTTCTTTTCTGGTTGCACATAGAAGAGTATGCACAATCAAAAAACCTTTTGACTGATTAAGAAATACCTTTATGAGGTATTACTGTGTCTTTGGGTTTTACTGTTCATTAAACTGAGGCATAGACAGATTAAATAACAAACTCATCTTCAGTTATGTTCAACTATAGAAGTGAGGAAAACAGGTGTCTGGCTTCCCTTCTCTTCTCTTGGCCTATGTGCTGTCAAAAAGGTGGTTTCAGAAATGAATGTTCTATAAACATGAAGTACTTTTATAATTTTTGATTCCTGAAGCTTGATTATTTTTTTCTTTCTTGTTTTTAGGAAAAAGATATTAATTCCCTGTATGAAGTCAGGATGTATGTGGAACCCAGTGAAATCACCCCCACAGTGGTATGCTTAAAGAAAGATATTCACACTTACTGTAGACTTCTGAAAATTAGACTTGTTGGTTTCCTGTTAGCAGTAATAAAAAGAATTGAAAGCATCAGGCAGCTTGGTCTAGGGAGGACTGGACAGCAGAAATTTAAAGGGTGTGACTTTTTTCTAGTCTCTCGTTAAAATTTGTACCCACACATTTTCTTGTGTGCATATCCTGAAGTGATTCACTCAGACTGGGAATTTGGGCACTTTTTGCTCCTGGGTCTGTGGAGGTGATTTGGTTTGGTGGGCCCCCAAATTAAATACCTGTGAAAGGGTTCAGTTTGACAAGGCCACATCTTCATGGAAAGAAAGTACAGCATGGACATTTCTGTGCCTGTGGGCGTCTGTACACACTCATTCCATTAGCAAACATGTTCTGCCTGCACAAATAAGGGCCAGGTTTATTCATGTGCTTTCTATAAAAATTTGCTGCCTTTGGTCTATTAATGAGTTAGAGTTTTTATTCTTTTAAGAAATATATACTGTTTTAAAAACAAGTGTCACAGCAAACATTACTTATCTGTAATTCTTGCTAGTGCCTGCCTATTTGTAAATTCTCATGAAAATCACCTGCTTGTAAATTTTGTGACTGTAATTCTTTTTAGGTTTTTTGGCCAGTGAATTTGCATTGCTGCTGAAGCATTTGGGTAGTAGTAAATTGAAGATAAAGTTTTAGCTCATCCTGCTAAAACTGCACATCTTCCTAAAGGAAATATGACCAGCAGGATAGCTGATGTGGTTTTGAAGTGGAGGTTTTGTAGGCACCTAAGCCTGAAAACTCCAAATGCTTATGAATACATGTTATAAAAATTGAGGATTTATATTTCACCTTATGAGTTTTTTTAAAATTTTTGTTTTTGTTTTCTACCATAATTGTATTGCAGCACCCAAAAAAGAATTTTTTTTTACTTTTCCCTTTTTTTCCAAGATGATAGTTGAAGAATACCAAGGTAGTATCCCTTGCTTCCACCAATAGATGTCACTCTGGAACTTCAGGATTTTGTTTTCTAAGCTTCATAACAACAACAGAAAATAATCCAATCCTCCCTATTTTTTTTTTTAAGATTGCATTATTGATTATTTTGTGACCTGTCCCCTCAGATGACCCCTTTGCTCTGTTTCTCTTACAGCCTCAGAGAACAGTGAAAGCCTTGTATGACTACAGAGCCAAAAGGAGTGATGAATTGAGCTTCTCTCGAGGAGCTTTAATTCATAATGTCACAAAGGAAACTGGAGGCTGGTAAGGACAAAGATTCCTCCTGGGAGAACTTCTAGTGACTTACTAGATGGAGGAAAAAATGAGCTTTGAGTAGTAGTTTTTAAAAACTGCCTGTTGTCTGATTGCTGCTTATGTGCCCTTATAAATCTTAATGCCTGTGTATTAAAAAAAACCCAACCCAAAACCCAACCCAACACAAAATCCCCTCATCTTCAGTTCTCCTTTCATGTCTTTTTCATTTTTCTATCCCACAGCAATAGTCTCAGCATGCAAAACCTTCAGAGCCTGGTATATCCAGTATTTTTCCCATACTATATCCATCCTCCCTGAACATTTGTGTGTTTTGGGAAGTCATGCATCTCTTATCTTTGCAATCATTGCTCTGCTTCTGTCCTTGCTCTGCTAAGCATTTCTCAGGAATCAAACCCACCTTTTTTAGTGCTCTGTACAGTCTCCTTTCATAATAGGTTTTCTTTTTCAGCTGGCTTGTAAATTGCTTGGAAAGCTTGGGAATCTAATGTTTCCCTGTAGTTTCTATGGGGTAATCAACCACATAATAGTATTTTTAGTACTGGAGGGGGAGAAAGCCTCTTAAGTCATTAATTGCAGTTTACAGTAACTGTAATCCCTCTGAAATCATCTGTTACTACAGTTAATGATCACTTTGTTAGAGCTTTTAGCTACTTCATCATTTATATTTTGGTGATAGCCAGCTAGACAATCTAGTGTGGGGTATTAATGACCAATTTCTTGGGGATTATTGCTTCATTAATGGCCTGTTGAAGCTCTTTAACTTTTTTTTTTTCATTCTCTCTGCTTTTCTGTTTAAATTCAGGTGGAAGGGGGATTATGGAGAAAAAGTCCAACATTATTTTCCATCTAATTATGTTGAAGATCTGTCATCTGATAACTCTGCTGAGCTTGAAAATCAGGTGAGGGTTATGGTTTGAACGCTACATTTCCTTGGCTGGAAGTCTGGTTTTTATACTCACAACTCTGTGTGCTGTGTTTGAGAGAGCACAGAACAGAGGGATGAATGCATTCTTCATTGTTCTCTGCTGCTGAGTATTTTTGTCAGGGCATCCCTTGCTGAAAGCTATTTAAGGAGATAGAATATCCTGCGTTGGAAGGGACCCCCACGTATCTATGATAGCTGAATTGGTGAGGTGGTAGGAGATTCTGGTTGTTTCCTGCTAATAAAAATCATAAACAGTTTAGATTTTTCATAGTTTGGCTAACAATAACATGCCTGAAACTTAACTAGTTTTCCTTTATAGTCACTGTCTTAATGTTTGCAAATAAGAAAATTAAATGTCCAAACACACCTTACTTGTCATTTTACTTTCCATTATTGAGTTTTTATGCATAGCTAACCCAATCCTGTTTGTCAAAAGAATCTAAAAAATCTGGTCCTGTGTCTTGGATAAAGAGCTCTTGAACAAAAGAAAACACAACTCCACAGTAATAAGTTTTGACATTTTTGAATTTTAAAAATAAAACATTGAATTCTTTTGTTCTTTTGAAGCACTTCCAATGATTTTCCAGAAGTCTTTGGAGAAAACCACAAGTATTACATTTCCTCTCCCCTGGTTATTGTAACCTTAAGCAGACTTGAAAAATGAACAGTTGTGTCAGGACAGAAGTTAGTACAAAGTAGTCTTGTTTTGACTGCTCTCACTGAAGAGATTCCCGTGTGTTTTTTAGATATGAGAAGAGGCTTTTAAACACAGGCTTTCCAACATTGTAGTGGGCATGCTTTCAGTAAAGCTGAGATTAGATTTAATGGTGCACATTTATGATTTGTTAATGTCCTGTGCATGTTCACTCAAGAGATTTAGGGTCAGATTTAATGTTTTTCAGATCATTGAGGACAACCCACTGGGCTCTCTGTGTCGTGGCATCCTGGTGCTCAATACGTACAACGTTGGTATGTATTTCTGGTGCTTATATATGGACTCCTCACCTTTCTCTGTTGAGTAGACTCTTTTATGTTTAGCAGGAGAGATTTAAAAAAAACCAAATCAACCCCCCCAAACACCTACTTGTATTAATATAGCCAGCACAATTAACATGTTGAAACTTCTTAATAGTAACTGCTGCAATAAATCAACAATGGCAGCTTAGAAAAAGAGCTGTTGGATTTCAGTATAAATTTCTTGCTATGGTATTACCTAACAGTGAAAATGCCACAAGGAAAACACAAAAAGCCTTTTGTCTTCATTCTGGAGCCTAAGAATCCAGAAGATCCATGTGTTGAGTTTGCAACTGATAAAGTAGAAGAACTCTTTGAATGGTACCAAAGTATCCGTGAGATCACTTGGAAAACAGCAGAAGAGGTATTGCTACAAATTCATCTGTTGTTGTTTTTAATAATGTACTGCTATAAATTTACAATAGCTTTTGCCTTTTGCTGCCCTGTACTGCTAGATGTTGCTCTCACATGGTCCTTCACCCTCTTGCATAGTGCTGTTGTCTGTTCATGTTATTGATGCTGTGAATCTTGTTCCATAACCTCTCTGGGGAATGGTAGGTGAATTAGCATTTTATGTGAATTGATGTTAACAGGAGTTTTCCAGCAGAGTACTGTCTGTGATGCACCCTGCCCCTCAGTGAAGTGTGCTTGGCAGGCCAGAGTGGATACCACTACAGTTTTACAGCTGGTCACACTGGTCCATCCCAGTGTTAAGCTGCAGGAGCTCAGATATCAGACTGTTCTTTTTGTCTGAATCCACCAGTGAGAATGTATGAAATCTGAGCTGCCATTCCCTAAACTCTTCTTAATCCTCTTTGCTAACTCTGTTTTCCAGTGAATGCAGTGGCACTGATAGGGAATTGTCTCACTAATACTTTATTTGTAACTAATAACCCCATTCTGGGTTTCCCAGTTCTTCAGTAGTATGTATTTCTAAATACTTGCCTAAAGATTCAAGGATTCTGCCTAAGTTTAGCTTCTATGTCCCTCTACGGCCACTTAAAGACATTCTTCAGGACTTGCTTTTCCTGTTCTGATGTACTAATTTACCTCCCTGTAATCTTTTGTAGTATTTAAGAAGTCTCTGACTTGACCAAAAAAGTCCTTGCTTTGGCCGTGCTTAAGGATACTCTTTTTTCTGTTGCTTTTATTCACCTTTTATTGTTAAGTGGTTGATGGAAAATGTGTTTCAGTATCATGTTGGCTCATGCTGTTTATCTGTCATATGGAGTGGAAGTGCTCTGAGGGTCGTCCTGATCCTATTTATAACAGACAAGTTGATGTCTCAAGCAGAGGACTGTAAATACAGCAAGGGGAGAAGCAACAGGAGCTGTTGACCTATTGTTGGGGGAGGAGAGATACAGTTCTTGTGCCAGGCTTTCATTTAGAAGTAAAAATGAGAAAAAGAGAAACATGGCCTAAAAGAAGTGTCTCCAAATCGAATGTTTTTTATGCTACAACAATGGCTCTTCAGGAGCCTGGCAGCTTTTTCTCTCTCTGTACAGTTGGAGAAGGATTAAACAGTCTGTGTTCAAAGATGCTTTAAAACTCATTTCTGTCAGTTGGGAGGCTTTTCTCACAGCGTGGCCTCTACAAAGTTCACATGATAGACTGACTGCAGCGTGGGGAGGGGATGAAGATGAGGAAAGGCCCTTGTTGCCAGTACAGTTGACAGGCTGAATTTTAGGAAGGAAAAAGCACAGTTAGTTAAGACTGTGCTGCATGTGATACAGTGGGATTTTTTAATGAGTTTGGTTTTGGGCAATGTCTGTTATGCACAAAAACTAAAACTAAGCTTCATGTATCTTGTAATCTCTGCTCAGCACTGACACTTGCCATGTTCGCTGGGGTGGTTGTTCCTTGCTCTCCTGCTTGGTTATCACTAGAGGGTTCTGTCTAGAGAGGAGCCCATGCCACCTGGAAGTGATCTTTTGCTGCTTGGAGCTCTAGTACTGTTGAGCAATGTCTGGGAACTGTGGTGGATCACTGAGTACAATGAGGTTTGTACAGCTTTTTCCCAAGGTTATTTCCAAGTCTAAACATTGTATTCCTCTTTGTTTTTCTTAGACTTCAATGTATAATCTCTGGTTCAGCGAGATATTCTGGAAACCCGTGGCTCTCTAGTTCTGATTTTCATTCCTTTTATGTTTGTCGTGTTGAGGGAATTCTTTTGGAAGGCTTCCTGATTGCTGCTGCTTCGTGATCTTTCGTGCCAAAGCTAATCACTGTTCAGTATGGGACTCTCCTAACATGTTTTATCCTGTAGCTGCTGCTTATGCCTGAAAAGCCTCCAGCCCAAATGTCTCCACTCAGGACACGTCTTGCTGCTTTCCGCAGTTCCCAGTCCTGCTGGCAGGGAACATTGCTCAGCTTCCACAGAGCAGGTGCTTGCAAACGTGGAAGTAGAGAGAGTGGGTTTAGTAGTGGGGATTTCAACAAGATTGCACATGATTTTCCTTACAGAACAGGATGGGTTTGGTACACAAATAGAAAACGACATAGGAATGATACTCGGAGGCTTTGAATTTCACTGTTTGGGAGTTACTAACAAGACATAAGTTCTGCCAAGGATTATAAATAGATACAGAGACACTTCACTACCCTTTGCATTTTTTTTGCATATATTTGCATTTATATGAGGTATAGGGTTAAGAATGTAACTAAAATTGAGTTGAGTAGAGCCATATTAAAAGAAAAGAAAATGCTGCCAGGATTCTGGGCAGGACTGATCAGGGAAGAACTGAAACCTTTGTTTATAAAAACCCCAAACAACACCTTTCTCCCCACCAAAAAAAACCCTAAAAATACATCCCCAACGAAACCTCACCATTTGGTTATTACCTGTTCTCTGAACTGGGTCTGAAAGTGCTTTACATCTGTGCAAGTGTGTAAGGTATCAGACAGGAATCGGGGCGCCAGAGAAGGCGTTCATTAGAGTGCACCCTAGAGCTACTGTGGCATAATGCTCAGTGTGCCTCTAATCTAAAACTTTGTTATGTTTTCCAGGAGAACAGGAGGAAATACTGGGAAAAGAATCAGTTAATTGCTATTGAATTATCTGATCTGGTAATCTACTGCAAGCCAACAAGCAAAACCAAGGACAATTTAGGTATTGCCTTTAATATTACATCTGAATTTTACCCTTTCTGCTATCTTTACAGATGTTAGTTGGGATTTTAGATCTGAAGATAAAATCTATCCTACTGGAAAACAAAGTTCTGCCTCACCCAGGCAGTTTTCAATAGCACTTTGAAATTGTACACCAGAGAACTTGGTGCTGTTCATCCATCACAAAAGAACTGTCACAAATTTTAATTAGTTAACTAGAGACACGCTCTCAGATGTATATTCCATAGGGAAGCTCACTAGTTATGTGTCAATTGACTATTTTGAGATTAAAAAGTCTGGCTGAACATTTGTGATTTGTTTGTAAAAAACCTTCATAAATAGGTTTTCTGTGCATTTTTTAATTTTACTGTCAGAACATGTTTGCCAGGACTAAGTTGCTGGAATGATGTATGGCTTCATAATATAACTGGGCCTGTGTAAGTGCAGCTGTGGATTCTGACACTGAAATATGTACTTTTTATTCCAGTTTTTTGTCACTGCTGCTGGAGAAGCCAGCAAGTGTGCCCTTTTTCTTTAAGTTTCTTTGCAAATGTTTTTAATAAGCTGTCACTGCATTTAAGACATTATAATTACAGTTATTGTTTGAGGCATTGGCTAACCCTGGCTCACCCTTTCTTCTCCCCATTTAAACCCAGGAAAAGATGTCTCATTTAAGTATGTGTTATAGTGATCAGAAGTACATTATTAGCAATGATGAGATGAGAACATGACTACAGGCTCTTATCTGCCCTTCTGCAAAACGTGTGGCAGGCAGGCAATTTTAACTTCCAGACTTGATTTTCAACCACTTTGCCGTGTCTGCCTGAAAACTGTGCCAGTTATTGCATTAAAGGACAAGGCAGAACGACGTAAAACAGAGTGTTGGTAAAAATACAGTATAAATATTAACTTCTTTCTTCCTTTGGTAACCACTGTTCTTCCTCCCACCCCTGTGTAGACAATCCTGATTTCAGAGAAATCCGTTCTTTTGTGGAAACCAAGGCAGAGAGCATCATTAAGCAAAAACCACTGGAGCTGTTGAAGTACAACCTGAAGGGCCTGACTCGTGTCTATCCCAAAGGACAGAGGGTCGACTCATCCAACTATGACCCATTTCGCCTCTGGCTTTGTGGCTCCCAGATGGTGGCTCTTAACTTCCAAACTCCAGGTAATATTCCCTTTGAAAAAGGATCTGATCCACCTTCCATTTCACTTTAAATGAGTCCCTTTCTGGCCCTTCTGCCCTTTTAATCACTATCCTCATTATTCGGACTTCCCTGCAAGAAGGGGTGTTTGCAGTTTGCATTTTAATGTGTGGGTTGCCATCCAGAGCTGGGCCCCAAAAACAGATCTCCGAAAGCCCTGTCTCTGAGCTTAACTGCCCTCAAACCCGGAAAGATTTCTTTCACCTTGATTGCTTTGTGATAAGCAAGCAGAGATGTTTGCAGTGAGTTTCAGGTGGATGAATGGTTGTGCAGCCATAGGGAAGGCTGTATTCCATTTCCTGGTGAGGGCCAGCTAGTTTGTGACACACTGATAGGAAGCTAATTGGGGATGGAGATGGGATTTTTTGGGATTAAATAAATTGATGAGAAATGGCCTGTCGGCTTCAGTTACTGAAGGAAGCGAGTGTCCCACCTTTCCAGCTCTTTCTGGTAAAGTGGTGACTTGAAAGAATTGCAGAGAGGAGCTGGTAATCTGGTATTTCCTTAGCTTTATTCCAGGGGATCTTGAGTTGTGACTGTTTTACTCTCTCCCCAGATAAATACATGCAATTGAACCATGCCCTGTTTTCCCTGAATGGACGCACTGGCTACGTGCTGCAGCCAGAGAGCATGAGAAATGAGGAGTATGACCCAATGCCAAATGACTCCAAGAGGAAATTGCAGATGATTATGACAGTGAGGGTAAATCTCTTTTGTAAATTATGCTTTTTTACAAGCCATAAATATCTATAAAACTAAAAATAAAGCTATTATGTTTCAGAGCAAGATCTGACAGATTGTCAAAATACTGTTTTAAAATGTCAGTGTGTGTGAGAATAAAACTAACTTCACTGGTTCCTGAAAAGAAATACATGTCTTTATCATGCTAATGAAGAACATGCTATAGGACTGAAAACACAATCCTGGGATGATTTTGTATAATTGCTAATAAATACATCAAATGACTAATTTGAATTTCCAATCAAATGAGTTCTTAGTAGAAGGGTCCTATTGGAGATTGATTAGCAGCAGACTAACTAGTTTAGGGATTTTGAGTGTGAAAGAAAGATATTTATAATGAAATATAGAAACTAAACAGAAAACATAATAAACTGACCCCCCACTTCATCATATATAATCCACTGTGACTTAATCTGAATGTCATTCTCATTTTTCTTCAAGAGATGAGTTTATCATTGGACAATTTTTACCATCTTGACTGGGTGCCAAACGGGGTTGAACTTGTTTCTGTTCTCAGTTGCTGTGCAGTAAGACATGGCCTTTAAAAGTATGTTTTCTGAGAAAGAAGAGACACATTTATTGCTCTTCACTACAGTTTAAAGATGAGGTAAACAGAGCCTGTGAATGCAAAGCAGAAATGTCTTGAAATGGGTATGCAATAAAGATAGAAGAAAGATAAAACTTGGGCTACAGGCCTGGCCTGGAGCTGCCCACTGGGTGTAATGAATGTCAGCTACAGTCTTTTTTTTTTTTCTTAAAATGAAAATCACTGAGTTACCCCGACTATGGGAGGTATTGCTATTGGTGGCACAGATAATACATGCAAACATATTCAGGAGAGAGAATGTGTGCTTTTCCATGTTCTGGATTTTTTCCCCCCTCTAGTAAGTTTTGTAAGCTACCTTCTGTTCATCAACAATGATGCCAAGTTTCCTTGGGAGGTGGTTATAATTCACAGTTGCTTTTGCAGGTTTTAGGTGCTCGTCATCTCCCTAAACTTGGTAGAAGCATCGCTTGTCCCTTTGTAGAGGTTGAAATCTGTGGGGCTGAATATGATAACAACAAATTCAAGACAACAGTTGTGAGTGAGTATCTGTGGGTTGCTGTGTTGCAAGGATATGGTTTGTACTTCCAGGGTACTTAAATAATGTGAGCAGAGGATGAATATTGTAGGAGGAGTAAGTTAACTGTAGCTCTGGACTGATGAGTCACAAAGTCTTGTTCTCTTGCTTATCTCAGGGCCTGTTAATTTGAGAAACCTCAATGTATACCAAATTTAGAAAAAACAGTACTGCTGCAGTTTGGGGAAAATGTCCCATTCTGTTATGTTGTTGCCCATGCATAAGTTTTGTGTATTTGCATATTTTAAAAAATTACTGTCTTGAGAGTGCCTCCAACAGTGCTAGTCAGTTCCCAAAATCTGGCCCAAATGGGGAGTTACTACTTTGAGATCCAGACTGTGTTTATTTAAAATGAGGTCCTAAGACTGGCACCACTTGGAGAGAGCTTGGGTGTATAGGGCTGTAAAATAGAGTAACTTGCAATGCATTGGAAGTCTGATCAAAGCTCAGTCCTGGGGAGTTCTGGATAAGAAATGTGGTTTTGTTTATATGAACTTAAAGAGTGCTGAAATGGGACAATATTTCAGCCCCTTCATATTTCACCATTTAGTATTTCTGGATGCAACAGTGTTCCTCTGGTAAAAAACAGGCTTTGGTTCTGATTATCCAAACCAGTGATACCAGTGGAAAATAAACACAGAATCAGGAGCAGAATGTGCATTGTGGCTCCTCAGTACTTCAGAGAAGATGATTATGATTTAAACTTTCTGTGGGAAGTGACCAAGACTTTAGAGCAAGCTTCCTGGCTGTGTCACATATACCAGAACTTGGTGTTCTGTACATGACTAGAAAAATTGGGCCAAGGTACTTTAATCTTCCTAGTGCTTTTCCTGCTTTCTCTTGGATATGGAGTGTGAGGCTTATGAATATGAGAAATTAATTAGCTTTTTTTTTCTTTACGAATACATGTCCAAGGAGGTTTTTTTATGTTTGAATACAAATAAAAGCTTTTCTTCATCGATTTTCATCCCTGCCAAGTTTCCTCCTATCTCCCCCACCAAGTAAACAAATACAAACTTTCTGAAGCAAGGTTACAACATGAGACAGATGGTAAATAGGATTTTTGGGCTTCTGTATCCCTAGAAAATGTCCTGGGATACATACCCATATGTGAATGAAGTGAAATTATTGCTTCATCCTGCAAATGTTTCCTTTTCATTACAGATGACAATGGCCTTAATCCAATTTGGGCACCTTATGCAGAGCAAGTGAAATTTGAAATTTACGACCCAAATCTGGCGTTCCTGCGCTTTGTTGTTTATGAGGAGGATATGTTCAGTGATCCCAACTTCTTAGCACATGCCACTTTTCCCATCAAAGGAATTAGATCAGGTGAGATCAGTGGTTATAATGAGGTGCTGTTGAGCATTATTGTACTGTGACTTCCTCTCTGCTGCCAGACTCTCTCCTGCCTCGATGAAGCTCCTTCCTCTGGCTTCAGTTCTCAAAAGCATGTGAAATCAGGTGTTTCTCAATTTTGCCAGTCTTGCCTTTTGCTTCTTTGCAATTGCCATAGCAGAGCCTGCTCTCAGCAGAGGGGCATTTGGGCACTGAAGAACGTTCACAGTGTGCACCATTTCTGTGACTGCAAATTCCCCCTTGATGGACGCTAATTGCCCTTTGTTTTCGTTCCCCCTGCCCCAGGTTTTAGATCAGTTCCTCTCAAGAATGGCTACAGTGAAGATATAGAGCTGGCCTCGCTTCTGGTGCACTGTGAGATGCAACAAGTTCTGGTGAGGACCACTGGGGTTTGTTTTGTGCACTTAGCGTGTCTGTTACCAGTCCTTGTGGAAAGCAGGAACTGAGGATTCAGTTTTCTGTTCTGTGTCTGATGTGCTGTTGTCAGGCATTTCTTCTGCAGGTACTGGGGAAGACAAATAGCACAAATTGAGTTACTCTCCCTCTGGGTGGACAGATTACACGGTTGTTAAAAGAAATAATGCACAAACAAAGCCTCATTACCTCCAATAGTTTTTGCTGTAACAGCATGGTCGTTGTCTTTCCTTGTTAACTGACTGATGCCGTGCAAAGATAGCTAAAATCAGCTTTGGCTTCGTAGAATAATCTTTTTTTTAAAGGTCCTACATAAAAAGAAATCACCTCAGCAATAGAAGATAGTAATTTCTCCCAGTATTTCATTAAAATAAACAACCCATCAAGGAGAAGACATATCTGGTTCTTAAAGAACTGCAAATCTGCTTCTTTTAAGCCTCTCTAAACACCTACTTGAAGTGGTAGTATTTTAAAACACATAGGGGAAAAATAATGATGTATCCTTGCTCATGAATCCAGGCATTAAAGCAGCTGATCTGTGAACAGTGTTGGTGTTCCAAGGGTGCTGCTGTATATGTTGATTTGTAGGATATTTCTCAGAGTCTTTCTCAACAATATATTACATAATTTAAATACGCTTGTGATATGATGAAAGTTTAGAGATGCTTCTGAGAAGTGGCTGTTTCAGGGTGCTTTCCAGCACCCTTCTGATTCAGAGAAAAAAAAGTTCTTATTTGTAGTCTGTCAAACCATTCAGGCCCATGCTGCACTTCACACCAGTGTACATTATTTTTCTGATTGAAACATCAACTTCTGTGAACTCATTATGTCTCTGGAGGGATTTGTGCCTGCAGTTGCATACACTGAACTGGAAATTTCTGAATTCAGTCACACTGTCCTTCCCAAAGGAGTGGAAGCCTTTTTCGAACATCCTTTGTGGAGGTTTTTACGAAGCCACCTTATAACACCTGATGTAAAATGAGTGTGTGCACTGACAGTGTTTGAAAGCTGTAGGAGGTTCCTGTAGGTTCCTTCTGTGGGCCAGCCAGGGGTTCTGAGAGCAGGAGAGGACTAGAAGCTGAGCCCAGTGGTGTGTGTGCAAACAGGAGACCTATATCCTTTCAAGATAATATTTAAATTGTTCCTATTTCACTGACTCAAGTCTGATAGAGGAGGCCTGGGAAACTGCTGCTTTTGGGCTTGCTGCCTTTGAGAAAACTGACAAAGTCACCACTGCCTAATGCTGAGCATGGCCATCACTCGTGGATACATTGCAAATCCCTCCTGCCGTGGTTTCTCTTCAGGAGCCCAGATCATTATTTGCCTGGGGCAGGAGCAGCTCTCAGAGTGTTGTTCACAGCAGCAGTCTGTCCCCCAATCTGTCAGCACCGAGCCCTTTGACAGTAGCACATTTCACACTCTAGAAGCCCCTTCTGCTTGTTAAGCCAAATGAAGCTGCAGCTCAGCTCCGTGTTTTCACAGTGCCTGGTGTCTCTGCGTGGTAATGCAGTGGCAGGAGAACTTCCAAAAACTTCCTTTGGTTTGGCAGCCTGCAACAAACCCAGACTCACCACAGTTGTCAACTCTAGAACTTTTGCCAGATCATTCAGGAAGCATCAGAAAAGATCAAGGCTGCCTCTGTTCCTCTGCTCCTTTATAAAAAAATGATGACCTTCCATAAAATGATACCATTTAATAACAGGCCTGTTTATATACAGAGCCCATCTGCCTGCTCTTGGAGACAAAATACAAAATTATAACGAGGAATTACAGATGGCTGTGGACTTTATCAGGAATAGTAAAGCAAAAATATTGTAGACATAAGCATGCACATTTGTGAATTATTATTTGGGGCCTTATGCACATCCTGTACAACTTAAACAGGTTTTTTGATACTGTAGAAATCTTACTATACTGAGGTGGTTGTTGCATTTATAAGCATGTTTTATTTGCTTGAAAATTGATTTACTTCCTTCAGAAAGTGTATGTAGTTCTTCAGTCAGCCTCAATGGTGTATATGTTCTCGACTTAAAGATTGAAGTGGACATCCTTAAATGCAGTTTAAACTGTACTTTTGTGGATGCATTTTTTTACAAAAACTTAACAGTAGTACATATGTATCTTGATTATTACACCTGCAGATTGGTAATTAGCAATCTGCATTTCCTCTGTGATTTGGGAATACAAAGTTTCCTACCCCTTTACAAACAAAAATTAAATAAATTACTCTTAAAATATTAATCAGTAGCATAGCATTGAGGCTGTTTCAGTTGCTCCAAGTCATACCTGCATAGGAATGTGTTTCAGGAGGAAAAAGAAGGTTTAGGAAAGGATCTTGTTGCTGTAACTGAAACCCCTTGGGTGTGTTGCTAAGCTATCAGTTTTCCTAGATCTGGACTGAATGCAGAAAGAAGCATTCTTATTAGTATGCTGCCTTTGAAAATGTTTGGATTTATTACATTTATTGATTGCATGTCATTTCTTGCAGAAGGAGTATCTTGTTTTGCTGCTGATGTGAAAATTAAGACTTTCAGTCCTGTCAGTTCTATTCCCCACTAGTAACTCTATAAAGAGGCAGCTTTTGCATCCAAAGTTTTGAAGTATTAAAATAATTTGACATCCTAAAGGGAATCATGATGATTGTTTTATAGTTGTGGAATATTTTGAGACCTTCTACTGTGGGCCACAACTGAAACTCAGACTTATTCAATTCCTCTGCAAGTACTGAATTGCCATAATTACATAGAAATACAGGATCTGTCTTTCTTTCTTGCCCATCTGAGTACTTGCTGCTGTTAGGGGTCCTATTATTTACCAGTCAGTATTTTGATCTTTAGTCTAGATTTCAATAGAAAATCCCCAGGATTGTCACTTTGTCACGTGATACACAAATATGATGGAAGAGCCAAAACCTAAACATATTAAAAATGTGGTTTTAATATTATTATGATCTGATAAGCCATCATGATACACTGTTTTCTGTTCTTTCCTCAACAGACTGACATGCTTTATTAGGGAAAAACAGTCCAACAGAAGTGTTTAGATACACTCATTTTGTGACCTGTGCTAGAATGTCCCTGATGCCTCTCTCAAGATGGTATGGCTGGTCATACTGTGGGGCTGAGGGGGTTTTTTTAGTGCTTTCTAAGTTAGTTTGTTTCCAGAAACATTCCAGAAACATCCTCTCAAACTAATTTTATAGAACATTCTACGCAGTTATTAAAATGTGGTTAGGAAAACAAAATAATCCCCCAACCTCTGTTGATTCTGTGTCATTTTGGGAACATGTTTTACAAGTTACCTTGATTTCCAATATTCCTTTGAAGGAAAGTGAAGAAGAGCTTTATTCCTCGTGTCGGCAACTTCGGAAGCGCCAGGAGGAGCTTAATAGCCAGCTGTTCCTGTATGACAGCCACATGAACCTAAGGAATCCCAACAGGGATGCTATACTGAAAGAATTCAACGTGAATGAGCACAAACTACACATCTATCAAGAGACTTGCAACCGCAGGTGGGTTGATGCTCATTCTCCCTTCCAAGGCAGCTCTGTCTAGACAGGATTTATGGTAAGGAAACCTCAGATCTATCAAAGGGAGCATCTAGAGAGTGGTGAGGGTAGAATGAGCTCATCTGAAACGAGCAAGGGCTGCAGAGAAGCCAGGCTGGGCCTCGAGCCACTAGAGGCCAGCAGAAGCTGTGGAATGTGTGCTCAGTGACATCTCAGTTGCAGTGATCACAGTGTCACTTGTAATCCTGTGAGGTTTGATATTCCTCTCTTCTGCTTTCTGGGAGGAAAGCCTGGAAGTATAGACAGACAAATAAATAAACCTCTTCACTCTGGCTACACTATCAGAGTTATGTCCCTGGAAATGTCATGCACATATGAGATATGTGGGAACAGATACACAAACCACAAAAGATAAAAGCAGTATTGAATTGTAACAGCACAGCATTGTCAGTTCAGTGTCAGTGCATTATCCAGGGCTTAGGGGAAGGTTCCTTCTCCTTGGCTGCCACTTTTGGGCTGAGTATGAGGGAGATGGAGAGAGGCTTCATGTGCCAAGAGGAAGTTTTGAGTAGATCTCAAGACTTTAAATATTCTTACCCTTTATTGTGCGTGCTGAACAGCTGCATGAATCACTTGTTTACTCCCATTTATTGAGGGAAAAAAATGGCAATGCTCATTGCTGATACATTACTTGCCATTGGTATCCAAGTACATTGAACTTGCTAGACTCTTTTCCTCTGAAATTCCTATTAGGCTTGACTTTTTCCTTTTCTTTTCTCTTAAGATTAAAGGAGAAGAAGGTTAGTAACAGCAAATTCTACTCTTGAGCCCATCATTCTTTGATGTGTGCTTCGTGGTGCAGTTCAGGAAGAGAGGAATTTATCCTGGTCATCCTGCTCAGTGACGGTCTCATCAGACGGAATGACTGGAGGAAGAGGAGGAAGAGGAAATACGGATTTGCTTTATAATTTCTTCTTCTAAGAAAAACTGTTTTAATACCTAATAATTTATATTCTGTACAAAGCATACCCTCTGTGCAGGCCAGAGCTTCTGTGTATTCAGGATTTTTAAAACTTGAGGATGTGTAGTTGGAGAGACCTCACTTCTCATTATCAATAGCTGAAGTACAAGTATAAATCATCTCCTGTATGTGTGTACACAGGCTGTAGATAAGACAGTCACAGCAATTTGCATGCATGGAATCACACCACTTTAACAACCTGGCTCCTCAAGATTAACTAGTAGTGAGTTTTTAATTTATTAAATGCTGTAAAAGCACTTCTACACCAGCCTTGTCACGTCATGTATGTTACAGTCCTCGAGACAGCAGATTGTGCTGCTGATACTGTATAAAATATTTTGGGCAGCTATTGTCTCTTATTAAAAGTTTTCTGTTACATTTTCAAGAACAAGATAATATGTTAATTTTGTTGAAAGCAAATACCCTCTGTGACTGTATTTGTGTTTTTCCTGTTGAACTCTCTTTAAAGGTTTAAGAAAGGAGCAATGTGTGAACCTCTATTCGTAGCCCCTGTGAACTTCTGTTCACAGCCTTGAGGCACTGGAAGGAAAGGTTTTAAGATATGCAGTAGGAGATATCTGTTTGTTTGCAGAAAGGGAAGGTATTTAAAATTCTGAGAAGCACTTACTTCTGTACAGTATCATTTCTGCAAATCCTTTCAGCTGCTAATGTGCTTAGAAATGAATTTTTAAATGAACTGTCAATTTTTAATCTTGCAATCCTACGTAGACGATAGTCAAATGATAGTGTTCTGTAAATGTAAACCATTTTCCCAAAAGGTAACTAATCCAAGAATGAGAGTGTGCACAAATACAGAGGTACATCCTTCTGGTGCCTTTAATCAAATCAAGAACATGGAGCTGCAGATGAGAATACTTGTTAGATTAGCAAGTGTATTTTCCTGCCAGAGCAGAACTAAAGTCCTTCAATGGAATATTTAACAGCAGTTGTCATAATTTCTGTATGTGTTGGTCCTTTGTGCTAGTGCTGTGTTGTTATCATCAAATTCCTGGTTGTCTTATCTGTACATGGGATGAGTTTTGCTATCTATATTCCCAGCTTTAACTTTCAAATGTGTGCAGAGGAGTTTAGTTTTTGGAGTGACTGCCTGAGGCACAAAATGCTGCTTACACAGAGCTGTGCTTCTGATCACAGAGGACTTGCACAGATTTGGGATTCATGGCCTGATGCAGCTGCCTCAGCAATTTTCAATTTCTCTTGCTCCCCACGCTGTGACTTCTGTTGTTTCAAGAGGCGCTTAATTGATGCCACTGTGCATTCACAGATGATGGTTTGAGGAACCCCCTTGAGGTTTTAGCTATTCTGTAAAGAAGTCTTGTCTCAGAGATGAAAGTGTTTATAATAGTTTATCCCACAATGGGGTGGCTTCTGTAAATTTTTTATTATAAAGAAATTAATTACTAATCACCCAACTGAAAACCAGGGAAAAGTTAAAGGCAGTTCTCTGCTTTTCATCCTCCTGCCTGAAATCTCTTCAGTACCCAGCTGGGATTGACCTGTTCAAGGATTAGATAGGTGCAAACCCTGCTCAAACAAAGGGAAAAAAAAAATCACATCAACTGTGGATTTGGGAGGTGGAGCTGTAACCTAGGCTGCTTATAGAGCTGGTTTCATCTTCATTACCAGGTCTGGATTGTTCTGTTTGTCAGAATTTTTTTTAAGTGCAGTTCCAGAGCAGACTCAACCAAACTGTCTATTTGTCCTGGCTTCCTCCCTTGGTGTGTGTATTCCTGACACAGCACAGCCACTGTGTGGTGGACACAGGAGCAAGTCCCTCGTGCTGCTCTTGTGCAAATGTTTAAGAATTAGCACATTTTGTAGTCCTTGGAAAAGTCCTGTGCACATTCTCCACACATGCATGATGTCAGAAGTTATGAGAGGCACTCCCTCAGTGTTTATGGAAATGCATTTTGTTTTACAGTAAGACTTTTTCCCAGACTATGATGTTACACTGTGTGCAGAATGAAAATACTGCAGTGACTGTTCTGCTGACTTGCAAGTGGTGGGCAAGGCTATGTTCTAACCCTTCTGTTGGTTCTTGTATTCTGTGTTCTATCTCCAAGACCTCACCTCTCAGTTCTTCCTTGGGGCAGACTCTGTAGCAGCTTTTTCACAGTTGCTACTGTTTGAGTATGAAAGTAGGTTTGAATGTGTGTGCTCATTTTTTTAATCTGGGAGGGAAAACATTTATAAATTTTCGAAGTTAACAATTGTTAAATTGTTATATTCTTGTAGAAACTGTTTTAAATCATTGAAATAACTTATTTTAATAAATAATTTTTGATATCTCACGTTGATGTGAATGATGCCAGGTGCTTCTTTGTTTAAGCATTGCTCGTTGAATTTCATCACTTTTGCCAGTCATTTGAAGCAGTGAGTTGTTACTGAAAAGTGATCTGCTGGTGTGGAATGGTGTGCTCTGGCAGAGGTTGGAAGAAGGGCATTTCTGTGTTTTTAAGATGAACTGATTTAATGATTGTTTCAGTAGACAGGGTTATCATTGCACTTCCTCTGGCTCCAAATGCACGAGGCAGAAGGAAAAGGTCAAAGATCGAGTTTAACTTGTGACTCCAAACCAACCTTTTCAGTGAGAGGCAAACTCCAGCTCTAGTGAGAATCAGATTTGTATGAGCTTGAACAATAAAATCTGAGCAAGGCAAAGATTAAATTTGTGGTAATTTGGAAGAACAGTAATATTGATTCTTACCAAAGAATTTTATGAGAACACTTTCTGCCTGTGAGGTTGCACAGGGAGAACTGCTGCTGGGTGAATACACTGTGTCTTTGTGTGGTGATTTTTTTAATTGTTGGGAGTCTTGGGAACAAAATTTTCTCATCTTTTGATCAAAATTACATGCTTATTGAACATGACTCAGTATGAGGTGTCTGCAGCCTAATTCTTCTAGAAGGTCATTAAATCAGCCAAATGGTTTTTTATCACCTTTGCATTTGTAAATATTGGTATGCATGAGTTCTGGAGTCCAAAAAATTGCTGCATTTAGGTGTTCTGTTGCCTGTATTCTCACTTTTTTCCACCCCAACATATCTATATATTTCTCTATTGAAAGCATTTTGTTAGTTTTGCAGTTCTTTAACCTCGGAGATGGTGAGATTGGTGTGAGCTGTGTACCAGCCATTATCTTTGAATTCTCCAAACCAGTTGGAAAAGTCTGAATGTGGTGGGGAAGCTGAAGTGCAGTGGTTGAATTCTGCTACAGTCATGTGTTATCATTTTTTAGTGCAGTCCAACTAGTTGGCTTTGTTCCAGACTGAAATTCCATTTATATCATGAGAAATAGAAGTTAAATTTAATGAAAATTAACCTTCAGAATCAGTTCAGAGATGAATTTATCTTCTGACCCATAACAGTATTTATAAACATGCCCAGCTATTAGTTTTAAAGGAATTTAAATTAAATTAAAAGCAGTTAAATTCATTGCTAGTCTACATTTTTAGCTGTTAGTCCAGCAAAACAGGGAATTGTGAGCTTGACTAAAATAAAGCAGTAGTTCCCCCAACACTTGTGTACTCCTGAAGTGCAGTTTAATCCCCAGATCTTTTACAATATGTGTAAATTACCAGTGTTCAGGACCCTTTTCTTTGAAGATCACACAGTGAATTATTAATGATGCCACTATGTTTTGGAAAGTATGTGGAAATCAGTACTAAACAGAAGCCAAGGGACATTTTGGTTGGGTCCCTTAGGAGAAGGGCCTATAAAAATCTGTTTGATTAGGCATCTAAAATAAATATATTTAAACACACAAGAGAAGTGTAAGTTTTCATGTATATCTGGCAAATTTGTACCTTGACATGCTGTATCTAAGGGTAAGTAGCTGACCAAGTATTCTTAAACTATTCACTTTAAACACCAGCATCATTCTTTATAGTGAGGCACCTATCAATTGCTCAGTAATTCTGAGGACTAGGAAAAATTGAATCTGAGCTGTATTTTCATTTTGCTCTTTCAGTTTTTAGGTGCAGTTTTGGTAATGCAGTTTCAGGAAACCAGGTAATAAATTAAAATTTGAAAAGAGACACAACACTTGAATTAATTACCCTAATTTACCCAACTATTCATGCAGGAGAAGTAATGACAAAAAACAGGAAAAAGGAGAGAGAATTCTCATTGTAAAATACTTCAAATAGAGCAGCTGTGACTGTCTTTACAGGCATGGAACTTTCAAGCAGTTTTAGAGTATCTCCTTAAGCCACAGACTGCCTGTGTTCATTTTGGAAAGACTAAGTGTATCCTTCACCTCTGCTGCGGTCAAGACTTCGGGTTTTTTAATAGATGGAGCTAATTGCCATGGAATTAACGAACGCACAGTGCACTGATGATGGCTCTGGGGTGTGTCCCCACATTAACCCCAGGTGCTGGAGCACACTCATGGAACATTAGGACAAAACAGTGCCTCCTGCTCTGTTATCAGAGAGTTCTGTCCTTGACTCCAGGCAGATGAAAAGCTTCACGTGTTGAGCTCAGCTTCTGCAGGAGTGCTGGGATTTGAAGTTTTGTTGGGTTATTTTTGTCTTCTCAGGAGCTGCCATTGCTGCTGCTGCACCTCAAAAGCTGTCCAGGGCCTGAACCTCAGCCAGCACTGACAGCATGGATTTAGGATTCATGGTTTGAGGACCCTTCTATAGATTTTTTTCACTAACCCCACCGTTGAGATAATTATAAATAGCAGTAGCTGAGTTTTGCTAAAAGATTACAAACAGCAGGGAAAATTCCTCTGGGGCACAGGAGTTCGGTTCCCTATGTTAAAAACAATTTTTTTACAAGATTTGGCATGAAATGCTGATGCTGTTTCTGTGCAACAGGCTTGTGCAATTTCTTCTACATTTTGGTTTTGTCTTCTGCTGGCATTAAATTTTGTTAATCTATTTCTGATAACATTGTGTCAAAGCCAGAGAACTTAAAGGAGAAAAGAACAAAGTGGCTTCTACTTGAGAAAACAGAGCTGTTGGAAAGAGAGCATCGGCCCAGCGCTTTCAGGAGGTCATGACTGTATTTTTTCTGTTTTATTAAAAAGAAGGTTTCTTCTTTCTGCTGATGATTTGTATATTAATGACTCCTGGAGAGTGGCCCTTGTGCCATCAGCGCTCAGTTGGAGGCACATAAGCTCTTTAAAAGAGAGTGCAACACTCCTGCTACACAAACAGCTTATTTGCTATTAGGGGGAAAAAAAAGTGAGTTCTCTTGAGCTGTCCCTCAAGCTAAGTATTAAATTTAGTTTCTTTCATGGTATACTTACTGGTAGGGGAATGAAGGAGAAAAATCGGATTTCAAGCATAAACATACAAAAAGTTATCAATAGTGTGGGCTGGGGTTTTTTTAAGGTGAACTCAGGAAGAGAACTCAACAGTCAAAGAATAATGCTGTCTGCAGTCACCATGAGCTACAAAAATCTGCATCTTCTAAGTAGGGGTGGCAGTGGACTTCTAGCTTGGTTTCTCTATTTAGGCCCTCTTCTTTTCTGAGAATCCTCTAACAGTGCAATGGAACTCTCTGCTGCTTCATTACTTCCCCATTTCAGTTGCAGCAGAGTTTAACAGAAGTATCTGGAAGTTACTATTGATTTAAGATCAGTGTAGCTTCAGCTATTAAAATGGAAAGACTAAAGAGGTTTGAAATTCCTCAAGAATTCTGCTTTTATCAAGGGGTACAGAAGCTGTAATGCTGATGAGTTAAGGGAAAACAACTTTGTGTTTAACATTTGAGGTGAAGTTTCTCAGTTTCTACATTAAATTGACAGAGTTGGTTGGGACAGCAGTGACCTGTATTTAACAAGATCTTATCTTCTGTTCTTAAAATTCCACAAAATTATGAGTTTCCTTGTAGCAAGTGTTTATCTTTCTATTACAAAGCTGAAATTCTATTCAGATGGTGTCAGGTGTTAAAGAAATATTATTAAAGGCTAAAAATGTTTTATAAATAGTGGAACGTGAATGCGATCACTCACCAAATGTCTTTGATGAATTATTTGTTTAACCATTCAGTAATGCTGGGAAAAATCATAGGTTTTATTTATGAATGCACTTCAGCTGGCTCATTCATTTTAAACAGGCATATTTTACTGGTAGAAAAATCTACAAATCTGTGGTGCTTCAAGCACTTTGCTGTAATTTAGATTAACCACAGTGCATTTTCCAGAAATGTCATTAGGTATCACAGAGTTAACTCAGGAAAGCATACCAGAATGTATTCATGTAAAAACCCCATTTGTTTATTGTCTAGCAGCTTATCAGTTCATCTTGGTTAGGCATATATACATCCAAGCTGGGAAGCAGAACTGGGGTTTGGAATGTGATCAAAGAATAAGTTCATTCTCCTCTGGATCATGTAGCACAAACTCTTTAGGAATAAAGGGCAGGGATCAGGAGTATAATTCCACCAGGGAGGAAGAGTCAGCCTAAGGACATTTGTTCCATTCACTGGATTGTGCTGTTGTACCTGAGAATAAAATGCTGTTTGCAGTAACACTGAGCTTCACCTTGTTAGTGATCTGATCAATTTTACTTTGAAGAGAAAGTATATATAAAAAATTACACCTTTTTACTCAGCAGATCTGTTCCTTGGGGATAAAGCTGTTATTTACTTGAATCACACAAATCTGTATTCTTTTTTAATCTTTTATTACCTGTCTGTCAAAACCAAGAGTAAGCAGAGAACATAACTAAATTCTGTCCTCAGCATTTCATCTTTCAGAGGGAAAATGTCACTGCAGATGGAAACCATGAGACCAGCACAGCAATCAGCACCAAAAGCACTCCTCCATCCCTAACCAGATGCATCATGGTGTAATTTCTTGGCTTTGGTCCACATCCCTGGGATCTAAACCACTCCACCACTTCATCCAGGCTGTACTGCTGGGGCTCATAGCCCAGCTCCTTCCTGGCCTTCTCCATGCTGAAATAATGCGTGACACCAGTTTTGTAAACCTCCGTGCGAGTGAGGAGGGGCTGGAAGTTATAAACACGGCCCACGAGCAAATGAACCATTTCAGTGAGGAATGCAAAACAATAGACCAGGGAGAGGGGAAGGCGCCGGCTTGGGAACTTGTAACCCAAACCTTCCACTAGTGGTCGGAAAAATTCAAAGTTATTTACAGGCCTGCCATCTGAAACAAAATAGGCCTGGCCTGCAGCAACGTGCTGCCTGCTGGCTCCGAGGGCCTCGCAGGCAAGGACGTGAGCCTGGACCAGGTTGTCCACGTGGACAAACTCTACCAGACTCCGAGGGTCTCCATACACAAATGTGAACAGTCCCCTTTCAATGTAGCTGACTATTCTTGGAAGGTGCCTCTGCTCCCCAGGCCCGTAGATCCCTGCTGGGCGGAGAGCACAGGTCCTTAGGACGCCTCTCCCATTCCCAAGCTCGGCACCGTTTGCCTCCAGCACCTTCATTTCAGCCACAGATTTCGTTCGGGAGTAGTGATCAGGGTGAAGGTGCAGAGGCAGGTAAGGCAGAGACTCGTCCCCATTTTCTATAACCTGCCCTCCAAAGATCACGTTGTAGGTACTTGTATAAACCAGACTCGGCACTCCCCTGCTCTTGCAGGCCTGGATGACATTTTCTGTTCCTTTCACGTTAACATCTTCTATGAGTTTTCGGTTCAGCTGCTCCCTGCCAGACATTCCATAGGAAGCGATATGGAACACGCAGATTACATCTCTGAGAGCTCCTTCCACTTCAGACAGGCAGCAGATATCCCCCTGCACGAACTTTATTCCCTCTGGCACAGTCTGAAGTGGCTTCACGACATCAAAGAGAATCACATCGACTCCCTTTTGATATATGGCACAACCTAAACTAAAACATGATAGAAACCGTATGTTAGGATACAGCACCACGGTGCATGAAACATTTCACCTGGAAGGGAGAGAACACGATTAACTGTTTCCATGATGGTTATTTTTCTGATGGGAGTCTTTTAAATACTCAGCCACCTACTATAGGGAAGATTCAGCTGTGGTAATTTAGGTACTGAACTGATTTCTCACACTCCATCAATACTTGGAGAAAAAAAATGAATAAAAGAGGCAGAACTGCTGTAAACAAAAATTCTCAAAAGAAATAGCTGAAGTTCTGTCCCCTTCAGATCAGCAACAGCAACTTTCAGATGTGCAACTATTGCCAAATATTTAAAAAAAAAAAAGCCTTACTTGTTTTATCTTACTGCTTTTGTGATATCCCAATTCTGTAAAAACAACAGGTTGGTCTTTGCAGTTGTGTTTGAAATTTTTGGAGGAGTGGAAGAGATGCTTCTAAGCTTCCATGAATACTTTGCCACGTGCCTACATTTTACTCCAAGTCACAGGTATTGACACAAAGTATAACTCTGGTGTTTCTCTTCCCCTTTCCTACATTTTTGTATGTGTATTGTGCTTTAAGGGGGTGAGAGTGGATGGAAAAGCCAAGCAGAAGTCAGTTAGGCATCTTCTCAGTTTTTATTTTTCCTTCCCTTTACTTGAAATTTACTTTATTTCCTGGTCCTGACTGTGATCTCTCTCCCCTCAGTAAGCAGTTATAGTCTAGGGCTCAAAACAGGATTTTTTCTTTCCATGGCCTGCAGAGCCAGCTACAGCAGGGGAAAATGGATTCTGCTGAAATGTGCACCTTATTAACAACTCTAATCCTAAACCATTGCTGTTCATGAAAATAATACATTCTCGAGAGTTCAGCTGGAGTTGTATAATCTGTAGAGCTAAGCACATGTGTAACTATTTTCAGGTCAAAAGAAAAGTGTGTGTACAAGTGCAGGCTTGTCCTTCCGGGCAGGCTGATGATGGTGATCCCACCCCCCTACAGAGGTGAGCACACAGGCAAATGTCTGGGAGGCAGCTGGTGCCTGACATCTGGAAACGGGATAACAGCGTTACTTACAGCCTCTGGAAACAGGCTAACAGAGTTTGTTTAAAACTGAGACCCCGGATGACCCAGGAGATGGGATCCACTGGATCAGGTGTCTCAGGCCCACAGGTTTCCCTTTTACAGATGGATTTTGCTGCCTCCCCAGCAGCAACCTCTTACATTTATTCCTGTATGTAATAACTATTTAATGCACTAACCGGAAGCCAAAATAACCCCCTCCTCCAGTAATGAGGACTCTTTCCTTGGCAGCGTTTCCTTCTTCCATCCTCTTTCCTTTGGCACTGTGCGCTGGAACTGACCTATAAAACACATCGCGAATGCACACATTAACACCAATCCGCGTTTTAGCATCAGCGCACGTCCCCGCAGTTATTCCTTGATCTCGTTCAAGCTTTAATTGCAGCCCTGTGCTTCCCCGGCTGCCAGGAGGAGATTCAGCGCCGGGATCGCTCCAAAGGGAGGATGTTCCCGGAGGAGGGAGCCCTGCGGTGGGGCCGTGTCCCCCCCCGGTGCCGTGCCCCACCTCGGTGCCGTGTCCCCCCCGGTACCTGCGGTGCCGTGTCCTCCCCCGGTGCCGTGTCCCCCCGGTGCCGTGTCCTCCCCCGGTGCCGTGTCCCCCCCGGTGCCGTGTCACCCCCGGTGCCGTGTCCCCCCCGGTACCTGCGGTGCCGCTCCGTCCCTGCGCGCTCCGGCCGCGCTTCCCGGGGCGGTGCCGGATCCCGGCAAATGGAGCCGGGGGGGCGGGGGCCGGGCCGAGATGGCGGCGGGGACACCCGGCCTGTGCCGGCCCTGCCAGCCCCGGCTGTGTGGGTGGATGTGCCGGGAAGGTGCCGCCGGTGCCCTCCCCTCGCAGCCTGAGGCGCTCTGGAACGGGGGCTCGCGGGTTGGTGGGGAAATCGGAGCCTTTCCCCGGCCCGATGTTTGTACCGCACCCTTGGNTATTTGTGGCCTTCCAGTACCTGAAGGGAACTTACAGGAAGGATGGGGCAAGACTTTGCAGTACGTGTAGTGACAGGATAAGGGGGAATGACTTCAGATTGAAAGAAAGTAGGATTAGATTGGATACTATGAACAAATTCTTCCCTCTGAGGGTGCTGAGGTCTTGGCAGAGGTTGCCCAGCAAAGTAGTGGCTGCCCCATTACAAGGCCAAGCTGGATGGGCTTTAGAGCAACCTGATCTAGTGGAAGGTGTCCCTGCCCATGGCAGGAGGTTGGAACTGGGTGATCCTCAAGGTCCCTTCCAACCCAAACTACTCTGTGATTCCCTCAGGGGGTTCCTGCAAGTGTCATCCCAGGGTGTGAGGCTCTGCAGAGGTATGGGATACTTAAGAGAGGCTGAGGAGCCCTTGAGCCATGGGCAATTTGAGTGGACAGGGGAGTTTCTGGGCTTCTTGTTGAACATTTCTTCACACAAAGGGTTGTCAAGCATTGGAATGGGCTGCCCAGGGAGGTGCTGGAGTTACCAGCCCTGGAGATGTTCCAGAAACAACTGGACATGGCAGTGCTGTGGTTTAGTTGACAAGGTGGTGTTGGGTCGAAGGTTGGACTCGATGATCCTGGAGGTCTTTTCCAGCCTGAATGATTCTGTGATTTCCCGGTGCTCTGAAGGTACCACAGCTGCCTTTGAATGTCCCACCATGTCTGGGAGAGCTGTGCCCTCACAGCATTGCCGTGGATGAAAGTGGCTGTCCCACATCCTGCTGCATTTGTCGTGCGCCTGAACCATGGAACACACTCACAGGAGCCTGCAGTGCCCCGTGCAGAGGCTGAGATGTTTCTGGCAGTGGGAGGACACTGCACAGCACTGCCTGGCTGCAGCAGAACTGCTCCTGAGTTCAGTGTCAGCACTCCCGGCTGTCTGTGAGAGAGAGCCGTAATAGGAAAACAACGGAGAGTTACACGATCAAGGTCTGGCTTGTGGTGTATTCCATTTTTCATCTGCAGAACTGAGCCACTTGGGGAATGTCAGAGAGTGGATTCAGTGTCAAAACTACTTAAAACCCTGCAAGTTTCTGTTTTGCAAAACCTGGACAGAAGTAGATGCAGTAGGCTCTGTTGTATTTTTGATCGATGGCTGGCAAGAATTAGAACCAAACAGATTCTAAGAATTCTGTAAGTACTAAAGATTTTTTAGCAATGATTTCTTGCTGGTGAACCTCTGGGACTCTTAAATAGCAATTTCAAGATGGAGTTGGTGCTGTAGCTGTTCATACAGAGCTGCTGCACCTGTGGAAACGTGCAGAATATCTGGCATGGAGGGCATCCCTCAGTCATAGCTGATTTCCCTGTCTCCTGTCTGTGTAGCAGGAGAGTGGGTTTGAAACAGCCCTGAGACATCCCCTAAGATACCATCCAGACATCTAATCAATGGTGTGTTCACAGAGGTATGAGAATTCTACCTCACAAGCAGAAAAATCACTCACATATTCCTAAATACTAAATATCAGAGTTCTGTGTGGCTGCATATGCCTTCGGGATTTATGCATCATCTTGATGAAGGTTTTGAGAATATTTTCCCAAGTGTTTAATCACCTGCAAAGTCCAGAAGAGTCCTGGACTTTCCTTGAGATCCGTGGATGCAAAAGACTTTGGGGAGTCTCACTGAGATTATGGCACTCAGTGTACTGCTTTTGATCGAAGAGATTGTGTTTGAATGGAGTACTGAAGGATCACAGACCAGCTCAGGTTGGAAGGATATTGCCCTGTTGATCCCCCTGCACAAAGCAGGTTCAGCCAGAGGGGTACCACGGATTTCTGTTGGTGTTGAGTATCTCCAAGGATGGAAACTCCATGTTCAGCCACTTTCTCCTCATAGCTCCCAGAGCTTTGTGCTGTCTGAGCAGTGACCTCACACTCTGTGTTGTGTGAGTAAATCCCTCTGTTTGAATAGCTGTTAACCTCAGCATGACATTTGTCCTCTGGACTTTGGGATGTGCAGGACAATTTGCAGGATTGAGACCCCTGTCTGTACTTTCTGCTTTCTCTTGCTCTCTGCCTGCTGTGTCATCTGCAGTGAGTGAATTGTGTCAGGTTATCTCATAATTATGAATATTGTGACTATAATAAGGTTGTAGTTTAGATACTGTAAAGATGTTGCTCTTAAACCACTATCAGTTTTATTTCTCATTTTAGTGAACTGTCCTTTTTGGCTTCAGAGAATAGTGAGGAGCATTCATTCCTTCAAAATGGTGACACCTATGAAAGCTGTGGGTAAATATGCTCATTTTACATTGACAGGTCTGATGTTAAGGCTTGACACTCTCAGATCTCAGTTTTGCACAACCCATTTATTACTATTTTTTCATTTCCTGTGAGACTCTGCTTTTCCTAAGGTTTTATGGACTTTCTGAATCTATCTTAAATTCTGTTTTGCCATCAAATAAATGGACTTCCAGTTTTATTTTATACGTAACAGAATGTTTGGCCTGAGATTGTGTCTTTCTTTAAAAAAACACATGTAAACCCTACTTTTACCTTTAAAGATCCAGGCTTTTTGGAGCATGCCCTGCATATATCTCAGCATGCAGGGAATGAGACTATGCTACAGTCACTTGAAGAGATTACATTGATACCTTGAATTGCACGTCAGGATAGAAGGAATTGCAGTGTAAGTGGGAGCTATCTGCAATGAACCTGAAATGGGCTGCAAAGGAATCCTTAAATCAGTTAAATAAGCAGCTGCTGTAAGCAGTGGAAGTTAGAAAGAATGAGCAATGAAATAATTAATTATTCTTTCATAGTATGTTGGTTCATCTGGTTCCCTTTGCAATTTAAAATACTTAGCTAGTACAATTATTTTTGTCATCAAAATCCAAAGCATGCCAGCAGTTTATTTCAGGAAGCAGGGCAATATTTCATCTGGGGAAATAAACCTTAGCTCACTGTTTTCTTACTATTTGATCGATTTCTTTTAGGTATTACTTAATTGTGATTTTTTTTTTTCATTGAACAGTGCAATGAGAGAAGAGAACAGGATTTAAAACTAGGTTAGGACCAACCATGTTTATGGCCTTATTAAAACATATAAAACCAACTGGTTAAAATATTACTAAGGAGGTGAAACCAGAACCTTGATTGTGAATGGAATTAGAATTGTAATGTTCAAAATTAGAATCAAACATTCAATCTAGATTAGATTGGAATATATTTCAAGGAGGACTGTTATGGATAAAAATGCCAGTCTGAGTTTTAGTCTTGGCTCTGGCAGGGGTTTTCCTTAGTGACCTTCAGAACCACTGATTTGTGTTCTGTGGCAGAGGTGTCATTGAACTTCCACCCTGTCCAAGGTTGTGGTCATGCTGGTTTCATTTGTGTTTCTGATTCTCAAATTTGTTTGGGAGCTGCCATAAAAATGTTAATAAACCAGGAAATCAATTGTATGGAGCTTAAAAAGCTCAGAGAAGTGTGCAAGTTACACCCTTTGAGAATGTTAGCACTGACTTCTTAGGGCAGCTGTCGACTGTACAGTGTTGCTTGTGGAAGTGCCACACCTCTGGTGATGTGGAGATGACCATCCAAAGTGCTTCTAGTTGCTTTTTCCTGTGAGTTCCAGTAATGGAAAAACTTAGCCTATTTCTTCCACACTGAGAAAGGACAAGGATTTCAGTATTAATTGTATTTACTGCTTAGGAAACACCATTCACTGAATTGTTCATCCGAGCAGTTGCTTTATATCATTTTCCCAATCTAATTCTGCTGTGCTCTCTCACTTCAGGAGATATAACTTTATAAACATTTTAGTCCTGGCTAGAAGGAGGTGCAGGGAGTAGTGGATTCCTTATCAAAGTAGGAATTCACAAAATGGAAAGGAGCCTCTACTCAGCAGTCTTGCAAAGGGTCAGATTGTTTGCAGAGGGTTTTGAGATCCTCGGGTGAAGGAAGATTTTTAATGTTGCACTGAAGATATGTGGGCTTTGTTATATAATTCTTTCTATACTGTCAAAAATGAAATCTCCATTTTTATTATAGTTTTGGGATCATCTTGAGCTTGGATGTGGATTTGGGGGTGAATATTAACCTGTAGCTAACAAGTTCCTTTTCATACCTGTGCAGAAGCTGGGTCCAGTGAAGAGCCCATGGAGGGAGGGGAATGTGATGCTGTCCCTGCTCACAGGTTCTGTCCCTCCTCATTTGCTCGAGGCAGCTCTGCTGAAGGCTGTGCAGGAGGGAACCTTCCATCCCCCCCTTCCCCAGGAGCAGCTCTGGCCTGGGGTGTGGGTGCAGTCAGCTTTCAGAAGGTACAAACTGCTCAAACTTCAGCTGTTTCACCCCAAAATGTAGCTGGGGTGGAAATACCAAGCAGCTGCCAGTCAGACCAACTACTTAAAGTGTGTGGATGGTTCCTTCTGCAGTTCCATCCTCAGATAACACCCGTGCCCTGAGAGAGGGTGCTGTTGTGCCACAGTGCTGCAGCACTGACACCGTTCATGTCACTGCTGTATTTGATGTCAGGGCTCAGTTACCAGCGAGGTGTTTCACACAACACATGTGCACAGCCAGGTGTAAACAACAGGCTGACACAGATTCCTCCTTCACAGAGCAGAGCAATTCAGGCTCAGTAGTCATGTCTTGGCTAACTTGGATTTTCTGGGTGGGTTGCACTGTGGTCACCTTCAGCGCGTTAGTTGTGAAAAAATCATTGCTATAAAAGACACTGAAAATGCTTGGAATTCTTTTGGTGAAGATTCTTGAGGAACAGGCTTGATTCTGAGGTGTCCATTCAGCAGTAGGAAGTGATGCATGCATTCTGTGGAGCCATCAGAAATTAACTTCTCTTCCGTTCTGCAATGCTTTGAAAACGTAGATTATCCTGTTTCCAAAAGTAGCAGTTATTTATCCTAAAGGGAAGGGGAGGAAGTTTGCATATTTTGGGATAAGTGAATGGTTGAGCCCAGGACTGAGAATAACCTGTGTTCTCCCTTTTTACTTTGATGACAAATTGCTGTTTGTGCTCTGTTTGCCTCTTTGTGTGCCCTGCAGGGCACATCAATAACCCACTTTTTAGAATGAGTGTATATTAATCTTCATAACCTCCATGGAGCTGAACAGAGTCCACAGGGACTCACCCACTCCTAAGCATTTCAGTGCAGGTGTCTGAAGTCAGTGTTTGCTCCTGTGATGTTGATCTTAAGCTCCCTTAAGCCCCGTGTGTTTTTTTAAGTGGTAATTTGACCAGAGTGTTACCTGATGTTCCGAGGTGTTGATATCTGTTTGCATAACATTCTGCACTGATACAGTCCTGAGCAGTGCAAGGTGATGCTATCCAATGTAATTGCAGCACCAGTAAAAGCCACATTTTAGCTCATCCTGTAACCTCATTAATAATTTCACTATTGCAGAGGGGGCACACAGGACTGCAAGGGCTCAAGGATTGAGCCTCTTTGTACCTGAAAGGATTATATATTTTAAAAGTTAGCATGTTGAGAAATGTCTTATGGAAAGACGAGTAAAATATTATTGAAAATACTGTCAGAGATGTTTTTGCTCTCAGGGTAGGGGAGGACAGGTCTTGGAATGCAGTGCTGAATGTCTTTGATTCTGTAACTTAAAGCAAGTCTTCTAAATTTTCTGTAGGAAGCTATTTCAGAAGGTAATTATACACTTACATTTCAGTAATTGTCTGATTCAGTTTCAAGTGTGATTGATGTCCATCCAGATGCCCTTATTTACCACACTAACAACGAGGAAAGGCTTCCCTGTTGAAGTAATTTATAATTTAATTCAGCTATCCATAGGTTTACAGAAATCTTACCCTCCAGCAGAAGCAAGATGAGGTTGGTCTGTTATGAATCGTTGACACTAATAATTGAACACCCAGTTGATGGTACTACTTTGATCTTTTGCAAGGATCTAAGGGATCTTTCAGCTTCACAGGCAGCTAATCATGACTTGTAGATACCACATGGAGAACAAACTCAAGGCAAAATGTGTTCATTAATCCACATTTTGTACTGTGCTGATTTTCTGTGTGTGTGTAAGAAGTCTGCAGGCACTGGTGGTGAGGATGAGATGTGTCAGCAAGAACACCAGGGCCTGAATCTGTTGGGGCACTTCTGTGGGTTTCTCAGTGGGAAATGTACTTGATGAGGGGGAAAGGAGGTGTATTTGCTGAGGAAATGTCTTCCATCTTCACACTCCTGGTGCCTTCATATTCCTGGTTCGGTCTCCCATTTTCAGGAACTGCAAGAAAACAGAACAGACACTGGCTGAAAAAATGTTCCTACCATTTAGTTCCCTAATGACCTTGAAAACATTCCAAAAATTACATAATTTATCAGAAGAAAGATTAGGTAAGAGTTTGAAATAGGGGAAAACAAACTCAAAAAAAGACAAAATCTCTTGCTTCAGCTGTGCTTGAGCGAGATAACCTCCATAAGGCTTCCTTAGTGGCATCTTGGTATTTACAAGAGCACCACACTCTTGTATATGATTGATACTGATTTATTCTGTTCCACAAAACTAATGATTGTAGAATTCAGAAATCATAAGCATTTTATCATGGCCTGATGTGTGACTCTACTCTGAGCTATTTCAAAAGAAGAGATTTTGACAAAATCCCAAGTTTTCCTTTAAAAGGGCTTTGTTCAGAACCAAAAATTTTGACGGTTCAGAGCACTTGGTCAAAACAAAATAAATCCAATAGCTCTAAAATGAGGCAAAATTACTGAAGTTACAAAGATTAGATATTTATAATGTGCATTTTTCTTCTGTTCAAAAACCTTATTTGGATGTGTTTTATCCTGGACTGGTAACGTGAGGAAGGTGTTCAAAGTGGGATCTATTCAACTAGATGTGTCCTATAGCTTACAGTAATTTACTACAAGTTATTCTTGCTCCAGATTTTCACTCCTTGTGGCAGAAGTTGTGGGTGCAGCATCTGCTCGTAACTAATTTTGAATTCTTGTTACTTTTGAAGGAGAAGCAAGATCTGAATAACCGAGGAATTGAAATATCTGATTTTTTCTTTGATTCTTAGGGTAAAGCAGTTCTGAATGAGCTCTGCATTTGAAGTGCTGCTTCAATGTCTTTCAGAGAGTATCCAGCCCATAGAAACAGAATTTGTGCCAGTGGAAAACACTGGATTAATTCCAGTCATACATCAGCTTAATTCTTCATTCATCATAGGAACATGGAAGAAGCAAACATCAAACACATTTATGGACAAACTGCATAATGAAATGTTCTTCTAGATGACTTAGAGGAACAACATGTTCTAGTAACTGGCTTTCTTGTATAATGAAGGTTTCTCAAGTCGAATACGTAATCTTCAAGTTACCAAAAAAAAAATTGTCCCAAAGAACTCGTGGTTTAGCAGCCATCATTTTAACACTTTGGTTTTAACACCAAAGAGAGAACATTGTCTGGTGCAGTTGTTTCCCCAAGTCTTTGACTTTACACTGCCTGAGCTCCTTTGCCCTGTTAAAAATTGCTCTGGGAAAGCCCATGAAAGCAGTTTGAGTGGCCAGTGAGAATCCCTTCAGTGCCATACTGTTAACAGCAAAGCCAGCAGATTTCACCATTTGTGTTCTTCATGTAGTTTGGTCCTGGCTCCTTTCCCTACTGCCATAAATAAAGGTAATCTCTGCTAGGAACAGGCATCAACTCCAGCAGGCAGTTAATCACACTTCAACAGCATGCACATTATTAGCTTATCAGGCAGAACCATCCCCCCTCCCATCAGGTTTCATCTGTGTATGAAGAAAATGCCTTCCATAACTGTAATTGAGAAACCAAAATGACTCAGAGTTTGGAGGTGTCAATAAGAACATGTTATGCAGCCAAACTCCCCAAGTCTTGTGTGCAAAATGGGTCACTCTGCTTTTGCCTTGTCAGGGAGGGTTTTGTTCATGATGGACATCCCCTGGTGTCCTGAAGTTTAGTAACTCGAAGAGAATTTCAAAGTTGGGATGTCCCTTGTGAGAACAGGCTACAAACATTCCTCCCATTTTGGCTGGAAACTCCTGTATTATCTCTGCTACAAAGAGACCCAGTCCAAGCAGGGCTGAACAAGGAGGCAGGGCTCCATCTCCTGTAGATTACGCTTTAAAAAGGGGTCTCAGTTAACATCTGCTGCCACCAAATCCAGCTTTAATGGGTAGTCTTGGTGCAATATGACATCATTAATGTGTATTCCATAATTCAGACTTCTTAAGATTAGAATTATCAGATTATTTGAGTTACTGAATTTCTTGAACAAGTTGACTTCTTGGTGCTCCTGGCCATAACAGCTGATATATTTATCATGGACTGATATCACTTCACTTGGGGTGAAGGTGCTGTGTGTTACAAACTCTTATCCTTTCTTTCTATATCCTTCCTTTCCTATCCTTTACTTTATTTCTTTATGGAATAAATAGAGTAATATTTAGTGTACAAATTAAGGCTGAATTAAACATATGCATGTGAATGCTACAGAGTACAGTTCACATGTAGTAGCTAGAGCTTGTTTAGTGCCTCATGCTGGAGGCTGCACAACAGCACTCTAAGAAAGGTTGTCAGAGTAATTCTTTCCCCTCTGGTGCCTGTGTTGTGTGGCTGCATCTGCAGCCTTTGAGTTATGACTGCTGTATTTCAACTGCACTTTCTGAAGTCTCTGGGTGATGGAGCTGTCCAATTTTGACTCTTTTAGTAGCTGAACTGTTCTCTTGCAGGTGAGGTACCAACTGTAAACCTTTAACACCATTTATATAAGTCTTCAAGGTCCTTTACTGTAAATACTGATTTTATAAAAGCTTTCTGTGTTCTCTGGCATTTTAGAGATTTTAGAGATTACAAAAGGACATATTTATAGCAGCACAAACTCAAGTATGTGATGGCATTCAAAAGAATGGATGAAAATAATTGTTGTCACTTCTCCCCTTTTTCATTACAAGTCTTTGTATTTCCCTCTTAATTTTCTGTCTTGCATTACTGTAAAGTTGAAGTTTCAGTTTCATGGATAATTTGTTGAATGAATTCCTGTTTGTGCAGGTGTGTACAAGGCTGGATTGTGCTTTAGCCTCATGAGTTTGCAGTAGCTGTTCAACATGCTCACAAAATTTCACAGAGTATAAAGTTCCAGTTTTAAAGATTCCAGTGTTACCAGCTTCTGTCCTGTGTCTGATGATCCCAGGGGGTCTTTTCCAACCTAAATGATTCTTAGCCCTTAAAAACACTCATCTGAGACTCAGCTTTGTACTTTTTCCACCTGTGAGGTATCTCCTCTCTGACCTCTGTTGGTTAAATCCTGAGTTTTGCATGGCACTTCTGTTCTCAGAAGGGACACAGTGGGAGGCAGGGTCCCCCTCAGCTCCTTCCAGCTGGGCTTGGCTTCAAGGAAGATGTGTGAAAGGTAAGAGTGGGGTGCAAAGAATCCCTCCCAGAACTGTGAAACTGAGGCAGTGCTCAGGACTGAACCTGTAGCAATTCTGCAAAACACCACCCTGTAGGGAGCCTTGCCTGGATTAGCATCTCACTGCTGCTTTGTCCATAAATTCTAGCTCAGTGTGCCTCTGCTGCAATGCAGGTACAGTTCGTGCCTCACTGAAGATCTTGGATTTCAGACTTGTTTTGATGGCAAGTTGGTTCAAGTTTGAACAACCCGTGCCTTCAACAAAAGAGTAGGAAGAGCCTCACACTCAGAATTTTAAAACTCCCATCATTTAAAAAAAATATTTATCTTCAGTTATTGTGCTTGGATTTATCCATGCTGAAATTCTGTTTCTGATAACAGACATGAACCAAGTGAGGATGATAACATCAGATAAAGTATATAGAAGAGGATTATCTTGTGTGTAGGAAACACTCTGAATCACAACACCGAGACCAGGTGTGTCATAGTTACAATTGGCCATGGGCAAAATCTTCATACAATAACATTTTAATTCATGCTTTTGGCATGATTCCCATGGATTAGTAATATCTTCTTTCCTTGTCTTTCTGTGTAAAAGCAATTTTTTCCCACCTGTATCTGGCCATTTACATATGTTCATATGTAAACATTTCTTACACTTCTCTCTGATTCAGACAGATGCTGACGCCTTTCTGATGAGCCCTTCCAGTCTCCACTGCCCACTTTGGACTTTCTCAGCTGGGCATCTTCCTACTTTTTCTCATTCTCCAGAGAAATTCTGTATCAGCATCTACAGCACAATTCTCAGCTGGCCTTTGCTGTGATGTCTGGAAAGTGTTATTTGATGGGGTGTCGGCTATGTGTGCTCCAAGAGCACTTCCCGTCAGGATGATCCCTGTGTGTGTGAGCACAGCACTGAGAGCCACGATCCAGGGGTTCTCAGCTGGGATTCTTCACTAAATAGAAGATGATCTCTGTGCTTCAGTTCATTGATATGTTCTGTGGGAATGGTATTTCCTCCTTGGAGCATTTATGACATCTAAGTACTTAAATATGCCTGGTGGAAAGAAGTGCTGTTGAAAGAGAGATTGTGCCAGCAGAGTTTTTCTTCAAAATACCTCTTTCTTCTCTATTTCCTGTTCTAGAATCTGGTTTCTAGAGGTACTTAATTCTTTCCCACTTTTCCAAATGTAGTTGGGTGCCTCATTTCCATTTGCCATTTTGAATAGAACTGTGGGGATGGAAGACTGAGGGACGAATCAGTTATCAGCAGTTAAACATATGAAGGGAAAATTATACTCCTAAGGATACAAACATATTCCATCTAAATTTTTTTGGTTTAGTTTGAATTTTACTAGTGAAGTTTAATCAATATCTGTTGATTTGCCTCAGTACTTCCTGTGGTCCATTTTTAATGACTGCTTGGAAAACCCCCTGCCTGTCTCTACTACAGTCATTGAGTGGCTTTCTCTGGGACCATCTCTCACTATTTGGGACATCTCCTTTTCAAGCTGCATTATTTTATCAAATGTAATGATAATTGACTCTTTTTAACCAGTTATAAGGGTAAGAACTTTTAAACTTTAAACTTTCAAATGACATTGAAATTCTTGTTTTATCAGCACGAAGATGTATTTGACGTCATCTTTTACTTTCTTTAAAAATAAAAAACCCAGTTGAAAGGAAGCAAAAATTACTCCTAGGTACTTTTAAATCCTAGCTTCAGTCCATAAATTTGACTGTAGGCTTAAATTGAAAAAACGTAATATTTAACAGGTAACATAAAATCCTTAAGAATTGGATATGCTCTCTGCTTTAAAATGTTAGAACTCAGGAAAAGGGAATCAAACTTACATATGAGCTCATTGTTAAAAGTAATTGAGAACTGAAAGCCTCCTTGGATACCTGTGTGTATCCTCTTAAAGTTGATAGAAACTGTGTGAGAACTTTCCTGCAAGCACGTGTCTGGAATAGCTCTTAGGCATGGGCTGTCTGATGATATTCCAGCCTGTTAGAGTAGAACTCCTGTAACCTGGAACACCTTTGTGTTGTTTCAGAACACTGTCAATGTGTTCACAGAATTTTTTGCCCCTCAGTTGCAGGTGTGGTTCAGTGGTGAGCAAAAGTAGCTCCCTTCTGGTGCCCAATTGCATCCCATATTTCAGCTCAGTTCCTGCAGACATTTGTTCTCTGCTGAGGTCCTATCCTGACTTGCATCCCTAACAGAGAGAGAAAAACTCTACCACATTATAGAGGATGGGTTAAGAACTATAAAGGGTTATTAATTTTAATAACTGTGTTCTGAATCTGCCCATATATGTAGATATAAATATAAAAACCCCAGAAATTCCAGGGACAAGACACAGAACCTGTCTGCCATCTGACATTTTTGACAAGCTCTCCAGAATTAATCTGTCTGGGAGCTGCTATGCTCAGCTTAATTATGGAAAGGCTGCATCTGTGTTCAAAGCTGTTGAGAGAGAAAAAAGAAAGTAAAAATGTCCACTAGGTTTGATTAGCTGCTTTCAGCCTGATGAATAAAGACAGATGGTTGCTAGTTATTTTTCCTTAATGGATTTTGGATCTCCATTTGGTGGATGAGTTAAAGTTATAGGTCCCAAATCTGCCTTTGAAGCTACGCCTGCCTAGCCCTTAGTGATTCTAGCAAAGTTTGTGTGCCTCCAAGAGAGAGGTTTGCCCCGAGGCTGTTGTATATATTGTTAAAAACAGTTTTGAAATTAGAAAATAAAAGTGAAGCGATACTTTACAGTATTAATAAAACAAGCTACGAACTCTGCACAGCTCAGGAAGGAATCCCTTACAAGGGATGATTATTTTGAAGTGCCTGTGCAGACTTATCCCCGTAGAATCTGTGCCTGTTTGGGAATGACCTCCACCTGGAGCCTGACAATATTTTAATACCGACTTTAAAACTTGGAGAAGTTCATTTTAAAGTTGCACTAGCTAGTTGTGTCACCTGGAAAGTGAAATAAAGTTTTATGGTGTAGGTTCATTTGCATGAATGGGTTATCATATCTCAGATCCAGGTGGGGAAGGTCTTTAAGGCAGGCTCTAATTCTCGCAGGTGTGCATGTTTAAAAACATGGCTATGAATATTTCTTTCCTTTGCTTGCCTATGAATATCTGTGTTTATTTTTAAGAATGGGCATAAGTGTCTGTGAGCTTGGGCTCTCGGGGAACATTTAGGCCTAATGGGTCTCGGGACTGTCATCCAGCAACCTATTAAATCATCTGTGTAGTTTTATGTGTGGAGAGTCACAGTGATTTTAATGGGATTAAATCTGCTTACATCCAAACAATTTTTGAGTCGGGGTTAAGGTTGCTGCATGATAAAAAATGTTTAAGATGGACAATATAATAAAGAGAAGCAAACCAACAATTACATTGAATATAGAGATTTTTCCATAGCCAGTGGATTGCCCAGAGAAAAAACACCATTTAACTAAAATGCTGCCTGCCACAGAACCATCACACCCCCCAAAAATCCTGAAAGGGGCCTTGAGGGGTTGTTTGTCCCCCTGCTCCGTGGCAGGATCATCTGTCACCGAGTCATTCCCGAATTGAATGCAATTGCAGCAGTGTACGAGCAGCACAAAAATGGCTGAAAAACGCCAGGAATGGGAACGTCCTTCAGATCCCAGCACTGAAGGGGAAATCGGGGACATCCGGCCCGTAGCATTCAATCAAAGCAATAACGTAAGTCATTGATTACACACAGAGTGAGGTCACAGTCCCTCCACAGGAAAAATGCATGGCTTCAGCCTTTGGAAGCGAGGGGCTTGTCCTTCAGGTGACAGCAAACAGAGTGCGCCGAGGGCAGGTGACACTTTGTCACGGCTGATTGCTTCGTGCTTTTTGAATCACGGCTCGTTTTTCATCTCATTTTGCTTTGGCTTTCATTTCAAAGGCTGCCTGATGTCACTCTGAGGAAAACCTAAAAATAAGCGAGTTCCACTTGTGAGGGGCAGGGATGTGTGTAAGGGTTTGCAGGTGGAGGGAAGGCACGTGGCAGATGTGCACAGTTAATAACCTGAGTGACAACGGGGAGATGCTGCCACCCATTCTCCTTCATCCCCTTTGCAGAGTCCGTGCTCAGAGCTCAGACGTGGTCTGGGGCTCTAAGTTGTATGTGATTCATTTTTAATGTTGTCACCATCTACAGTGAATGACAAGTTATGTTGGTGATGTTGTAAACCCCCCCACTTCAAAGGGACTCTTCGAGACAGCTTCTCTATCCACACGTGCTTTAATCAGACTTCTGATTACGGTGCTTGCCTAATTTTCTGGTTTACCTCTATATTTACACTGCTGTTTATGAATGTAACTGCACCAAAAATTATGTGACTTTTGCATAGATAATTACCTAAGTGTTTGAAAACATTTTGTGGTCTAACATTAAGATGTATGGAAAGCGTTGGATGTAAACCAGATGTGTCTCCAGCCTGCCAAGGTTTGACGATACGCAGGAGGAAGAGTTACAGAAGGGTGATGCAGAATGTGGTTTTTATCTGATGTAGATATGGTTGATGTGACTTGTGGTTAGGGCAGAGCATCAGAACTAAGGCAGGCAAAACTGCATCCGCTTTTCAGGAAGCACCTGCAAAGAAACAGTCGGGCTGTGGGCTATGAAAGTGAGGAAATCCTTTGTGTTCTGAGCACAGAGATGCTGCTGTTAGCTTCAGAGAGGCAAAGCTGCAGAGACGAGAAGGGAATAGGGAGATCCAATTAAAATCTAGTTGGAAAAACAAACTAAATTTCCAGTTGAGAGTACAGCTTATGTCTTTATTTCTCATTTATTAAGGCATGACTATGCTGTGCTCCGTCCTCAGCAGGGCTGGAATGTTACTGTGAATATACCAGAGGAAATTTTAGGGAACAGTCTGTGCTGTCAGAGAAATGCACTAAGATAAAGTGGTATCTTTTCTTCTAACACTGATGGTTCTCTGCAAACCATTTCATGTTACTGGATGACAGAAAAAAGGCAAGCAAGTGTAATTTCTCAGGAGGATAACCTAGAGATGATTCTTGGCTAACTTCCTAAAGAGTGCCTAATTGCCTTTAGGTTTTCTGATTCTATCCTCTTCTTGGAAAATAATCACAACTGGGTTGATAAAAATGACTTCTTTTGGAAAGAGTGCAACCCCCTTTTAGCTCTTCCTGAAAGCCCAGAGATACATGGATGTCTGGAGGGTTTGAGGAGAAAACCTCCCATGCAAATACAAAGGAGTGGTCATAATTTTAATGATTTCTCTGATGTTTTGTCTATTGCAGAAAATTTACAAAGGGTGATTAGAGTTCTTGTAAATACTGAAGCAGAACTTACAGCCCTTGGCTTCATTTACAGGTCCAAATTTGCCATCAGTACAGTCATTCTTCACTCTGAGGTTCTTTCTTACATTGAAGAAAGATGTAAGAGATTTAGTTAAGGAAATTGTTGTTGCTGTTGTTGTTATTAATGTCTTTTGTTAGTATTGAATTGTGAGGAATGATGGGCTACAGTTTTCTGTTCACTGCCAAGGGATGATCTTCAGGATCTATTGTCTATCTCTGAATTTACAATATTTGCCATTATTATATTTCTAAAAACAAATTCTCCAGCAGCTTAGAGGTAAAAGATATTTCTTACTTTTCTTTAATAGGTATATACTTTATTTGACAGGAATTATTTTCCCTAAGGTTCTATTAAATAAATAGTTCGAAGACAAAGGAGAGGTTGCACAGCTTTATTTTCACTGATGAAAAGGTACATAATCCTTTTTTGCTTTAATTCAGTTCATGCCTGTGAGTTCAGAGATCTTAATTCACAAAGGTACTTGGCTGCATTTCTGGCTTTAGGCAGAGTAATGGTTTTGTTGTCTTTACTGGGACAATTCATGTGCTTCAAATTGAGTGCATGAAGAGAGAACAGGCTGAAGGAAGAGGATTATCTCAACCTTTGTACAGGAGCTCTGCAGAATTTGTAAGAGGAAAATCTGTTTGCCCAAATGAATTTTGTTTGTGGAAGTCTGACAGTTTCTGCATCCAGGACGGACAGCCTGACAAATGTTTTTGTAGCCATTAAGTCCAGCAGAATCCAAATGTATGAAGATGTTTATGTTCTCTCAGAAGCTGCAGCAATAAAAGTAAGTAATTTCTTTTTTTTCCCCTGCTCCTGTATGTATTTACTCACTAGAATATTGTTTCTGTCTTGGTTAATGACTCATTTGTTGAAACAGATTCCAACCTGTTTTGTGCCGAAATTATTTTCCAGGAAAAGCCTCGTGTACCAGAACCTCCCTTCAGAACCTGAAATGCAGAGCCCTGACCCAAGCCACAAAAGAACACGAAGCACACGGAGCAGGAGCTCTCAGGAGCCACAGTCACTACACTGCATAGGTGAAAAAGCCTGAATCAGCAGGAAAAATAGTAAATTGAAGAGTTCTGTGGGAAATCATAACCTGAAATGAAAAACAAATCTGTGACTGGCAGGGAAAGCTGAAGCAGAGATTGGATGCGTGGAAAAAAGTGCTTCATGCTTCTAGACAGTGTAATTGATGTTCCACCTGGGACAGAAGAATATCAGTTGTATCCAGCTGGGACAGCAGCTATTGGATATGACTCGTGCTACTTCTGGCTGAAGGGAAAATGCTGAAAGGAAAAAAATACTGACTGGTAAATTATTGGAAAGTGCAAAGAAAGCCCTTGGGAAAAGTGGCCAAAGAATTGAAAAACAATGCAGGATGAGGTAACAGAGACATGCCTGAAAACCTCGTGGTTGAACTGGAAGCTTCTACTGCGCTGGAAAGTCACAGAGGCTTTAAAAAATTATAAACATCAGGAAAATTACTGAACTCAAAAGGGAGCCATGAAAAGCAAAGACAGAAGAGAGCTCTTTACCAAGGCAGAACCAAGAAAGAGCTTGGTGCATTTCTAAGAAGTTGTGACCATGCTCAGCTTCACCACATTTCAAAGGAACTGGGGAACCTGAACTTTTCTTCTGTCCTTTTTTTGTGTTAAGAGCAGCAATCGAAAGCACAGGCTGCAGCCATCATGGTGAAAAACACAGAGCCAGCAAAGGATGACAGGAGAAAAGCTTCAAGAAGTGGGGAGGAAGTAAGTGAGGTATCTGTCAAGAAGGGATTTAACCTCCACGAGGAGTTTAGGGAACGTGGAGTCAACAATTTGATGTCTATGATAAAGATCCCTCACACTAGAGGGGTGTCCTTGCTTTGTCCTGGTGACAGTCTTCTGCAGGGATACTACACCAGGTGAAAGGTGCTGACTGTAGGATTTGAAGGAAGAGAAGCTGAATTTTGAGAAACTGGCTGTTCATGTCGCTGATTGCCACGGAGTGATCGTTCTCCAGACACCTTCTTTTGCTGTTGAGTAACTGACCTTCAAGAGTCCTCACTCACCATGAAGAGGTTTGGATGGTGGGGCACACATCTGCAAAGTCCCCAGGAGAAACATCAGGAACAGGCACAGAGATCACAGTGCTCAGTGAGGGTGAGCAGTGGCACAGCAGCTGGCTCAGCCAGGATTGTTTCTCTGCTGCTGTTTGCCACTGGCATGGACTCACTCTGGAATCAGGGTCCAGACTTTAGTACAGGCTCTGGAGCTTTCCAGGGCATTAAAGGACAGGGCACTGAGTTACTGTCAGGTGGCTCTGAAAAGCCATCTCTCTTCTCTTGGAAGAAAGAACTGTCCTGGCATGGGCAGGTCGAGCTTAGCCCCAAATCAATTAACTTAAACCCATTCTTGTTGTAGCACAGATGTCATGGTGGTGCAACGTCCTGACAATTTGGAGGAGCCTTCTTTTTTCCAGGAAACTCTAAGAAGAAGGTGAGATAATGGTGTATATTCATAGCATGAGTAAGAATGGCATAGAGAACCAGGAAATAATGCAAACTCAATTGCAATCCTGGGCTACTATACAGCTTTTAGAGCTGGAGACAGCCCAAAGGGGTAGAGGGGAAAGCAGGTGCTTTTTCAAGATGAGTCGTTGGCACAGGATGATAAAAACTTACCTTGTGGCAAAACTGTGCTGGAAAATCCTCCAGCAGCAATCTGTCATTGCTGGTGTCAGAGAGTGCAGAGGCTTTGTGAAGTGGGTACTCCACGCTAGCATTTCTCAGCCAGCTTTAGGTCAAACCCTCCTTTTCTGGTGTGTGTGATCTGCACACTTACATGGAATTTTATTCCCACACCAGTGTGAACACATGGTCAGCTTCTCATTAAACGAAGGCTTCAGTGTTTGAGTTTTATACTAAAATTATAAACTGAGCATTGGTTCAGGCAGAGTCAGCCCCCACAGCTGTTCTGCAGGGCTGTGGCTGCAGGCAGGTGTTGTGTCCCTGCACCACAGTGGGTGGGTGTATAAGGAATGCACGTGGCATCCCCAGCTTTCCAAACATCCCCCACCCTGTGAGCTGTGTCTGAGGGAGGGGCTGTGCACAAGCACTAAACATGTTCCAGTGGGGGATGTGGCAGGGGAGACTGGAGCAGAGCTTGCTCTGTAGGTACCAGGCATGGTGGCCACCCCAGCATGGCCCCTCACCCACCTCTGCCTCATCCCCACAGGCTGAGGGGAGCCAGGGCAAACACCAGGCTGGAGGTGGTCACTTGTGCCCCTCATCCCACTATGGAAAAGCTCCATCTCACTGTACCCACCAGTGTGAGAGCTCATGCTCTAAGTGCCATCACATTTGTGATCGTCTGAATTGTGGGATAAAGATCAGTGGTGGAGAGAGTGAAATTCTCCATGAAAATATTTAAGGAGATGCCTTGATGGACAGCAAGGTATAACTGTCCTCGAGAGCAGCGTGCTAATAAAAGCAGAAGCAGCAAATGGCAAAGAGAAGTGAAAATATTTCTCCTTTTGTGCACTGGTGGGAGGATGGGTGGGTGACGGTTCACAAGAGTAATGAATGATGAGCAGACTTTGAGGGTGATGTTCCTTGAAAAAAGTGACCTCATCTCTGATGTAAACTACCTGCAGAGATATGTAAACACTTTCACTGGCTCAAAAAGTGTATATTCAACAGATCTGTAATCCTGTAAAACCCCAAAGGCGTAATGGAATGGAAATGTGCTCTGTTTCATATCAGGTTTGCACCATGCACTTCAATTTTCAGTGTCTGAAATCAGATAGATCAGCACTACATTGTCTTGGGAAAGCAGCTACATCATGTTAGCTGGGTCTGTGGCAACACAGGCTTGTCTCTCAAATCAGTTACCAGGGATTTTTAAACAGGGTTAAATATGCATCCCTACATTGTGTCTCAATCCCTTTGGCTGGCTGGCTTTTACATTTTTTTTTTTGTTTAAATAACTTTCAGAACACAGCACAGTAGGTGTTAAATCTCTCTAACGTATTTAATTGATTACTTTTCCCCCCCCACAACTTGCTGTGGGTATCAAGCCAGTGATTTCTGTCAAAGCCAAGGTGAATGTCATCACTGGAGGTCAGCTGAACTCTTGATCTCAGGTGTGCTACCTGTGTTCACCTAACAGAGTGCCCCTAATGGCAAACCAGCAAAAACCTGTTCCCAGCCCCTGAATGTCAGTTTGCTGTAGGTATTTGCTGAATGTGGAGTCAGTAAATAGGCAGAGGTGGGCACTAAAGCAGGGAAGGTAATTTAGGGCTTTTTGTTGAAAGAGGAGGGTTACCCATGTGTGATAAAGCCCAAGAGAATTTGTGTTCCAGAGATTAAATAACCCTGGCCTGACTCATTTTTGTCACTGCCCATCAAAAACCAATTCCACTGAAACTACACCCTAAGTTTTTCAAGCAGGAAAGCCTAACTATTTCTCATAAAGGAAACTGTTCCCTTTCTCACCGTCTAGGAAAGTGTACTTTAAAGATATTAAAAAAAAAAAAAAAAGCAGTTAATTCTTTTCCCTGGAGCCAGAGCTTGCTACATCATGTCCATTCCGGGTGCTGTCAATCATTATCCAGCCAGCACGTTGTTCAGAAGGTGGAGCTGTCAGGCAGAAGGAATGAAAGGTAAGGAAAGGAAGGCTTCTGCTCCTTGCTGATGCCAAGGGTAAGTGAGATTATGTCAAACCTTTAAGCAGAGTCCCCTTTCTCTGCCCCACCCCCTGCTCCTATATAACACACACCGCATTTAGCAATACCTGCTTCCACCCAGCCGGGGGTGGGGCGCGAGTGCCGGCTCCTCTCCCCCCTGCCGATGGATGCTCCGGCCAGCAGCCCCCTGGGGTGGCTGTGCGCAGGTGTCACCACCCTCGCTGGGGTCACCATGCTCTGCTCGGCCCAGAGGAGCCCGCTGGACAGAGCCAAGGTGCTGCTCTGGAGCCTCCTGCCCGCCGGGCTGGGGCTGCTGAGTGTGGGCACGCTGGGGGCTGGCGGGGGGCTGGGGGTGTTCGTGGCCGTGTGCCTCGTGTGCTCCGTGTGCCTGGGGGACAGGGACCTGCTGCCCGTGGGGGACAGAGCCGTGGTCATCACAGGTAAGGTGCTGCCAGCGCGCAGAACCGAACAAAAACTGCCTTTTCTCGCGAGTGGGCTGGAAAACTTCTTGTCCTCGGGTTAGTGCATGCTTGTGAGAGTTCCTTTTATTCTTTTTTTTTTTTTTTCCTCCCCTGCTTGTTTTATTTGCTCTGGCGGAGATGTTTTTTCCCAGGTAAATAAGTGCTCTGAAATTAAGTAGAAAAGCATCTTAATAGGTGCTATTATTTTTTAGTGTCTCATTTAATCTTTGCAAGTAGCTTTTTAGACATACTTGTGAAATTAACTGGCGCAAGAAGCATAAGAATACTTATGATGGTCTAATTTTTTAGGAGAGACATTAATTCCTGGGAGCCTTCAGAACACTGCATTCATACATTACTTTTGTTTACTTGAATTAATTGTGCTGGTTGTGGATGTAAAGCTGTCTTTCGGGGGGTGTGTGTGTAAACAGAGCACACTGTGTCTATCGTGCACATACTTCAAGACACTGGTTTGGTGCCATCTCTTTGAAACACTGAAATCATCTGGGAGGGAGTAATTCCCTTCACTAGCAGGGAAAGTTCAGAGCTAATTAATTCAGTCTCTATTACCACTCTGATCTACTCAAAACCCACTTTTATTTTGCAGGGATGGCATTTTTGTAGTTTAATGGCTTTTCTCCTGTTTCTTCTAAAACTTTAGGTGTTTTTTGTTTAGATGTTGTTTATTTGTGTTATTCAAACCTTTAAACTGGAGTGCCTGCCAACTGCTTCTTGCACTCTTAATTTGCTGCATTTTGTTTTATTTTCTGTGCTTTTTCCCCCCCCCTCTGGAAAGCTGAATTAAGTTGCTTTGGTTTATATAGCAATTTCTAGCAGAATTTCATTTTGGTTTATAGGGACACCTGGAAATAATTTAGACTTGCCTAGCAAGCTTTAATACAGGGATTAAGGATAAAAGTTGAGAGAGGACAAGATGAGCAGCAAGTTCTCCCCTTGCAGTTTATCTGCCAGCTGGGCTTCTCCCTGCAGGTGTGTCAGATGAAGATGGATATTGGTGTGGGGAGCAGGGAGCGATCCTTTCCCACCCCTGCAGACTCAGGGGATGTGCTTGCACTTGGGCATCTCCTTGCTCTTCATAAGACTGCAAATCTTCAGGACAAAGCACTCTCTGGGAGCTCATCTGCTGTGTAGAATCTGAATTAGAACAATGTAAGGCAGGTAGGAACAGTTGGGTATGGTCCAGTACGGGAATGTGCTTTCCTTGTACCTGTTCTGCAACTGTCCTGAAGAAATGCAAGTTTGGACATCTCTGGCAGCTGAGTAATTTGAGGAGGCTCTTCTTTGTCTTTACTGGAATCCTGTGCAATCCATCAAACCCTCCATCAACTGAAACACAAGTTTTACTCAACGTGTTTTGGTTAAATTGCTCTGATTTTGGCGTCCTTCCCCATACCAGCTATAGGATGTGTGTCTGGGTGCATTTGCAGGTGCAAGGTGCCTTTAAGTCAATTTTGGTGTCACTTTCTGCCGTTTAGACAGGACCTCGGGCAGGCACTTTGTGGAAAACGGTGATTTTAATTATTTTTTCTTTTTCCCTCTGCCTTCCAGCCCTGCAGGGCTGAGGAATGTGGCTGTGTCCTGGGAAACTGCCCTGTGTCCCTCGTGAGACAGCTGCCTTTGGCCGGAGGCTGGAGCAAGCCCTGCTGCTCTGCCTGGGTTCTGTCACACGTTGTTCTGGTCCTCTTGGGATGTTCCTTGTAGGGTGCTGCTCTGCATTATTTATTTAAGCCAGCAGTTCACTGGAGTACCAGGATAAGGGAAAAACTGTGCCCAGTAGTCAGAATGCTTTTCCACGTGGATAACTGTGAGCAGGCTTAAAGCCACTGCTGAAACTCTGCTGTGGATCCTCTTGCTGGGACCAAGAGCTCCAATATCCTTAAAACAGAAGCTCCTGGCATGGAAACACTTTAGGGGTAAATGCAATAGCCACCTTCCCTAAAAAATTAAATTACCACCAAGATCTGAAGTGAGAGGAGTTGTAAAATTCTGTCCTTGCTTAGTCTGTGTGCAGTGGGATGAATTTCTCCCGTTAATTTGGTCTTTCCATTCTTGAGGAGTGGTTTGGTGCATGTTCAGCATGAGTCAATTGTAAATTCTCAGTAATGATTCAGTTACAGTCAGTAGTGACTCCTTTCCTTATTATAAATCTTCTCATAATCCACAAACTCTTTCTCATAGAAGCAAGAGTGTGGTCAGGGAGGAATTACCTATTTTTTCCCATGTATGACGACCTAACTACTCTTTGAATTCTAGGAGTTGAAGAGTAAAGTTTCTCTGAACTTCAATAACGGGTCTGAAACTCAAATCATACTTGTTTTGGAAAAAAACCCAAACAAACAGGGACAAACCCAGCATCAAGCAAAGATAAAAACAACTTTTATTGCTTTCTTGGTATTGCTATGCCCGTCTCAAGTTCAAGTTGCATTGTATTCTGTCCATTCTCAAGTTAAAGCTGCACTGTAAAACTTAGGTATTATGTAGCTGTGGTTGTGTACTTGTTGGGAATGATGAAAGAGGAAGGATTTGATCTAAAAGTAAGGTTTTTCACTAAAAGAAAAAGAAGGAAAGTCACCCCACCCCCAAACCTAGAAATCTGTCGTGTCTGGGATATTTGCAGACTTCTTCATGTCTCTTTAGGGAATTCAAAGAATGCAGGTTTGTTCTGTCAGGTCAGGACTGGAGAAGCTTAATCTGATATTTGTAGTGCTCTGGTGCATCTTCAGCAAACTGCAGACTTCAAAAATGCCTAAAAGCTGGTGCTTTTTTTTTTTCCCTAAGGATTAAATAGAGCATGAGTAATTCTTTTCTCCTTTTTCAGGCTGCACTGATTGATCCAGACATTTAGTACGTGTTTTCCTCAAGGCACCTGGAATTAATATTTTTTCACCTTTCAGGACTAAAGCACCAGTTAAAAGAGAATGCAGAAATGAAGATCTAACATGGTTATGATGAGTCTCTTTGGCAGTCAGATTCTACTGACTACAGATATAGAATGTAGGAGCAGACCTGGGATTAACTCTGGTAATCTCTTCCTTGGTGTGCCAAAATCACAGACTAACCCCCAGAAGTTTATGGTGGGGTTAAGTAGGGAGTATTGCAGCTCTTTCACAAACAAGAAAATAGTAAAAAATCTGGCAGGAGTTCCAGTCCTTTGTCTCACATTCAGATTTCCAGGGTTGGAAGCTGAACACTGATGTGGTAAATTGTTATTGCAGGAGATCCTGGGATGCCTCCATGGATCCCAGCGCACAGCAGCACCCAGGAGCTTTCTCTGCTGTAGCTGCAGTGGAGGATCTGGTGCAGTATTGTGGAACAGGCTGATGTTTTACAGTGTAAAAACTGTACTAATTTATTAAACTCCTCGTTTTCCTCCTAATCTTGTCCTTTGCAAAGCTGCTGAAGCACAGCCCCTATGAACTCCTTCCCTGTCATACCTGTGTCGCTTCACCGGGAGCCTTGGTGGGGACACGGGTGATGTGTTTCTGTCCTTATGGGAGTAAGTGCCTCTGTAAGTGGGAAGAATGGAAATCAGAATTGAAAAAATGGAGAGAAAATTCTTAAAATTAACTTATAATACTTGGAGGTGTTGGTTGATGAGAAGCTGAACGTGACCCAGCACCGTGTGCTGGCAGCCCTGAAATCCAACCATGTCCTGGGCTCCTTCTGAAACCGTGTGGGCAGCAGGGGAGGGAGGGAATTCTGACCTGGACCTGCTGAAGTGAGTCCAGAGAAGGCCACAAAGATGATCAGAGGACTTGGAGCCCTTCTCCTGTGAGCACAGGTGGAGCAAGCTGGGATGGCTCCAGGGAGACCTTACAGCACCTCCCAGTGCCTACAGGGGCTCCAAGAGAGTTGGAGAGGGTCTTTGGACAGGGCACAAAGTGACAGAACAAGGGGGAATGGCTTCAAACTGAAAGACAGCGGGTTTCGATTAGATGTTGGGATGAAATTCTTCCCTGTGAGGGTGCTGAGGCCCTGGCACAGGTTGCCCAGAGGAGCTGTGGCTGCCCCTGGATCCCTGAAAGTGTCCAAAGCCAGGCTGGATGGGGCTTGGAGCAACCTGGGACAGTGGAAGGTGTCCCTGCCCATGGCATGGGGTTGGGATGGGATGATCTTTAAGCTCCTTGCCAACCCAAACCATTCTGTGATTTGTTCTGTAGCAGCAGCAAAATACTGTGTCAAAGGGAGAGACTCATAAATTGAATTATTTGTTAGGTATTCTTCATTGGCACCTGCTGGGAAGAATTGCACAACTGTGATCCCAAAGACTATTGTGTGTTTGCTCTAACAGTGCTTCCTGCAGCTGCTAGGTCATTGCTTTGTATAGACAAAGTTTGGGAATAAGTTTGGGTGAGGATAGAGAGGATAAGAGAAATTCTGATGCAAGTCTGCATGAATTCAATAGCTGACTCAGCACAAAAATGCCACTTTGAAGCTTTCTTACATTCTGAAAGCATTGAAATGCTCTGCAGGTAAAGAAACAGTTGCTTAGTTTTGGCTTGTTTACAGGCTATAATAAAAAAAGTGCTTATCTGAGGGATCTGTGTGGTGGATGTGTGAATAAAATAATGCTACTTCTTGGAATGAAGAAATAGAACCCAAGAATTTCAATTCCAGTGCCCTGTAATTGCTTTGCTCATCAGAGATTTCAAATTAAACCATTAGTGTGGGGTTTCTTTCTGTTTGTTTTTTTTCTGAGATACTTTATCAAGTTTCAGTCTGAATATTTGTATAAAACCAAAGTAGGGTTTTATTTCCTCTCTATGTGTAAAGTAAGTCATGGAATCTGTCAGTGGAAGGGGATGATCTGATTCCACCAGCTCTGAGTCAGGAGAACATGGTCTGTCAATCTTTGAGGGACATTTAGAGGTCCAACTCCTCAAACTTAGGATCTGAACCTTTCCTTTTACTGACAGATGTATTTCAGGAACTTTGTCATCCTCTTTTTGTTTGCATTTGCATGGATTTCCATTGTGTGTATTTATTTTATATATTTTCTTTAATGATGGTGTAGGACAGACACACTTCCCATGCTTTTTGGATGCTTTCAGGAAGCGACACTGGGATTGGGCATGCACTGGCTAAATACCTGGACAGCCTGGGCTTTGTTGTGTTCGCTGGGGTTTTGAACGAGGACGGCCCTGGGGCTGAGGAGCTGCGGCGGACCTGTTCCCAGAGGCTCTCTGTCCTGCAGCTGGACATCACCAATGCCACTCAGGTCAAGGAGGCCTATCTGACAATCTCAGAGAAGGTGCAAAATGCAGGTACAGCCTTTTTCTGCCCCCTTTACAATGGAAGTACTGATATAGCAGCTTAGCCAGGTGCATCTCCTCACTGCTGGCTGCAGCACGGCTTAGGTGTGTGGGACATTTCCAGGGCAGGGTCTTGGGCAGTCAGGGTATTTCCATCCATGACTCCTGTTTTCTGGGACATGGGAAGATGGTAGTGACTGGCCATGGAGTGGGGAATGTGTGTCTGAAGCTGCAGATCATCTCTGCTTTGGTCTGGAGGCACCATGCAGCTCATGAGTGCACTCCTTATGGAGCTGTTTTCCTGATGTACTGCAGCCCTGTGCTTTCTCCTCTCCCCAGGGCTCTGGGGTGTCGTGAACAACGCAGGAATCCTGGGCTTCCCTGCTGATGGAGAGCTGCTCCCCATGAGCACCTACAGGCACTGCATGGAGGTGAATTTCTTCGGGGCTGTGGAGGTGTCCAAGACCTTCTTGCCACTGCTCCGGAAATCACAGGGGAGGCTGGTGAACATGTCCAGCATGGCAGGTGAGCTGAGCTAAAGCACCAGATAAAGTCCTGGAGCAGCACAAAACCAATGAACTTCACTGGGAAAAATGCCAAGGAAGGTGTTGGTCAGTCTAGCTTGTAAATACACCCAGGGAATTAATATTAAGGCAATAAGTTCAGGTTTTTCTTCAGTTTGGGAGACTACTCCCAGAAAACAGCCTTTAAAGAAGAGTTTAATGTGGCTAAAAATATGCTGTGACAAAACACCCAGTAAAATTCAGATCTTGTGTTCTAGATGCTATGAGTGATAGCTTTGTGAGCTTCCATAAAGATGGGTGGTACATCACAGGTATTTCTGTAATGTGTTCAGTCAGGAGTCTGTGACCACCCCAGTTTGTGATACCTGCTGATAACCTGGGAGCTGTGTGTTTATATTTCTTTAAAAATATTTTGGATGCCTTAGAAATACTTAGGCCTAATTTACTAGCAAAGTGATATTTTTCCATTAAAAAAAACCCAACAACAAATCTTTTTTAAAAATTATCATGTGCTTTCCATTTCTTTCCCCATGAATTTTGCTATATATAAATATATATGCATGTCTTTATAACATGACCTTCTATTCTAGGAGGACAGCTGAGATGTAGGAACTAATGTAATACAGTAATGCAGTATCTGGTAGCCAACAGCTGAGGAGCAAGAATGCTCCTTTGAAAATGAGACCTGCTAGAGGCAGGATGTCGTGCTGCTGGAAAGTATTTTGGTGTAGGATCTCTTAGGGATTTACTGTGTCATGTGCTTCCCATGTTTTCCTTTGCCCTTCTGCACAGCTGGAGTCCCCCTGAATCCTGCTCTGTTGCTGGGGTGATTCTGGAAGGTGTTACTTGGTGTTCCCCTCCTGCTGAGGATGTGGCTGCAGTGTGGCTGGGACACTGTTTTCTCTTTATAATCCCAGAGATGCTCTGCATTTGCATGTGTGTTCATGGTTCATTGCTGACACAGAAATCAGGACTGAATTATCAGAAGGACCTTTCTGGTGCTGCTCTCAGACCAGACCCCTGTTACCTCTGCACACCCAAGTGAAGCTCTCACTGTGGGTGTTTTGGGGCAGTGTCTTAATTCCTGGTGAGAATCCCTGAAATGCTTTGAAGGGATAAATGCAGAGCCTCCCTGTGCTGTGTAATTCACCCTTAGAGGAGCTGATAGTGACCCTGCTTAAACTAAGCTGTCTGCAGAGATGTTGTTGCACACAGGCTGGTTTGGGTGAAGAGTTTCCTCTTAATGCAGGGTCTGGGGGTCCTCTGGTAAAACATTAGTGGAGAAGTTAGTGAGGTCTCATTGTGCTGAAGCTATTCCTGTCTGTGTAGGGCTCATTTAACTGGGCTCAGGTTAGTCTGACCTCAGAGGGAAAAGTATGTGATTCAATTGGCTCAAACCAATCCAGCTTATTCAGGTGCAGGCAGAAGAATAATTAACATATAATTGGCCTGACTTCTTCAAGGGAATGGCTCTGTGTAAACAGCTCCTGTGATACCTTGGCCATCCCAGTACAATACCCAACAGCAACACTGACTTGCTTGAAAATTCCCCTGTATCTGAGGTATTTTCCTTTAAAATACTCAGACACATCGAGATGAATGTGCAGCATGTGAAACAGAGGCTGCATGGGAGGATGTGCCCAGCTGCCCATGCAGGCAGGATAAGGAGGGATGTGCCTCAAGGAGAAGGATTGTCCATTCTGCTCCCTCCTCCCTGCTGCCAGCCCAGCCTGTGGTGGCTGTGATGATCTTAAACCTGTGTGGTGATAACACCAACCTTGTGGAGGAAGTGGGAGAGCTGAAGAAGAATATGCTCAAATCAAAGCATGTTTGTATTTTTCTGAAGCTGAAGAAGTGACAGTCTGCCAGTTTTTCTCTGTGTTTGGAAGACACTCTCTTCTGGAAGCTTGTTTTTGTAAACATACTGGGTATTCTCTTAGCTTTGCCATCTGAACAAATGTTTCTGGGGTTGAAAAAGATGGGTTAGAACAACGGGCAGGGGATCTGCTTCTGTGCTGGCTCTCAGGGAGTCCTGTCACTCGTGGGGTGAGATTCCAGCTTTAGTTTGTCCCCAGAGGTTTTCCCCACTCTTGCATTATTGTCTCTGGCCTTTCTGAAACTATCTGTAAAGAACAGGAAAATAAGTTGGCTTTATAAATTTGGAATTGATATTACTTACCCTGTTCTAACTGTGGTTTATTGTAGGGGCTTGAAATTTGTGTTACAGTGACAAGAAGAGGAGCATAAAACTACTGCTTCACTATTTATATGAACTAAAGCATTACCTGTGTTTCTCAAACCAACAGCCATGACTTTCAGCAGTTTTTACCCTTAAATGCAAACCAGTTTATTTTTTCTGCCCTACAAGGTGTCTTACCAGGTGTTACTGAGCATAACTGCTGTAAGCAACTGTTCATTTACAACTTTCACTCTTTTTTAACCTCTAGCAAGAAATTACTCCCTCACTGACTTGTCTTTAACCTCAGTGAGAGAGGCATAATTTTGGTTGTGCTGTAATCTGCCTTCTAAATCATGAAAATAAAGGCTGGGAAGAGCCACTGTCGAGGTTTATCGGGTTTCTATTGCTCCTGCAGGAGGCATTCCACTACCGAGGTATGCTGCGTATGGGGCATCCAAAGCAGCTCTGTCCATGTTTTCCGGAGTAATGAGGCAAGAGCTTTCCAAATGGGGCATTAAAGTCGCGGCAATTCATCCATCAGGCTTCAGAACAGGTCGGTGGTTGACACTTCGGGATGTTCTTTCTGCCTCTCCTCTTTCCCTGTAGTTCAGCAGCCTCAAACAGAGCCCTGAGTGATTCTCAGGAGCCGGACTTTTTTCCCCACTCTTTGTGTGGGTTATGGAAATTAGGCTCTGTGGTTTTTGTGAGGGATGTTCCCTCCAGCTCTGTGCACTGCCTGCCTCCCCTCTGCTGGGCAGAGCTGTCTTGGCTTTGAGGCAGGGCAGGATTCAGGCAGTCGGTGCCTTCCCTTGGCTCCAGCTTTGTTGGAGCTGGCAGCACAGTGTGTCCAGTTTGAGTGCTGTGCCTCACTTGTCCTGCCTGGGAGCCTCAGGTCCCCCTGTCACTCGTCCCTTCCCCAGTGTCAGAGCTCTCTTTATGGAGCTGCTCTGTCTTGCATGGCAGTATCTGCAGCAATACCTGTCATCCTGCTTGCTTGCTGTCAATATCCTCTGATCTTTCCTCTGCACTCCTTCCCCCTGTGTGCTCCTGCTGCTTTCTGTTCCAAATCCTCCTCCTCCTCCACNGGAGCTGCTCTGTCTTGCATGGCAGTATCTGCAGCAATACCTGTCATCCTGCTTGCTTGCTGTCAATATCCTCTGATCTTTCCTCTGCACTCCTTCCCCCTGTGTGCTCCTGCTGCTTTCTGTTCCAAATTCTCCTCCTCCTCCTCCAACTGAGCAAGTTTTGCAGAGCCTGTCCGGGTTCCAGACTCATCTCCTGCTGCACATGCCCTCACTGCACCCCATGCCTGCCCTGAGCATTTTTTATGTCAATGTAAATCAAACTGGTCTTTGTCATAAGGTGCAACTTCCCTGAATGCTTCCCTCCTGGGAAGGGGCCCTGTGAGGCTCTGGGCTCTGACAGCCTGTTATGGTCAGTGGAACCTGCCTGAGGCTTCACCTTCAGGGTCCTGCTTAGCTGCTCTCAGGCTTATGGGTAAAAATGAGTCCTGGGATTTGAGATTTAAATATTTATTTAAATATTTTTCTTTATTTGCAGTGCTTAATTTTTGGTTTTTAGGCAATAATTGCATTGGAGAAGCCCCTGCTTTCATTCCTACGTGATGCAGATGGGGTGGAAAAGTAGATTAAATTACGGTTCTAAATCTGTCCTAATAGAAGGCTGATCCTTCAGGAAACTAGTTATTGAAATACTAATGTCACTTGTTGAAAGGGCAGCTTAGCACTTGGCCAACCCAAGTGAATCCTGTTCATCTTACTTTGCCTGTCTGTCCTCAGTTGTTTATAATAAATACGGGTTGGAAACATCCACAAAATAAATCGGGACAGACTGGCAAAGTGGGGAGGAGGGGGAAAGAAAAAAATGCTGATTTGGCTGTGAGAGAGCATTTTTAGGTAGAGCAGGGAGCCACGTGGGGAATGAACTTTGTGCTTTTTGTGTAGCACAAAGTACTCGTGCTTTTCCTCCTCTTCCAGCTAAAGGCACTGGCTGCTGACCAGCTGCGGTGTTTGTTCTCCACTGACCCAGTTTAGATCAACTCTTGACTATTAATTACAGATTTATCTTTTTTTAAAATCCAGCCCCAAACCCACTTGCTGTTCTGTGATGTTGCTGCTGCAGGTATCCAAGGCACAGCTGAGCAGTGGGATAAGCAGGAGAAGGAGCTGATGGAGAACCTCCCGGCAGACACCAGGCAGGCCTATGGAGAGGAATATCTCCTGGGGCTGAGGAATTACCTCCTCCACCTGCCCTCCCACTGTGCCCCCGACCTGTCCCCCGTGCTGGGCGCTGTCCTGCATGCTCTGCTGGCCAGGAGACCCCAGGGCCTCTACACCCCTGGCAAGGGGGCCTACGTCCCCCTCTGCATCTTCTGCTGCTTCCCCCTCTGGTTCTACGACTTCTTCATTAGTAAGATGCTGAGTGCTGGCTCTGTTCCAAGGGAGCTGAGAACGGCAGGAGATGAAGGCAAGAACCTCTGAGGTGTCCACTGGTGTTTATCTCAGTGGATGAGAAGGCTGGGAAGAACTCTCTATGACACTGCTACTTGTTGTGCTGTCTTTGTTAAGTTGCATTGACACTGCCTTGCAAAGAGGGAATCTGTGTTAAGAGTAATGTTTGGGAAAAGCAGTGGATAAACATAAATAGAAAGCTTTTCCCAGATGGGGCATTTTTTGAGGAATTTCAGTGTTTTCCTGATGTCTTTGTATCCTGCTTTCTGTGTAAGGTACCTCATGAAATTATGTAGTTCCTGTTTGCCTCTGAAGGCATCACCAACGCACAGAGAGATACATCACATGTTTTTTTAAAGCAAAACAAAAACCCCTTGAGAGTCAACAACCTTAAATCTTGTAAGAAGTTAAATATATTCCTGTTGTTGAAGAGGCTTGGAACTGTGTAATGCAAGTCTTTTTCTCTGCAGCTACAGCCTAATATGTTTGGGATTTGGTGTTTTGGTTCTGTTGCTGTTGAACCTGAGAAATGATTGTCCTTTTCCCCTCATGTTTTGTGATGTATAGTTTTAAAGTTTATGATGTGTTCTCTTTGCTAGACTAAGCGACATAAATTAGTTGGGGGGGAAATGAATGCAAACGGATCAAGATCTTTATGAAGAGATAAACAATTTCTTTCCTACAGTAATAGAAATAGTCATAATGAGTGTATCAGCTGTTAATTTAGTCTGTCTGTCTGGGTCATTCTGTGCATTGCCTGTGTATTCCTGTGCTTACCTGATTGCTGCTAAACTCTGATGTCACTTCTGCTTTTTGTACAATTCTTTACTCAAGTCTGGGTTTACACAGAACTGATGTTTTTGCCCATTTCTCCTGATACCTTCTTGTGTCTCCCTCTGCTTTGGGGCAGTTTGTGCTCCCTTGTCTAAGATCAGTCAGTCTTCATGTGGCTTTGCTGGAGTCCAGTGTCCAACATCTGATAGATTGGAGTCGCTCCCCTTCCCTAATTTCATTCCAGGAGCACCAGTGCCCTCCCTGGTGCCCTTTACCATAAACCCCTTGCCAATGGCAAGTGGTTGGGCAGCTCACCTGTGTTTTTCCTACCTTATTCCCTTTGTGCATTGTCTGTCACATCGTTGGGCTTCAAAAGGCTGTGATATTCTGAAAGAAATCCTCATCCCCCTGAGTCCCATGGTTTGGCCTTGTGTTCTGTCTTTGACAAGATGCATTTCTTTTCCAATGATGAAAAATTAAAAGTGATCACATTCTGGGCTTTAAATGCAGACACATTTTTTTCCTCTCCTTTCTGAGCAGCTTCTAACTCTTCTGTGATAATCCTACTGCTGTGATGAGCTCTTGCACCCAACTGGACAAAATCACTGTTTAATTTGCAGCTATGGTATTTATTCCATTGCTGTCCTGTGTCTGTTACATCAGTGCAAGAGTCCTGTAAGTGCACAGAGGATGCTCAGAGGGTTTGGGCCATCGTTTGAATCCGTGTCCAGTGGAGGAATCCTCCTGTTCTGTACATGTTGTCACAATTGCTGCTTTTGCTACTGAGGTTTATCACCTGCTGGGTTTATATCAGTGCCCTGATTGCAGACTTTTGCTTTCCCTGGAGGAAGTGTGCTCAGTGTTTTGAACTCAGGAAATCTGAGACTATTTTTCTCTCTCTGTGCCAATTTCTTCCTTTATCTAGTTCCCTAATTTTTTATGTGTCAACAAAAACGTGTAATAAAAAAGTATAATATTTAGTAACCAGATGGTTGTGACTCTTTGTCTCGTCTCACCCTTTCTGCTTTTTGGGGATCAGTGCTACATTCCCTCCCTTGTTCCCATAGCAGGAGAGCACCAAGGAGAGGGGGGTGAGGAGCTTTCCCAGGGAAAAGGGACGAGGTGGCAGCTGATGCCCTGTTTTGGGCAGGATGTGATCCCAGTTGGTTCAAAGGCAGCTTGTGAGCTGGAAGGAGAGATGAGTGTGAGCTGGGGCTGTGCTGGGTGGCAGCCTGTGAGTTTTGGCTGCCTTCAGGGTGAGGGAAGGTGCTGCCAGGGAGCCTATCTCGATCTCCATCGTGGATGGAGGTGGCTGTTTTTCCCTTCACGCCCAATTTGGGTGTAAATTCTGTGGGCTGGAATTTTGCCCTTAGGCACATTATACATCGTATTACCGAAATTTGTCTTAGCAGTCAGTCAGCTGCTTTGCCTAGCAATCTCCATAACAATCTTTAATTGTTGCTTTGCTATTTGGCTGTGGTTATAAAATGTACTTTTTTTTCTCCCCTTGACTTTCCTAATAGGAATATTACCTTACACATTGCAGACATATTAAATTAGGCATTTACTTGGAAGTTTTGATTTCATTTTATTTTTTTTTTAACTTTTATTTCCCAAGAAATTTCTGTTCTAAATAGTCATTTTATGCTTCTTCACCTAACTACAAAGATATTTTAGCAAGCCTCTAATAATTGCGATATCAAAGATTGTTATTGTTTTGTCCCTACAGGGATCTTACTTTGTGTTTTAAAGATAATTCTGTTGTAACACATTATTGAATTTTGTGTCACTTAATGGGCTGTAGTATTAGAAGGAAATTTCTTTTGCTAATGGCTTGCATTGCAAATAATCCCAACTGTGAGAGTGGCAGAACTGCAGAATAAATCGAGGGAGTTTGTGGCCAGCAAGCCCACGTGGCTGTTAGTGCTGACACTGGCTCATGCTCTCAAGGACAAGTGTCTGGCTGTTATGGTCCTTTGCTTGCCATAAAGGCTGATCTGATACAAAGATGTTTTGGGAGTGGGAAGAGAGGATGTTTTGTTCTAGCAGTGGAAAATGTTGCATTAAAAACCCCAAACTAATTATCATGATTTGGGCCTATTTTCAAAGATTAAAAAAATTTAACAAAATGCACGTGGTGTGAGGAAAAGCATCTGAGAAACTGAAGAAAAGTGGCTGTGGCCCTAAAAAAGGCTGATAAAAAATAGTCTAAAACATCACTTAATGCCCCACAGCAATCAAGTGTGTATATATTGCAAATGCATGTGTGTAGTGTAAAAAGGGGTTATAAACTGTGGGAATCATGGTTAAAGAGCAGGTTTTATACACATCCCTGTGCTCCAGCCTCTGGAATGCAGGTTGTGACCAAGAAGTAAATGCTGTTGGATGCTTTTCACAAAGGAATTCCCTGGCTGGTGTCCTGGGGGTCCCACTCTCCTGCTCTGCATTCATTGCTCTGGCTGCCACATTCTTCTTCATGTGAAGAATTATTTGAAGATATGGGGAGATGGAAGGTGAGTTATAAAGCAATTTGTTTTTATAACTTTTTTAATTCTAGCTCCGTTTCCCCTCTTTATGGGGCCCCTGATGACAGCCCTGCCTGATGTGTGCCTGCAGCTCTGCAGGCTGGGGAAGATGGGTAAAACATTGTGCATTTTTGTGGTTGTGTCACTGTCTGGCTGTGGTGGGGAAGTTTTGGCGGCCACTTGCCAAAGGATCAACTCTGCATTTCATGGAGTGTAACGTGTGGGGCTGCCCATGTGGCTGGAGGTAAAGAAAAGGGCTGAGAAAGTTTAAAGTGTGCTCAAACGAGAGCTCTGACAGGGGAGTTTGGGCTGGATAAAAGAGGTGGTGTAAGAGAATGGGGAGCTCCAGGTCACTGAGTGTTATGGACTCATGCAGGGACAAGGGTTAATCCTAAAACTGCTTTCAAGCTCTGTAGGAGGTTGGGCAGACCCGTTTTTCACTAGCAGGGGCCAAAAACAGCAATGGGGAGGAAACGTAATAGTCACTTTGTCTAATTTAATGAGCATGAACAGAAATGTCTAAACTTATTTCTAAACTAAAGTATTTCAGATTTTGCCAGTTTGAGTCTCTGCTATCCTCAGAAGAGAGGGAATAACTTTCATGTTCCTCTGCCATGTGTGAGGGGGTTTTTTGTTTATAGTTGCATATGAAAAGTTGTTAGAATTTTTGTATGTATTCTTTGTGTCAAGAGGATGCTGCCAGGGAACTTTCAGGTCTCAGTGATGTCAAAACACACTGATTTCACTCTAAATTTACTCACCTGGGCACAGCATTGCAGAGGTACAACCAAAATGGGTCACTGAAGCCAAGAGTCCACATGTAGCCATCAGTACCCATCTGGGCACCAGTTGTATCTGCAGCATGTTTGGGACAAATGTGTGAGCTTGGACAGTTTTCCTAAAGAGAGACTGGTTCTGGGATCTTTTCTGGGTCACAGTGTTGTCTGTTTTGCCCTGTTTATGTCTGTGTTTTGAAAGTCAGCTGGATTCCTAAACTGATGCAACCCCAGAGGGCATTGTGCAGCAGAGAGTCATCCTATTTCTAGGAATGCTCAGAGAAATTAATTTGAAATCCAATTCATGCAGGCTTCAAAGAAAAAGCGTTCAAACAAAAAATCTTGGCGCTTGCGAGGAAATTGGGTGGGGAATTTTTTTTCTCCCAAAAGTCTGAGGAGACATAAATGGAAAGTGTTGCCACTGCCAGGAAACACCCTGCACGATGGATCCTGGGGTGCAATCGTTCCTGACAGAATTTTCCAGCTGGTGCAGGGCTCCCTGGAATGCAGGCACCATCCCAGGCAGGATTCCGATAGCCAATGCTTTTGTCAGTCAAGCTGAACATCGGAGCTGTTGCTGTTCAATTACAGATGGATTCTGGCAACCTTGAGGCAGTGGGCTTTCACCACAGTAAGAGAGGTAATTGCTTTTACTTTTAAAGCATGACCAAACCGTAAATCAAGAATCACTGACATCTCATGAAAGGAGGCGAGTTTTAAATCCCTTTAATAGGATAAATGGGTTTTAAGCATGTTGTATAGGTCATTGTAACCTAAGCTAATGAATCTGACTTTTACAACCTGTATGAAAGTAATTACAGTGATATAAACAGTCTCCACAGGTTTAATGCCTGGAATATGTAGGTTAAATGATCCAAGTTTATATCCCTGTTCATGTTGTTGAAAGAGCACTGAACAAGCTGGAAACTAATCCTGGGAGCTGAGAATTTGGATTTCAACATCTGCCATGAGTAAGAAAAGGGGGGACAGCTCAGTGGTCAAAGAGTGGCTCTCAAATCCTGGTGGAGCCAGCGTGGCCTTTGCTTTTATTCTGCTAAATCAGGAGAGCTCTGGGAGGTGCAGAGTGTGTCACTCTTTCCACAGAGCCTTTCAGAAATGACCTGTTGATTAGACTGTTTTTATTCTATGAGTTGCACATTCTGGCCATGTTTCCCTGATTTGAGACTTTTCCCTTGTGGTACTGAAGGACATGTTTCAAAATAAGAGCCAGAATATGGAGCAAAGCTCGAGGTGTGAGGATGAAAGATATAAAGAAAACAAAATGACAGTGACTGGTATAAAGGGGAGGAAGGATGCAAGAAGGATGATTCTCAGGAAATGGGTTTGGGCAGGTTCAGCTCCAGTGGCATGTCACACTCTGGGTCAGGTTGACCTAGCCCCTGTCTTCCACCACCTCCTTCAACATGTGACTTTTTAAAGTGTCATTTAAGAGGCTGTGATCTGAGATAAATTTACTTACTTTGAAGTCTTACATTACTTGGTCTTGTAGCATCCCATCCCACAAAGAAACAGGGCATGGGGTGTTGTGGTGAGGACAGGGGTGGATGCTCCAAGCTTGACCTGCACTGGGTGGTAATGGGAGACACAAGTCTTACATTTCCACATCCCTGTGAAAGGGGAGATGTTGGTGAAGCGTTGCACTCCCACACACGCCTGCCAGCGCTGACTTCTTTGCTCTCTTTCTTTGGGGGAAGAACATCGCAGTGTTCTTGGTTTCGTGATGGAACAAGAGAAATTATTGGCCCTTAGCCACAGTAATTTACATACCAGCAATCTGTGAGAGAAGGCACTGCTGTCTGTCTGGGCTTCCTGCGGGCTTGCACTGTCAGCAGCCGGCGCCGATCCACCGGCGCGCGTGGAAATCCCGGGTGCGTGCCTGACGCAGCGAACAAAGCACTCGGGATGAAGAGGATGTGTCTGAGAATGGCCCGAGGGGGATTTATTCCCCTGCTGTGTGGGCAAGCCCTTACCTTTTCAGACAAAGGGTTAGGAATCCGTGTTATGGCTTCTGTGTATCTCAGAAAGCATCTTTTTGTCTTTAGCTTCTCAGATAATTCAGAGGATCACAGAATGGTTTGGGTCAGAAAGGACCTTTAAAGCTCATCTCATTCCCCCCCCTGCCATGAGCAGGGACAGCTGCCACTAAACCAGGTTACTCAGGGACCCATCCAACCTGGCTTCCAGGAATGGGCATTCACAACTTCTCTGGACAAACTGCTTCATTCACTGCCTGAAGAACAAAATCCTAAAGGACTAATTTAATTAAAAAGATGAACTGGGGAGAGCAGAGCAAACAGTCTTAATTAACAGTGTTCTAATGTATATACAGCAGTGTAATCATGTTGAGTGCTTGGCATAAATGAATTAAGGGAATGATAGGCTTTAAAAACTTGGCATTTTTGAAAATGTTCTATCATGTAGAAATGTGTTAGGAGTTCATGATGGGAGTTGGCTGTTTCATAGTGTGATTTGAAATGCATGTTCATGCAATAGTACAGTGTGGTTTATATCCCTTTTCCCCAAATGTTGCCACTATGGTTGCAAATGTGTTGCCTTAGATAGACCAGGAAGCACTGCTCTTAAAGGTTAAAAAACCCCACAAAAACATCCCCAAAACAGGATCCACTCACCAGCATTGACACAAAACCATGACTTTGGGCCATGCCATTGCTCCCTGTGCATTTTGCAAGTGTCCTTAAGGATAGGAAAAGGCTAACAGTAATATTAAAAAAGGACTGATGTTAAAAACAAGAAGATAAATGATTCTGCTCAGCCTACTGGTTTAACATATGGTGTGGAGAAGCAAATGGGACGTGGTGACAGACCCAGGAGGACCATAATGGATGGTTGTGTTCAAGGGGAGCAGCACAGCAGCCTGGCTCCACTGGAGTCAGCTGAATTTGGGCACCAGGGAGGAAAGGGTGCCTCAGCAGGAATGGGGACAACGTGATGGATGTGCCACGTACCAGTTAAAGCTGAAATCTGTCAAGGTGGTTTTGTGCAAAGGAGATCCAGGAACTCCTGGCCTGGGAGAGGTTGTGTCCTTGCTGTTGCTGAGGCTGCTGACTGGAGTGGATTTTTTGGTTTTGTTTGTGTTGTTGGTTGGTTTAAAGCCTCTTGAAAGCACTGTTAAACATCACAGACTTCCTCTGTGAGGAAGGAAGGAAGGAATTATGGGCTTTCACCCTAATGCCATCTGAGACTTTTAACTGTAGGATGCGACGTTTGCACCCCACTGCCTGTCCTTTAGGGGATTAATGACTGAAGACACAAATCTTTGTGGCTGTAAGGAAAAGCTGAGGGTTTCCTGGCTCTGTGAGCTGAGGGGCAGCTCTTGAGACCTTTCACATACCTTACTCCAAAAAAATATCCAGCACCAGCAGAAAACAGTCAGTCCCAACCATTCTGAGGGAATTGGCTTAGAAGAACCCAGTTCCTGTGAAAGGGTTAATCTTCCCAATAGAGTTTGCACAACCTCCTGGTATCCACTGAGTGTAGGCACTGCTTTTGGTTTTTCCCTGTTTCTCCATAGTGCTTGCTGAGCCCAGAGGACATTCTGTTCTGGCAGTGTGTGTATCTGGCTGAGGAGGGGAAACAGGGTTGATGAAAGAGGCTTTGCCTGTGGTTGCCCATGTGTTAAGGTCTGATGGTCTCGTGTTGCTGAGATCAATTTTGCCACCACAGAAACTGGTTCCCCAAAGCTGCTGCTTGGTCTTGATTTGGGCTGGTCTTGAAGAATCCTTGCTCCTGTGCTGCTTGGTGTGCAGCTGTACATCTTGTGGAGGCAGGATTGCTGTGGAGAACAGGGAAGGACAGCCACTGTGAGGCTGATCCTGGCTTCATCACAGCCTGTGGCAGCACTGAGTGGCCTGGCAGGACCCTACCTGGCTGTGTGACACACCTTCACAGGCCTTTCTCTTTCCAGAGTGCCATCAGTGCTGTTTGCTCAAGCAGGACAGCACTTGCACATCAGAGCTGTGTTAGGGCTGCCTCCATCTGAGTGTATTTATTGCTGGGAGTGGAGTCACTGGGAGTGGAGACAAATGTTGGCTTTCCTTTGGGAATGGGCAGTTTTTTACATCCATCAGTTTGTTCCTGGCACACATAGCTTGGCAGGAATGCTGCCAGAGCAGCAGTAATGCCTGCAGCATGGCCAGGGCAGCATCCCATGCATGCTGCCATTGCAGGAGGCCCTGGAGATAAAGCAAATGCTTCCACAGAGAAATGGAAGCTCTTCAGGCTTGGTTTCCTCAACCTTTTGAAGCCCTGTTGTAGCTTGGGTTGTTCCTGGTTCTTAATGGATGTTTCTACATCTAACAAATTCCTGGTGCAGTAATTAGTTTTTCAATACTGAAGCATTTAAGTGTCTTAATTTTTACGCTAATGAGCTGGGATTCCCCACGGGTTGTCTCACAAGCTGTTTCAGCATCACAGAATTTCTCTGTGCCAAATATCACTGGTGTCTTTTGGGAAGCAGGAGTTTCTGTGACCCATCCGTGCCATTAAGCTGGTTGCTCTCTGCCTGTGTCAAGGGTGACTTTGACAATCCAATTTCCTCTAGGCAGCAGAGCTGCTCACTGATCTTTCCCAAGAGCAACTTTCTACCCACTTCCAACCTCAACCAGCTGAAGCTCCTCTTTCTCCTCGATCTGATTTATTCAGCAGCTCCAGTGTGACTTGGGACCAGCAATAAAAGTGGAGAGTAGGTGTTGCTGGGGCACAGCCCATCTCTTGTGTGCAGTATTTGGAGGAATGTTGCTGGCACCTCTGTGCCAGTGCTCACAGGGACCTGGTGGGGTAGGATTCATGGGTAAAATCCCCCCTTTCCCTAAAATGCAGACAGCAGAACATGCTGCTGCCTGCTTGGCTGCAGCCGCTCCGAAAACCTCTCAGACAGCAATCAGAGGCTGCGTCTCTCTGCCAGCATATTAACGAGACAATTTACTGTGCTTTGCTAAATATTTGCAGCATATTTACACCTGAATTTGAGCAACAAATCCTCTCACTCACAGACATGCTTTGGGCTGTGAGGAATGATGCAACATACTAAAAAAAAATATTCCCAAGGATCCCTAAAAGTCACGCCAACAAACACAGCTCCTCTGCTGTTGAGCTGTGGTCTCCTTAACTCCAGTAATGTAACTTTTGTGAGATTTAACAGGGAGACAAGCAGGTGATTTAGCTGTTTTTCTGTGGTAGATGAAGAGGAAAATCAGGCTGGAGTGGAGTGGAGGTACCACCTGGAGGATTTGAAGGAAAGCAGGGATTTCCACGGCTGAGCTGCCTCTGCTGAGCCGGGTGTTTTGAAGATGTCTCATTTTGATGTGTCCTGCCAAGAGGGACAGGTGGAATGGTGCCTGTCTCTGAGTGACAGAGCTGAAAATGATAAGGAGCAAGGCAATGGTGTGTTGTGAGGTGCCATCAGGAGCAGGTAATGAGGCATCCCGAGTGCCAGGCGCAGGAAATTCGGAGTTGGCTCTGCAGGACATCTCCCATCAACCCTAACGCTGCCTTCCCGAGGTGTCAGGGGATGGCCTTGGTCTGCTGAGCACAACCCGTGGAGGCACCGGGGTACCAAAGGCTTCTCTTGGCAATGCTGCACTGCACCCAGCCCAGACTGGTTCTTACTGGTGCAGTAAAACCCTACAGCTCTAGAAAACAGAGGAAGGACTCTGGATCTGGCAGCTTTGAGGTCAGATGTTATGGAGAAAGTTTTTGTTGCCCTCGCATACATTTTTGGGACTGAACACATGGTGGTGTTACAGTGATGCACCTGCAGCAGGTAATCCTCACTCTTTGCAATGAACGAGTTTGGCCTACCTTTTCTTATTTAAAAAATTATGTTTTTGCACTCCATGAACATAAACTTAGTGATAAAAACAGTGGGAGCCAATGTGAATGTACTAAGGGGGTGGTTTGCAATGAGGAGCACAGTACACACTGTCCCAGCCTAGAGCCTTAATTACTTTGAACAGCAACTAACCTCAAATTTTCTTCCCAGGTTAAGGAAAGAGAAGTGCCAACCATTTAACCTCCTTGCAGACACACAGTGTCCCCTTCTTATTCTCATCCTGAGTAAATGCTTACTGCCAGGAATATGTAGAGTGAGATTCACAGGGTGTTCTCATTAAAATCTAGATCCTTGTAAACAGCAAAAGCCAAAGGGGAAAAAAAAAATACAGGGCTTGAATGTACAAATGAAATCATATTTCATGCATAATTAAGAAGAAATTGTGAAATCTTCCCGGGCATGGGAAGCACTGCAGTTTGATGCAGATGCAGCTGGCTGGCCAGAGCCGTGCCAGGGCTCCCTGCTTGTTTATCCCAGGCAAAAAGCATTTCAAGGGGAGGAAGCCAAGCCCCAACACCAGCAGTCTTTTCTTGTGGCCATCTATGTTGAACTGGAAAGCACGAAAGGTTCAAAGCCCATCAGCCCCTTACCAGGACTTCAGTCTTTATTTGTAATGTCTGAATAAGTGACACAGGTAGGAATGAAACAAAACCAAAACAAAGCATGAAGAAATGAGAAAAACTGTCTCAGCTTGCTGCACTAAGGTTAAACTGGAGAGAGCTCTCTCCTTCTCACCCATCCTTTCCTGATAGTGAGCTCTGCTCTTTCTTTGTGCCCAGGATGCCCCTCAGGCTGTATCTGGTAGAGGTCCCCAGTAGACAACATTAATTAAAGTGCACCCCTCCCTCCAGAGCCCTTACACCCCTCTCTTGGATCCATCCAGGCAGATTCAATTTTTCACCTTGAAACTTCTTTTTCTTCTTCTTAATCTATGTGACTGCCTGGCTGTGCTCCTTAATTAGATGAGTTTTATTCTTTTAAATCTTATCCAGAAATACAGTTTTATCAATTCTGCAGAGGTTCAGAGAAATATGAATGACAGCCTCTTACTATTCCATGATTTCACAGCAGCTGCCACCAAGGGCTTGTGCAATGATGGAGTTTATGAAGCCAGGAGGGAAAGCTGTTCTGCAGTTAAACAGGAGATACTGTAGTTGTGTCACAATCTGCCATCTGCCATGAAAATACAGCTGAAAAGGCAGAAAGGGTGGAACTTAGAGCATGAGTGCATCCTTGCAGCACCTGGTGTCCTCTTTGTCCTGCAGAAATGCTCCTTGGCCTCGGTGAGGTGAAGCTGTGGCTGGCCAGCAGTGGTGGGTGTCCGTGACAATGGCCATGGGGTGGTCAGTGAGGGGTGTTGGCCATCTGTGTGCTAAGAAATCCTGTGAGCTCCTCCTGAAGTCACTGCCCATGGCAGCAGGAGGGGCTCAGCCTTCCTTTGTCCAGCTGTGCCTGATCCTGCCATGGATCAGATGGGCTGGGTGTGAAGGAAAAGCTAAAGAGGGCACCAAGATAACCCTGTCAGACAGAGAAATTCTGGCTTAGCCACTGGTGTGAGGAAGTGTCCTGGATTTCAGAGCAAAGTCATCTTTGCTTTGGCTCATGCAGAGACCCTCAGCTGGATCAGGGGTGTAAATTTTGGGTGTCTATAGACACTCCTGAAACACCTGCTTAGAAAAAACACAGAGGAAAGCTCCTAGAAATGCTGGCAGAGCCAAGCTGTGTCTCCTGTCCTGGATGTGAGAGTCAGAAAAGTGAGTATCAGCTCCGGTGTTTCCCTTGCAAGGTGTCAGGTGTGGGATTTGTTTCCTTTCTGGGATTTCTGGGGAGCTGACTGTGCCACAGACACCGAGGCTTTGGGACGTGCCCCGTTTGTACTGGGACACTCTGGGCTCTTTGCACCTGATCTTCTGAAGCACTCCTCTAATTAAATTTAATATCCAACTGTTTTAAAGGTCTGTGCATGCCAAAATTTGGATATATGTTAATGTGACTTGAGAGCCTGCGATTCAGCACTTCAGCACAGCAAATGCCCTCCATGAGTTCCTGCCCATGACTCCCGTGGGTGCCGATCTGCATCACCAGGCAAGTGGCTGCCTCTAAAAATTTGTCTGTACAAGGCATCCCTGAGCTCACTCAACAGACCTGTCAGGGAAGATGGAACTGGGTGTCTCTCCCCAAAGTCCCATGTGATGTCCCCACCACCACCAGACTGTTCTCACCTCCAGCACAGCAATAATGCTGCTTTTCAACAGTCAGGTTTGCCATTTTCAAGCATGAAGCCAGAAGGAAGCTGGATAATGCAGTTAATTTAAATGGACTATTTCACTTAGAAAATCCTCTGCTAATTCCTGCTGTTTTCCAAGCTGCTAAAAAATTTAAGAAGACAATAATGTATGTCACTGTAGACAAGTAAAATAGCACAATTAATTGCATTTTAATTTTTTTTAATCTCTTTTGTCTTGCAAACTTGGGAAAAGGTTGAAAACTAGGATGTTAAAGAGAATAATTGAGAATAATAAGAGGTAGGATTTGCACCAGAACAGTTTTATTGTGAGATATATCAGTTTTACAGCGGGATAAATCAAACATCTGCATGTAGGAACCTGCAGACCATTTACTTTTCGCTTGTCTAGGCTCATCTTGAGCCTGTGTTGTCTCTCTGAGCCTTCACCTCCAGGTACAGCACTGTGTCAGTACCTGTCTTTTGTACAAGCCAGCTCCAGCTGGGATGTGCAGGGAAAAGGAAGATATTGTTTCACTTGGCTTCCCCAGTAAATCTGTCTCCTCGATGTGACTGGAAATCTGACGATGCACTTCAATTATGCAGCTAACTGGGAAATGAGTTAATTTTTGTGTCAAGCTGTGCAAGTGAGTCAATGGGTTTAGAATTCTCCCAGCCCAATACCACTTTTTGACATGCCTCTGAAAGCCTGTTCCTTTTCATGCTTTCCTCTGCACTAAAAGAGCAGTTAATATTGTTTATTCTTTCCAGAAAGAAGAAAAACAGTATCAAGTGTTTTGAAAGCTGTGACCTGGAGGCTTTAATTGTGCTGCACAGTCAAGGGCAAGGCTTGCATTCAAAATTGCACAGACAGACAACAATGTGGATCAACATAATAAAAGTTATTCAGATGAAAGAGAAAAAAAACCCCTACACCAAAAACCTGGAGATTAAATATTTACTGGTAAGTGCAGTGAAAAAGGTATAAAGAGGTGGTTGTGTTCGGAGTTTTAAAGACCAAATTACCTTCCCAGCAAAAGGGCTGCTAAGTGAGGTTCCCATCCCACCAGCAGCTGCTTCCTGCTGACGTCGGTGGCTTTTCTGTGAAATAATGGGGCAATTACGACTTGTTGACCTCAGGAGTGTTTGTGGGGAACAAGAGGAGAAGCACCAGTTNATTACGACTTGTTGACCTCAGGAGTGGTTGTGGGGAACAAGAGGAGAAGCACCAGTTGGTCAGGGCACACTGGCACAGCAGCAGAGCATCACCCATCAGCAGGAGCTCCAGACGGTCTTTGGGACAGGAAAGATGAATTTTAGTTTGGCTTTTTTTGTTTTTTGTTGCAAATAATGCCCCAGGCTGCTCTGACTCTGGCTGTTGAAACATGTCCCACACAATAGCTTTGACTCATGCAAACGAGTGAGTGGGTCCTGAGGCTGAGCAGGGGAGATGGAGGCAGGTGAGGTCCCTGTGCTGAGCAGCCAGGTGCTGCCACATCTCCCTTTTCCATCTGCAAAGGGCAGCCTGATGTGGGGGCACTGCAGCAGCGCAGATGGGCTGAGCTGCACGAGGTAACAGAGCACTTCCCCACATTTTCCCTCCAGTGCCTGAGCTTCTGAGGCTAATGAAGCTTTAAGGGATAATGTGAATTGCTGCATAAATTGATATCCTTTGCTAATTGCATCAGCATTTTGCTTTGAGGAAATTCTAGTATAAGGTGCCAAGAAACTAATAACATACGACATCAATAGCTATTTTACAAAAAACAAAAGTCGGTGATTGATTGATTGAACCTCTGATGATTCATGGAGCCGTGAGCCAGGTCACCAGGAAAGGTTTTTAAAAGTTCAGTGGAAAAATATTTCAACATGATTAAGGATCATCCCTTTACAAAATCAACCCCCAAACATTGTCAGAACATGATTCAGGCTACTAAGAGGAAGGTCACCTTGTTCTGCTCGCTGAGATGAGACTTAACCACCACCCACAAGTTGCTTCAATCCTCTCTTGCTTTTCCCCCTCTTTGACCACCAGCCAGTCATCTCATCCCCGTTGCAGGAAATCAGGTGGCCAGAAACACTGCTGAAGGTCTTCAGAGCCAAACTGTTCCCAGGCCAGGGCTGCTGTGAATACCTCACCAGCATTTTCATGGCCAAATTGGATAGAGGCACATTGACTCTTTTTAGCTTGGGGTCTGACAGAAGGAAAAGCCCTGTTTT
>VZTH01014969.1:618768-635959 GCA_013397815.1 Aleadryas rufinucha | reverse complement strand
ACAGCACTGTGTCAGTACCTGTCTTTTGTACAAGCCAGCTCCAGCTGGGATGTGCAGGGAAAAGGAAGATATTGTTTCACTTGGCTTCCCCAGTAAATCTGTCTCCTCGATGTGACTGGAAATCTGACGATGCACTTCAATTATGCAGCTAACTGGGAAATGAGTTAATTTTTGTGTCAAGCTGTGCAAGTGAGTCAATGGGTTTAGAATTCTCCCAGCCCAATACCGCTTTTTGACATGCCTCTGAAAGCCTGTTCCTTTTCATGCTTTCCTCTGTACTAAAAGAGCAGTTAATATTGTTTATTCTTTCCAGAAAGAAAAAAAACACTATCAAGTGTTTTGAAAGCTGTGACCTGGAGGCTTTAATTGTGCTGCACAGTCAAGGGCAAGGCTTGCATTCAAAATTGCACAGACAGACAACAATGTGGATCAACATAATAAAAGTTATTCAGATGAAAGAGAAAAAAAACCCCTACACCAAAAACCTGGAGATTAAATATTTACTGGTAAGTGCAGTGAAAAAGGTATAAAGAGGTGGTTGTGTTCGGAGTTTTAAAGACCAAATTACCTTCCCAGCAAAAGGGCTGCTAAGTGAGGTTCCCATCCCACCAGCAGCTGCTTCCTGCTGACGTCGGTGGCTTTTCTGTGAAATAATGGGGCAATTACGACTTGTTGACCTCAGGAGTGTTTGTGGGGAACAAGAGGAGAAGCACCAGTTGGTCAGGGCACACTGGCACAGCAGCAGAGCATCACCCATCAGCAGGAGCTCCAGACGGTCTTTGGGACAGGAAAGATGAATTTTAGTTTGGCTTTTGTTTTTTGTTGCAAATAATGCCCCAGGCTGCTCTGACTCTGGCTGTTGAAACATGTCCCACACAATAGCTTTGACTCATGCAAACGAGTGAGTGGGTCCTGAGGCTGAGCAGGGGAGATGGAGGCAGGTGAGGTCCCTGTGCTGAGCAGCCAGGTGCTGCCACATCTCCCTTTTCCATCTGCAAAGGGCAGCCTGATGTGGGGGCACTGCAGCAGCGCAGATGGGCTGAGCTGCACGAGGTAACAGAGCACTTCCCCACATTTTCCCTCCAGTGCCTGAGCTTCTGAGGCTAATGAAGCTTTAAGGGATAATGTGAATTGCTGCATAAATTGATATCCTTTGCTAATTGCATCAGCATTTTGCTTTGAGGAAATTCTAGTATAAGGTGCCAAGAAACTAATAACATACGACATCAATAGCTATTTTACAAAAAACAAAAGTCGGTGATTGATTGATTGAACCTCTGATGATTCATGGAGCCGTGAGCCAGGTCACCAGGAAAGGTTTTTAAAAGTTCAGTGGAAAAATATTTCAACATGATTAAGGATCATCCCTTTACAAAATCAACCCCCAAACATTGTCAGAACATGATTCAGGCTACTAAGAGGAAGGTCACCTTGTTCTGCTCGCTGAGATGAGACTTAACCACCACCCACAAGTTGCTTCAATCCTCTCTTGCTTTTCCCCCTCTTTGACCACCAGCCAGTCATCTCATCCCCGTTGCAGGAAATCAGGTGGCCAGAAACACTGCTGAAGGTCTTCAGAGCCAAACTGTTCCCAGGCCAGGGCTGCTGTGAATACCTCACCAGCATTTTCATGGCCAAATTGGATAGAGGCACATTGACTCTTTTTAGCTTGGGGTCTGACAGAAGGAAAAGCCCTGTTTTTCTTGCACGGCACTGCTTCTGTGTCAGATGGTTGACAGCAAACAAATTGTTATTACCTGGCAGTTGGTTGGAAAGAGAAACTCATTCACTCAAGTTTTTTAAGGACATAAAAAAGCTCATTGAAGTGGTGCCATTCCCAGAGAGCCGGGGGCTGCCTCCTGCATGGCTGTGACCTCCTTTGCTGCTCCCTGCCAGCTTGTTTACCCTTATTTCAGACACTTCTCCCTTGATTTTGTGGCAGCCTCCTCTTACTGCTGTGGTGTTGACAAATGCATTTCATATCTCCAGCTTCTGTGCTCCAGTGAGGCCCCTCCCCGCCACCCCTGTGCGAACCAGAGGTGTTTGCACGGGCAGCAGGGTCACACAGGGTGACCACGGTGACACCAAAGCCAAGAGATGATTTTGCTGTCCCACTGAAGGCAAGGATTCGCTGCCCTTATTTTCTTAGGTGTAATTTGTGATGGCAGCTGTTTGTGGTGGCTGTGAGGAAGTGGCTGGCTGTCCACGGCCGTGGGAGGCGGGTGCTCGCCCAGCCAGCAGTGCAGGAACAAAGCCAAACATCCTGAGAGATCCTGGCAACACTCAACTCCTGTAAACCATGGACAGAAGCACTGCTGCCTCCTGGAAACATGCAACATTTGAACGAGAAGAGACTAGAGATGAGCCCAAAGGTGCAGGGCCATGGGATGGTGTTTGGGGATGTGCACACACCCACCTCCTTGTGAGACTCAAAGGGTTAAGACGTGTCAGTACTTGAGAAAAATCCATCCAAGTTGCTTAAAAGCATCACTCATTTCCAAATGAAGGAGGAACTGAAGAATTCCACTGAAACCACCCAGGTCATCCACCAGGATTTCCTCACCCTTCAGCTCCTGGCTCCTCTGGTTCACCTGCATGACTTTTATTCCCATGTATTCCTTTTTTCATTGGCACCAAGCATGTTACTGGAAAGCCTTATTGAATGATACACAAATAACTACAGGAAAACACATTGCTAAAGAGGTTTCTGCGAGCAAATAATTTCAAGCCAATCTAATTTATTTGTAAGATGGAGCTGCAGAATGCATTGATCTGCCTTTATCCTCACAGGACTTTTGACGCTGTGCCTGTGCCATTCCTTTAAACCAGTGGAGGAAATAGAGGTTAAAAAAAATTTACAACAAAGTGGATGTATTAAAACGAGGAGGATGAGAAGGCTGTTTACAAAGAGAAGTAAGAAAGGGTCTGAGCTCTGCAGTGGTTTAAAGGCAGGGGGTAGGATCCCATCTGTTCTTGATATCCAATATCCTGCACCCGTGGAACTCTCATGGTCTCAGCTCTGCATCCCTGAAAACCATCCAGGGAAAACTTATGGATGCTTTGTCCAGTTGCTCAGGCCAGTTGTACTGGAAGAAGTCAGTTCTCGCTTGCATAAGGGATAAGATGATTAAACCAAGGATAAGATGATTAAGTGTATTTGAAGTTTCTGTGGTCATGGGCAGCAGTGTCTAAATCACACCAAGAATTGCTATTAAGTTCTGCCAACATGAAGAATTTGCTCTTGTTTAATCTGATTCCACTTTTCACATTAATTTAGCTAAATGAATGCAAGTCACAGTGTATTGAGAGAGTGGCTTATTTTAATTAATCTTAAACCAGTTCCAGGTCAAATGCAATAACTAGGAAGAAGTCACTAAAACTGATATGTGTGTCTGTATAGGGATTTCTCTGTTTAATTAAATGGGGTTTAAGCCATGCTTTTATTTAAAATGATGAAACTTTCCTGTGCAAAGGTTTGGATCAATTAAACAACCTTAAAAATTTAACTCTAAAAAGTTACAAATTAAGAAAAAAAATCAGAGTAGTCAGCAGGGAAAGCATATGAGAGAGATCCAGGATAGTCACTGGATTTTCCTGTCCCTGTTGGCCCTGCAAGCTGTGGCACTGTGGGGCTGCACGAGGTAGGTGTGAAGCAGCTGAAATCTGGTCTTCAGCTTCTCCTTTCCTCCACATTCCTGAAGCACAATGACTTTCTCTTGCTTTTTAAACAGTGTGATGAAAGCAGTGGCGTGGCAGGCACTTGGATTTGGTCGAGCTGGGAGGATGACACTGAGGTAAGTGTGGAACACTCATGGACCATTTGTTAATTCAGAACAGGTACTTTGTGCCACGAGGGTGCAATTCCCAAATGAATGGATCCCAGACCTTGTTTCCCCCACAGCCAATTATCAATTTTATGCTTTGTTGGGTTTTTTTAAACCAACCCAAAGGAAGTGTGTATGTATGGAAGATAATTGCTAACAGCACCATTCATAACTCTTCCTCTGCTTCCAGTTTATGCCTCAACACTTGATGTTACCCATTATGCAGAGATCAATGTGTCACAACGAGCTAGATTTATAGTGAAGATAATTCTGCTTGTGAGTTTGAAAAAAAGAGTGTGATATTTTCACTGAGTTAATCAAAGGAATTCAAAGGGGGTTTAAATCTTTCAATTTTCCATGGCTCATGGAGAAGATGAAAAGTGTTTGACCTCTAGTAAACCAANCAAGAATTGCTATTAAGTTCTGCCAACATGAAGAATTTGCTCTTGTTTAATCTGATTCCACTTTTCACATTAATTTAGCTAAATGAATGCAAGTCACAGTGTATTGAGAGAGTGGCTTATTTTAATTAATCTTAAACCAGTTCCAGGTCAAATGCAATAACTAGGAAGAAGTCACTAAAACTGATATGTGTGTCTGTATAGGGATTTCTCTGTTTAATTAAATGGGGTTTAAGCCATGCTTTTATTTAAAATGATGAAACTTTCCTGTGCAAAGGTTTGGATCAATTAAACAACCTTAAAAATTTAACTCTAAAAAGTTACAAATTAAGAAAAAAAATCAGAGTAGTCAGCAGGGAAAGCATATGAGAGAGATCCAGGATAGTCACTGGATTTTCCTGTCCCTGTTGGCCCTGCAAGCTGTGGCACTGTGGGGCTGCACGAGGTAGGTGTGAAGCAGCTGAAATCTGGTCTTCAGCTTCTCCTTTCCTCCACATTCCTGAAGCACAATGACTTTCTCTTGCTTTTTAAACAGTGTGATGAAAGCAGTGGCGTGGCAGGCACTTGGATTTGGTCGAGCTGGGAGGATGACACTGAGGTAAGTGTGGAACACTCATGGACCATTTGTTAATTCAGAACAGGTACTTTGTGCCACGAGGGTGCAATTCCCAAATGAATGGATCCCAGACCTTGTTTCCCCCACAGCCAATTATCAATTTTATGCTTTGTTGGGTTTTTTTAAACCAACCCAAAGGAAGTGTGTATGTATGGAAGATAATTGCTAACAGCACCATTCATAACTCTTCCTCTGCTTCCAGTTTATGCCTCAACACTTGATGTTACCCATTATGCAGAGATCAATGTGTCACAACGAGCTAGATTTATAGTGAAGATAATTCTGCTTGTGAGTTTGAAAAAAAGAGTGTGATATTTTCACTGAGTTAATCAAAGGAATTCAAAGGGGGTTTAAATCTTTCAATTTTCCATGGCTCATGGAGAAGATGAAAAGTGTTTGACCTCTAGTAAACCAACTGAATTCATATGGTGGCTCTGTAGATAAATAAAATGTCCACCCAGACAGAATATTGATTACTTAGGTGCTATTTGCTGAATCACAAATAGGACCATCAAAGGCAACAGCAAGAAAGTATCATAAAATACATCAGGGCATCCAAAGTGCTGGGCTTAATGCAAAGAGACAAGTTAAATAAGTGATATTAAACTAACAAGGCTCAGAAATGGCAAGCTGCATTGCTCCAGTGTGTAATTCATGGCAGTGGCAGGTCCTTTACACCAGCCACCACTCACTCTGGCACTTGCTTTAGGGGGCAGCTTGTTAAGGGGACTGAGGTTGTCATGGAAAATTTGGCCTCCAAACGCTCTCATCGTGCACCTGGCACTGAGGCACGGGGCTTTGGGCCGGGTGATTTACCAGAGGAAGAGTTACCCATCTGTGCCATTTGCAGCTGTATTTTTTTTTAAGTGCTGGCTGTGAATCAGAGCTCACAGACTGCTGAGGGGAGCATCTCCTGGGGCTTCTGGTGCCTCTGGAAGTGTCAGTGCTTGGGACAGAGGGGGCCACTCTCACACAGTGGTGGGATCAATGTACAGGGAGGATCCATCACCTCTCGTTAGACACTCAGAATGAAAGGGCAGGGTTTTTCCACCTCTTAAGAGACCATAGCCCTGGATGGATATACCTGCCTGGTTTAAACAAAAAAAACAAGCAAAAAAAAAGGGCAAATCTGGGGATTTTGAGTAGTGTCTGAGTTCTGAGCAGAGACCTTGTGACTCTGGTCCTGTGGGGGGTTGTGACGGTGGGACCTGTGTCTCTGGGTGGGCAGAGGGTACAGGATCACCTTCCCCACCTGTCAGGGGGATCTTTTCCATGCTGAGCAGGGTGGTGTGGGAAGAGAAGAGGATTATGGAAAATGTGGCATGAAAGACAGAGATACACTTATTTCTGCCTTCCTTATGGAAGTGAGCTCTGGCTAGTCCTGCTGGGTTTTACACAGGTTTTACTATCAGAAAAAACTGAACCAGCAGCAGAGTAAAAAGACACAAAGTTACAGATATTCTCACATGAAAGAAATTAAAATAAGTAACTTTTGCTCTTTTATATTTGCGCAAGAAGTCACCATGAAATGCACATCCTGTTTCACCTTCTTTCTACAGAAAATACAAAACCAGCAATTAATTCCAAGCGTAGCAGCACTGCTGGGGGAAGTGATCATAAGCCAAACCTCAGAATAATAATCTGGCTAGTAATATTTCTAAGTTGAGATAACTTTGGACTTGTCATCTTTGGCTGAAGTTCCAAGCCAGGAATATTTTCTTTTGTATTAAATATGTTATGTGTCATGAGGCAAAAATGAAAATAACCCCGGACTTATTTTATAAAGCTGTCTTCAGAAAATGCTGTAAAAACTGTTTTGTTTGACTTTTCTTGGATGACAGAGGACTTCAGATTGAAAGAATATGTGCTGTAGGAGGCCCAGAATAATCCTTCCAGCAGATGTGGGTATCTCCAGTAATTCTTGCTGTAGGGTATAAACCTCTGGATGTGAGCAGAGAAATGGGATGGATCTGGGTCTGATGGGGGTAGGGACACTTTCACCCCACTATGGAAATCTTGAAGGGAATGTATTCAGAAAGAGACCCCTATTTACAGTAATTTATGCCTTTCAGGGCTCATCCAAAGCCAGAGAGTCTCTCAGGGATCTGCTGAATTACTGCATGAACTGAGGCCAATACCTCAGCTCCTTCTGAAGGGCTTTTATGTTGCTGGGCTTTGGTGTACGTGAGGGGCATGGACTTGCACAAACATCTTCTTGGACCCAAGGAAGCAGAACAACAGGACAAGGATGAGCTGGACTGAGCATTTAACATCCAAAGAGGAACAGGCAGGCATTAGGGCTTGTGCCAGTGTTCGGCCACAGAGGGAGGATTATGAAAATATCTGTGTTAAAAACCCCCAACAGTTGAAGACCAGGGTTTTTAAGAAAAAAACCCAAAAGAATTCTGTTCAATTCAGTATCTAAATATCTTAGACCACAGGTTGGAAGTCTAATGGGCACACACCTGAACTAGCACCAGCTCCTTGGTGTTAGTGAGGGAGAGAATCACCAAAAGCAAAGAGGGATTTTCAGGCTTTGAAGTGGGCTGTGCTGCCACCGTGGGAGACTCCAGGAGGGTCCTGGCAGGATTTGCACACCCCCCTTGCTCTGTGCATCACATGTTTGAGCACATATTTGTGCACTTTATACTGGCACAAGAGTGGAAGTTGGGACACTGCAATCAGGCTCCAGTGCTCACTGAGCTGGTGGTGGATTGCCAAAATCCTACCTCTGCCTGGGCCTGACATTATGTGATTTTGTGCCTGTGAGGTGAGAGATAAAGTGGATCTTCCTGCCGTTACAAGCACAATATCTAATCTTTATCCCCTGGATTATGAAAGGTGTGATTCCAGGTTAATGATTAACAGTGAAGGTTAATGGAAAAAAATATGTCAGCTGCACTGATCACTGGGGCCCTTTGTTTTCCTGTGGCTTCACACATTTTGGGGATGGAGGAATTCCCAGAAGTGGCTTTGCTGATCTGTTTGTATGTGGAACCATTTGGCCCATCTTATCCCCAAATCTTCCCTTGTCCACTTTAGTGCTCAGGTGGTGCTGCTCTCCCTTAGCTGCTTCTTTCCAGGCAGGAATACCAAACAGGGGGGATAACCTTACAGATAACAAGGCTGGATAATTAAACAGGGCTCCCCCAAGTGCATTAAGGTTTAGTCTGATGCCTAGCTGGAGAAACTCGATTTTTAAGATATCAGACTATGCTCCTGCCATCAAGAGACAAAAGTCATATCCATGTGTACAGGTGCTCTGTCTAAATCCTCCCAGAGATGGGACATACAAAAGCAAGAGTCTGGATCACTTCCCACTTCTCTGAGCCCTGTGTTCATTGTACCAGGTGGATAATTTTTTATTATTAATGATTACTTATTTTCCTCTTATTTTCTTATGGTCCCGGCTGGGCACAGACTACCAAGGAAATAAAATCCTGGTGACATCTAGTGGCTGCTGGGGCTTCTCTGAGGCATTAGAGGTGAGAGTGTCTCTGCTCTGGGAATTTCAGCAGGCTGTGCACAGAACAGAGATGGAAATGAGCCTTTCAAGACCAACAGACTCCCACAACCTGAATTTAGAGACCTCCCCATCTTGCTCAAGGACAATATTGCCGGAATTGCTTTGATTTGTGCAGCGGTCCAAGCAGTGCTGTCCCACCTTCCTGGTCATACCCAGCACCTGTGATGCTTTAGAGACACCAAAAATGGGTGATGTCACCAAAGTGGACCCCAAATCCTGCTTTCCTTTAGAACAGCCCCCGATGTCCCACTGCCTGGCTCTCTGTGAGTGATGCACCAGCACCCACAGGCTGGCTCTGTGCTCAAACATATCACAGCAAGATTGGCTTGCAGATGCCTGGTGAGAGAAATTTGGGCCAATTACAGAAATATTTTGAAAAGCCAATTTGCAAGGAACATAACGTGGCACGATGCGTTAATTAGCAAATCCGAAAGGAAACACTGTGTGAAGCTGGAAGATCTGGGGCGGGTGCTAGGACACAGGCTGGCTTCATGCCAAGTCAAACTGGTACTTAGACAAGGAACATGGATGTGATTTGAGTTTGGACACGTATTTTGGGCAGCCTGCAAGAACAGGCCACTGCCAGTGTGCATCAGCAGTTGTGGGTAAGTGTGGCTGAGGAAAGGTTTGAAAGAAACAACTGCAGAAAGGAGGCAACACAGCAACACACACAGGTGTGTGCTGGAGGGCTCGTGGCAGCTGTGTCCCCCAGGGCAGGCTCGGGGAAGGGCTCCCCTCGTTAAGGCTGAGCACAGGTGCCAGCTTGGTCTTTTCCCATTGCTCTGTGCCTGGAATGGGGAAACAGGCTTTGATTTCGTGATGAATGAGTGAAATTGTATTTGGGTTCTGCTCGAACAAATGAGCAGTGATTTCAGAGTGCCTGAGCCAGGGACGAGGCTGGCAGCACTGTGTTAGTGCTGGTGCGCTCGCCGTGTCTCAGCAGGCAGCCACAGCCGGGCGTGAGCCGGGCACTGCCTCACCCAGCCAGGACTCCGCAGCTTCAAACACAGAATCAGCACACACACACACACACACAGACCCAGTTTCAATGAAATACAAAGCACCAGAGTATGGTGTGTATGGCCAGGCAGGCCATTCCTTCCCACGCACCATCTGCCCCTGCAGTGCCACATCTCCGCGTGCTCCCGTGGTCATCCAGCTGGCCTGGCTGTGGGTCGCTGTGGGCAGCTGGGCAGCAGCTTGCACGTGCCCTGCACGCACGGGTTGCTTGGGCAGTTTGAAAGTGAGGAATTATATGGGAAACTGAGGCTTGTGATGGTGCAGGTGACAGGTTTCAGCACGGCCAGTCAAGGTGTCCAGCTGGTAATGGGGGGGCGGCCCGTCATGTATAATTCATCAGGAAATGAGAGCTGCAATTATCATGTGTTTGCACAGCAATATGCCTGTAATTACTGGATATATTTACACCCATTACAGCTCAGTACAGCGAGAAATGAACCCCTTCCCCTTTCCTGCTGGGGTGCTTCCAACCACAGCACAAATCCTCAGCATAGTCAGGGCTCAGGCCATCAGCACCCTTCTAGGAGGAAAAAGCAAGCAGTCTTCTTTATAGCAGGAACCCAGGTTAAAAATGATGATTGGGTACCATCTAGGCAGCAGACAGGCTATGTGGGAATACAAAAACCCTACAAATAAAGAGGCAGAAAGAACATCCCTGAAGGGAGCGGGCTGCCGAGGGGGCAATGCAGCCCATCCATGGCAGCAGATGGGGCTGGAGAAGGCTTTTGGCTGCCTTCCCCTGGCTCTGCCCTGCATGGCAGGAATGGCACCTCCCCATGGGAACTTGTCTGCTTCCTCTGCTGCAAACCCAGTGAGAGCTGAACCCACTGCAGGTGAGCAGTGCATTGTCCTGCAGCCCCTGCCAGCCTGGGCTGTGCAGAACACCTCCATAAGTGAGATCTGGTGATGGGGACTCTAACTTCGCCCAAGGCCACTTGCATAAAGTGCCAGTCAGAGTGAATTAAAGAGGCAGGGTCTGACCATGAGTAAAGGTTTCAGAACTGGGGATTCACTTTCGTCTATAAACACCTAATGTTATTTTTGCATTCAAGTCCAATTTTCAGAATGGAGTTGAGAGCAAGGCTCCCTGGAAGCCCTAACCTCGGGGCTTGTCTGCAGGAGGAACTCTACCTGCATTTCTCCTGTAGTCAAAATGTAAGTGAATTAAAATAAATCCAATTATGGCCACGTTTTCTCTCATGGAGCATATCCACACAGGCTCACCATCTGCTTGAACTAATCTGTGCTATGAATTCATAGCCCTGTGTTGTTCAAGTTAGTCTTCTGGGGTATTTTTGGGTGAACAAAGATTAAATCTGTTCAAAAATATGATTTACAGTAATGTTTATGTAAGGGTGTTCACCATTACTTCAGGCTTGTTCTGAACTGTTTTCCATGTGATATTAATCTGTTTTTCCAACTGATGAAATGAAATGAAATATGTGCTAACACTTAATATGCAATCCCTCACTTTGGACTGACAATGGCTTATGCTGGGTTTTGTTGAAAGGGTTCCTGATTGAGTTGAATTATGTTGAAGTAAGTCAGTGACCTGCAGAGACATTCCATGTTTAGAGAGTTGCCCGTGTTTAAATGGGGCTTAAAGTTGTCACACCTCTAATTGAACCGTTTCAGTGCATTTTATGTATGCACAATCAGGCTCCAGGTAATCTGTGGCTCTCCAAAATGAGTAAGAAAATGCAACTCCTTAAGAGGAGCCCACTATATATATGAAAGCAGATTCAGGGTGTTATTTTCATTACAAGGTTGCTTTAGACCTTTGTTTTCTCTGTCCCTCCTTACCTTTTTTACCAGTTATATCAAGGAAAGGCCTTCCAGTGCTCTTCCTGGCAGAGGAATGAGAGCTGATGATTTCATGAGTGTCATGTGCCCACCACGGCCACCGGCCCTCAGGACTCTGAGCCTGACAAGGGGTGAGTGCAAAGCCCAGGTGCTGCATCCAACACACCCCAAACCCACTCCTCCTGCCCCAGCTGAACCACCAGGGGCTCTCTATCAGCTTTTTCCCAGGGCTAATGAGTCTCCAATTAACAAGGACTTCTGTCTGCTGGGCACTAATCTAACAGAGATGTGGTTGTAATGATGTAACAAGGTTCCAAGTCATGTTGATAATTGAGATCTGTTTATGGGGACTATAATTTCATTCAAGGCCACTTGCATAAAGTGCCAGTCAGAGTGAATTGAGCAGCATAATCCTAATGTTTGCCTAAATTCAGTGGCAAAACTTTAATAGTCTCTTTACCTTCGAATTTGTCTGTTGCTGATACTCATCAGAAAAAATGGTGGTTGTGTGCTGTTGAGTGAGACAGGGAGGAGAGTTTCTAAAGAAAGAACTGTGTCAGTTCAACTAATTAACAGTATTCAAAGGAAATTTAGCACTTTTTAGGCTGTGGCTGACACAGAAGACAAAAGGTGTTTGATGTCATGACCAACAAATCTCCTCTGGTGGCTCCACAGAAAGACAAAATGCTTGCCCAGATGCATTAGTGCTCATTTAGGCTCTCTTTAATGAATCCTGGCAGGCTCATCAAAACTGAGATGGTGTTGATACCAGACGTATCAGAGCAGCCAAGATGTTGGGACTACTAGAGGTGGACAGGCTGTGTAATTTGGGTGAAAGCAGCAAGCCAGAAGGTTTCTTTATTTGTGGAATTACTCCCTGCCCAGGCAGCCCATCCCTTGCTTGTAGAAGTCGCAGCACCCACGAGCCTTTAAAATCCTGCTGTTCCCAGAGCAGGAGACGAAGTCAGTGTGGATGAGTTCAAAGGGCAAGAAGTTGTTACAGAAATCCCAACTACCCAGCACACATCCCCCCAGCAGCTCTCCCACCATCCTGACTCCCTGTGATTGCTTCACAGAAGATTCATTTTCCTGGCTCTGAAGCTCTCCTGGATGTGGCCGGGCTCTGCCACCCCTCCCCTGCCACTGCAGGGACAGGGACACTGCCATGGCCCTTGGTCCTCTCTCCCTGCTCACCAAGAGATGCCAGCAAAGAGCTTCGGTTCCTCGGGCTCAGCTGCCAGCACTGCACACCCAGTAACTGATTTTTCTTGAAAGACCTGATTTTGGCATATTCCCCAGTGGGACTGGAGTGCAGAGTGAAGTCTTATTCTGCTGATCTGGATAATGTCATCAGATGGAGACAAATGATTTTTAAGCAGGCATTTCCACTAATTTCAGCGGTGAATTTTTTCCAATTAAGAAAAAACCAAGTGACTAAATCCCATGTGTGCCCACGCAGGAGTGTGGTCTATAATATTTAAATTTCCATATCCCAAAGGCTAAGTACAATGGAGAAATCAACAATTCAGGAAATAGGGAGTGTGGATTTGCATTGGCCTTGAAGAAATGCATTCTGTAAAATCTTTTAAGATAAGGGAAAAAGGCAAGATACTTTTATAGAGTTTTCTGAGTTCTAAAACCTATGGTTTGAACTGAAGTTACAGTAGGAATGGGATGATGGGATGGAAAGAAAGGAGATGGGAGTGTTTAGAGGATGGTGAGGGAACCTGGGCTCTGTGTTTGGGAGTGAAGTGAGGTGATTATTAAGGAACAACAATAAAATTTTAAAGGCATTTGGTCATCAAAGCTACAGGGAAATCTGCAGAAGAGCTTTGTGGATGTCCCAGCCCTGGTGACCCACACTCAGCCAGAGCTCTGCAGGGCTGCACACACCATTTGCTGCAGGCACACACCAGAGGGGTTCAATAACTCACACAGAATTAACAGGACTTGCAGGTGTTGAGCACAACCCCGGGTGTGCAGCCACGTGTGACACGTGTACACACACCTGTGTGAGTGTTTGGCTCCAGACTTGCCTGGGTTTGCATTATTCACACACCAGAGCCAACAACTGCCCCAAAAAACTCAGCCAAAGCTGGTTCTCCCTTCCCAGCCCAGGAAACCGTCTGTGGGGATAGCAGCTGGGCAGTTTTCTGGTCACTAAAATATTCTTCAGAAGGATTTTAAAGCAAGCTCTCTAGAGCCCAGGGATCACGACAGTTCAGTAGGGCTGGAGACGGAGTAAAATCACAGTGACATCTAGTGATCACTCATGTTTCACAAAGGTGCTACCAGTGGAAACAGTAAACATATATAAAAAAAAATAAATCAGCATTTTAAACACATAGCACAAAAATTCAGAAGCCAGGGAAAGAGGTGGGCTACAAGTGAGGGTGGATTATGTGAATCAAAGTGCTGCAGGGCTGACAGAGAGCAAAGTGCCGCAGCTGTGGAAGGGCTGGGGGATGATTTCTGCAGGGATCTTTCCTAGGTCTGCATTTCTCCTGCTTCAGCAGAGTTTGCTGATGGTACTAAATTGCAGCACATTCATATAAAAGAAACTTGACGTTTTGGAGACTGGGAATAGAACTAATAAAATGATGTGCAGCTTCGAAAGTACGAGCTAGTCCCCAGAGAGGGGAAAGCAAAATGAACCCTGTTCCGTGGCTGGAAAATGTGGTGTGGCAGCAGCTCTGCCTCAGTGCCAGACAGACACTGAAAGAGAAAGGAAATAAAGAGGGAATGCCAGCTGGGCATCAGAGCTACAATTCAGGTTTGCATATTGAACCAAAGCAGGATTTGGGTTTGTGCTTGGCAGCAGTAGGAACTAGGTGGTTTAGTGATGTTGGCTGAGTGTTTTCCACTCCAGGTTACTGACTGACTGATGGCAGTTTAAAAAAGAAAAAGTATTTTTCTTCTGGTTGTGAGTGTCAGCCAGGCAGTCTGGGCACAGTCATGCCCACTTGGCCAGGCTGGGCTTCAGTTCTGCCGTCCTGCCCAAGCACCCTGCTGGAGCTGAACCCCATTAATGGTACATTAATTAGCAAAGGATTAAGAAAAACTCTTTCTCCAAGGAGGATGGGGCAGGGCATTGCCTATTTATGTCTTCATTGTGCAGAGTGATGAAAACCCAATCAGATGGATTAGCTGGAGTTACAATGGGGACAGAGAACTGATGCAGTTGGCGAATTGATTTTGCAGCTTTAACCCAGGAATCTTTGTGGCCACATAAATATGCAGGCAAATTTTCGTATGATGAAACATTCAGGAGCTGCTTTGACAAAAGTTGAGAAGGAAGCTCTCAGGCAATTTCCAAGCCCTTCCCTTGAGTCCCCAGCAGCCAGGCAGGTTTAGTCTCTCAATTATTAGCTGAAAGCAGAATATACATTCTCACTGTCTGATTTTGGATGCCGCTGGAGAATACCCCTCAGATAGATGTGTAAGGGGAGAGACAGATTCAGGCACATCAGATGCTATGGCTGCCTGTGACTGCTGCGAGCAATAACCACAGAATGGGAGTTTATTAAAAATGGTAGCACAAATTAACTACTGGGTTTCTGTGATTAGGTATGAGATTTCCTAGAAGGAAGAAATGTGTAGTGGGACTTCAGGCGCTGCATTTCAGTAAAGATTTTGATACAATGCTGCCTGGAAAGTCATTAACTGTGCTGACATAGACAGGAATTAGAGGAATAATTGCAAATTGGGTAAGGACCTGGCAAAGGACAGATGATTTGCTGAGGTTGCTTAGCGCTTTCATGGGGATGAAGGGGATGGTGTTCACCTGCTGAAGGATTTACAGACCTGCTCACTCCATCTTCCCTGCAGAGCTGGGGAGCACCTGGTGCCACTCATGAAAGCTGGAAAACGAGGAAAAAAGACATTGCAGCTGCTTTGCTGGCCTGGCTGGCTGCTGAGTCCTGCTGCATCTTGGAAATTTCCCAAAGGGTTTGCACAGCTCAGATACTTTAGCAGAAAGCTATCCTGAGTTGAAGGCACTTTATTCCATCACCACCCTGGGTTCAGGGTCTCAGCCTCCAGCCCCAGAGACAACAAAGTATTTGTCAACATCATGTTTGAGTCTGTTTGTGTGGCCCAGGGGATGGCAGGGGCTGCACTGGAACACAAGGTGCAGCACCTGACGCTGGGCAGGTCCCAGCACAACTGCTGAGAAAGCAATTAAAAATAGCATTAGTGTGAATTGACAAATCTAGTGCTTGGTTTGGTCTCAGAGGGACGTGGCTGAACCACAGGCTTTTCTCCGTGACAGCTCTATTTATTTTAAATAGAGGAGCAGAAGAGATGTGCCTCCAGATGCTTAAAAAGCAGGTGGTTGCTTTTCAAGGACTGTTTGACCAGAATTTCACACCACAGCTCCTATTAAATAAGGGTTTGGAAGGCGGATTACAATCTTCCATCATGACAGAATCCTCAGCATCTGCCTGTGAGGAGACACTGCCCTGGGTGTGGCATCAATTTGCAACGGTGTGATGAGGAAAAGGAAGTACCATGAGCACTGCAAGGAAATTACTTGCCTTTTACCTTATGGGATGAAAATGCCCAGGGTTGATGTCAAATTAATCAGGTTCATCATCTCACAGCAAAGGCCATTCACTAGTTTGTATGATCAAGGATCAAATTGCTCCTTGCTAGGAAAAAAGTAGTAATATTGTGGGTAATATTTGGGTCAGCACAGCAGGTGTGGTTTTTTGGGAAAGGGATGTTTCTTGGCATAGCTGGATTCCTGGATGCTGGATTTCTGACTAGATTCAGCAACTTGAATTTTTTTTTTTACAAGTCTTGCTCAGCTGGCAGTGCAGGAGTGATTTTAGATCCCACCAGCTACAACAATTTACACTGAATTCCCTTCCCCACTCTGCACTCCAGAATATGACTCCCTGCTCTGACCACATCTAAAATCTGCTTCCCAGCTTTCAGCCCCTCCCAGACTCCTGGAGGACTCATTCCTCCTCCCACCCCTCCTTAGGTACCTCAGTGCAGTGTGCCAGCCAGCAAATCCACGGGCAATTCCTCCCAGCTCCTTTCGCTCCCCTCCTGCTCCAGGTGTGAAAACTTCACCTCTCATCTTTTGCATGCACCTGTACCTGGTGCACATTGCTTTGTGCTGTCCATACCAGCTGTAAACACAAGGGACAGGCAGAAAAAACCTGTGAAAATGGTATTTCAGTGTGCACAAGTCCCTGCAGGGCCACTTGGGAGTCACACCAGTGCCCCCCCCGAGTGCATTGCAGGGCAGAAAGCCAATAAAATCCTAGTAAAGGTAAGTCTGGGAGAGAATTTTTAATCCTGAGCATCTCTCCTTTCTTTTCCCCAGTTGTGCACCAAATTCAGCAGTGGAGTGGTGGGAATACTTTGTCATCACAAACATATATTATTTCTGTGATGTGTGTTAGTACATTGTAATGAAAATGTGTTTTCCGAAGGCACAGTTGCTTTTATTCCCCTTTGCTGTCACTGTAACACTCTGTTTCCAACTCTTCACCAAGATAAAAGGTTTCCTTCTCACCTACCTCCAAAAAAAAAATATAAAACCTGAGTATTGGGAATGACAGAACTCATGTAATTGTTCCTGCACTGCATGCTTCCAGGCTGATTGCCTGAACCATGACTGATCCAAATTCCCACTGAAGTCCATGAGTTTTTGCACTGAAGCCACAGTTTGGTTTTAGAGGAGCTTTTTTGAGGAGAAAGCCCAAAGCCATTCTATTTTTCCTTCAAAACATCTGTGAGACAAAGCCATTCATGTAGAAAAGCCAGTTGTTCCCCTTGGAATGGAATTTAACTGAATTATGACCATTTACATGTAGGAGATTTATGCTGTAACCCTCAGAGCTGGAAGGATCTGCAGACCAACGTGGTCTCCTCGGTCTGCATTAACACCCTCAGAGCTGGTTTGTGTGAAAAACCTCATCTTGGCAGGGTGAAATAAGCAGAGGAAGGTATCTTTGGACACCCACCAGCCCTCAGAAAGATGCATCAG
>VZTH01014969.1:583349-613266 GCA_013397815.1 Aleadryas rufinucha | reverse complement strand
GTGAGGCAGCTTCTCCTCTGCCAACACCCAGGTTTACACGGCTGCTGCCTTTGCTGGCTCACTCCAGCTCTCATGCTCCACCCTTCGGGTGTTTTTTTTTCTTTTTTTTTTCCTTCAGCTTTTGCAATCTGACAGAGGCGGGTCAAAGCAAGTTGAAGGAAAGGACATTCCCCTGAAAAGCAGCTGGAGAGCAGTGCTCAAGCCCTGTCTGTGCTAAGTAGAGGACAGCCAGCCACGCCACTTGCTTTAGCCTACAAGCACCGCCAAGCCCTGCAAGTACACTGGCATTGCACTGATTTTCCAGGTAAGCCTTTTTCTTAACCCCCGGATCTTGGTAGCTGAGTGCTCTCTAACCAGGAAGTTAAATCTGTCTGGAGACAAACAGCAGAAATGGTGTAAGGGCAGGGCAGGGAGTGCTCAGCTGCTCCGTGTTGTAGATACGCTGGTTTATTTACTCAGTTGTGAGCCTCGAGCAACTCAGGCATTTCTGCCATCTGCCTCATTTCAGCAACCCCATTAAAACAGCCCTGTAAACACCCTCAAGAGATGGACAGACAGACAAACCCCACACTAACATTTTCCCTGTAAGTAAAAAGTTACTGCACATGTTCTGCTTGCTGTGGTGGAGGGAAAGGAAGGGAGAAAAAGGGGAAAACAGCTCATTGCTGTGATGCTGGTTTAAAATTCACAGGGCAAGAACTAAGCTTGTGCCAAGTTTTCAGAAATGAATAGAGTTCTAGTTCTGGGAAAATCCTGGGAACAGGATTTCTCTTTGTCCAAAAGCTGGACAAAGAGAATCCTCTGACTCTGATGCTATTAACCCCATCCTGGATCACTCAGGCCTGCTTGGATATTGAGACATGGTGGTGGCCAAGATGCAATCAATAGAGTTCTGTAAAGCTTCTGTCCTAAAGGTCATGTGGGGACCCAAACCATGGCAGCCTCTGCTTCTGCCAGGATATTACACCAAATGGGAATTTTTAATTTTCATAGTTTTGTTTATGTACTGAAAGTACCTTTCCAAAATTCCCATACAATTTTGGGTATGCCATTTTTCATCAGATTGGGAATATCATCCTGTTGGAACAGTTGGATATTTTTTTTTCGATTTTACTTTGGGAGTTGCATACTGGAACTTGAGAGCATTTTTGGACCTCTCAGGTCAATAATCTGAACAACACTGCTCCATACTTACAGATGTCTGAAATTTAGCAGTGCCTGGGGAGAAATAACAAAAGTACTTGGCTCCATCAAAATCCCATCCCTTCCATTAAGGGCTGGGAGAGCTCGAGGTGCTTTCCACCCCCGTGTTTGTGAAACAGCCTTGCACTGAGCCCTCTGCCATCCCAGAGGAGGGCAATGCCTGCTGCCTTACCCACGGGCAGCCACCCACCGGTGGGAAGACCATGAGCAGAAGGAGCAACTGCATCCCAAAAAACGATCTCAGAAAATACGAGGCCCTTGAACCTTGTAGTTTAGGCCCAAACCTTGGTTTCCTCCTGTTGCTGTGATTGGGCTGTGATTAGCAGGGTTAGGGAGCCGAGCTGTGCTTTGGGGAGGCAGCTCACAGCAGATGCAGCAAAAAGCCTCCCACAGCCTTTCCTGCCCTAAAAAATCCTTCTGCACTCCAGGTCACATCTGCTACCGCCGGCACGGAGAGCAGGAGCAGGTGAGACCAGCTCGTGCCAGGCTGCTTAAATGAATGAAACACCATGGCAGGACAGATTTGCTTCAGATTCGGTTGCAGAGGAGGCTCTGGATTGCTCTGCAAGAGTGGGAGGGTTTGTTTTCTGCTTCTGCTTTGCTGAGTCAAACCACGAGTGAAGCAGTTCAGATCTGGAGAGTCTCAGTTCCTATAATTTCTAGCAGAGAAACATCGCTGCTACTGCTTTTGTTCCTTCCTACGGAGATTTGTAGCTTTGCTGGGCAGGAACTCTACTGAAATGTGCTTAGCACAGCTGGAGCCTCTCGTCACAGCTGTAAAAGAGGCAAATAAAAATAACATTTGTGCTCATCAGCAGCGTCCCATTGGCTCCTCTCAGCACTATTACTCAGCTGCCTTTGATACAGACGTTAGTCAAATCCCACTCCTCTTCCAAGGACCCCATTATAAGGGATAGGGAAGAGCCTTCCACCACTCCTGACACAGCCTATTATTTTTTCCCACCCTTCTCTCAGAGGCAGCATGGACATCCAGGAGTATTTTGCCAGAATTTCTTACCGGGGCTCCCACAATAAGCTGGACCTGGCTACCATGTCAGATATATTCCAGCACCACATCCAAGCTGTCCCTTTTGAAAACCTCAGCATCCACTGTGGGGAAAGCATTGAGCTGGACCTGGAAGCGACCTACAACAAGATAGTGAGGAAGAAACGTGGGGGCTGGTGCATGGAAAACAACTACCTTCTGTCTTGGGTCCTGAAAACTCTTGGCTACGACGTCACCCTTCTGGCAGCAAAAGTTTATGTCCCAGAGCTTGACTCTTATCCAGATGAAATTGATCATCTGCTGCTACGAGTGGAGCTTGATGGCAAATCCTACATTGTGGATGGGGGGTTTGGGATGGCCTACCAGCTATGGCAGCCAATGGAGCTGATTTCAGGGACAGATCAGCCACAGACTCCCGGGGTCTTTCGTTTCCAGGAGGAAAGTGGGACCTGGTACCTGGAGAAGGTGAAAAGGAAGCAGTGCGTTCTCAACCAAAGCACCTCCACTTCCCAAAATGTGGAAAATGAAGTTTGCCGTCGGGTTTATCTCTTTACCCTTCAGCCACGAGACATTGAGGAGTTCAGGGGCTGCAATGCCCACCTGCAGACAGCACCTGACTCGCTCTTTGTGACCAAGTCCATCTGCAGCCTGCAGACTGCCGACGGCGTCCGGGCACTGGTGGGGTGGAAACTCACGGAGATAAAGTACAATTATAGGGACAACATGGATCTTGTGGAAATCAGAATCATTGCAGATGAAGAAATGGAGAAAACGCTGAAGGAGAAATTCAGTATAACACTAGACAAGAAATTTGTACCCGTCAATACGAGCAGGTTGTCTCTGTTCTAACTCACTGCCTGAATTACAATTCAATTCAGTGGCATTACAGGCAATTCTTCCCTTTCTTTCTGACAAGGTTAATCTTTCTCTTTCCATCTACACCAGTGGAAGGCGGAACATACTAGCATGCATCTGGAAAAGAAATAGATTTTCACAACTATTCCTGCATCTCTTTTTGGTTTGGGTACAAATAATTTCTGCCTAGCTCAATCAAATCATTGCCCCTCTGTTTGTGCTCAGCGGGAAGCAGACTCTGCCCATTCCCTACTCCTTTCATCTCTTAAAAGCTTTTCTAAACACACCCAGTGTAGCTGGGCAGAATGATGGAGCTGTATGTCTTTGTCTTTATTACCTGGTGCTGCCACCTGGGGAAAATCATACCTGCTTCTTAAATGAATACTATATTATTTTGGGAATTTTATAGCCAAAACCACAAAGACATGCTGGGCTGAGTTCCTCCAGTTAAGCCATAAGCCTGTTCTTTTTGCTCTCACATCCCCAACACCCTCTCACGTGGCAGTCAGGCCATCCCACACCTGTGTAAATTAACCATGTGAGTACTTGAGGACAGGCTATTTATGACCTAGAACCGATGATAAGAAATGTTAGTGACAACTCTGCGTTGTTTCAGGCTTTGCACAGCTCCTGTTCTCTCGGTGACATAACCAAAGAGCTGTATTTCTTTGAACTGAAAGCATCTCCTGAGCATTTTGTTTGCTCGCACTCAGCAGCAGACTGCTGGGAATACATGTTCCTCTCATCAGACTCTACTCCGGGTGTTATTGCACATTAATTATTATGGCTGAACCCAAACACATGCACAGAATTATTTTTCTGAAACGTATCTGTTCTGCTGAGGATGTGTTTGCAGTGATACTAATTATATTGATATAAGGAGAAATGATGAATCTTAATCACATACCTAACGGCTAAGATTTCTAGTAGGAGAAATTACTCAAATGTGACCACTTTGCCCTTTGAGAAGATGCTTGATGTTCCTTTATGTACAAATCTTGGAAGCATTACAACTGTGCACTTATAATTAAGCTAAATTATATAAGTGAATTACAATTAAATAAAAAAATCAAGCATTGTGAACTAGAATTATTCAGATTTTTTTCCCCCCCAAATTACAGCATGTATTCCCAAATTAAAAAAAATGTCACTAATCACTGAAGTTGTCCTGATTATTTGTATGTGCTAATATTTTCCAGCTAAGGCTTTTAAAACCACAATAACTCACTGAACCTTTTTCACTTGTTATGCAGTATGTGCAGCTTTCTATAACTAGCAATTTAGATTTAATAAAAGCTGCTGCTATTCCGCATGTTCAAAATGTATCTCACAGAGACACAGCAAGCTCCTGAAACCCCTGTCTTCCTAGAGTCAAATTCACCTACATGTGCTTGGCTGCAGGTGTGCAATAGTCATTTATAGCACATGAGGCTCTCCATCCTATAAGAAAATGAAATGTGGTTGTAAAAGAAAGAGGGGCTTCTTATGGTGAGGACCAGCAGCTTGCAACACAGATGGTCAGAAGAAGTTGTCTCAGGAGCTGGCTTGTTTATGATCCGTGTTTTTCTGTGGTCCCCACATTAGTGGGAGAGCTAAACTCAGTGGGACAGCAGGGACAAAGCATTGGGATGCAGGTAAAAGTCCAGGCAGGTCTTGCAAAGCTGTGGGGGTGGGAGAAGATCCATGCAGAGCCAAGAATCTCCATCCTTTGTGGGAACAAACACAGAAAACACCTAAAAAGGGCTGTGCCCACCCCTCTCTCCCTGTGCCAGGGTGTTTCTTGCACTTTGTGCTGTTCCATAGGCTCAGGGGAATGGGTGCAGAATTATAAAATCACAGACCTTTGAGACCAGAGCAGGGTGTTACGTCCCTTGCCCCCGAGATCCAGCGTGTGGAGGGCAGGAACAGGGAAAGCCACTTTTCTTTCCGCTGACTCAACTCCCGGAGCGTGTGCCCGGCCGGGTGCTGCCCCTCCAGGGCTCAGCTCGGCGCTCCTGCCTGCTGCTCTGCTCACCCACAGAGGCACAGCCTAGTGCTGAGCAATGCAGTGAAACTCGCTGTTGGAAGGGAAAAAAAAAAAAAAAAGAAGAGGCTTTTTGTCTCAGATTGCACTAGTTTGTTTTTTCCTTATCACTAACTTGGGAGGCAAATCCTTAAAGGCACAGCAGGCTCAGGGAGCTCAGAGTTCTCCGGGAGCAGCATCTTCCCTGCTGACGGACAGGGCTTCTCTTCGAACGCAGGGGAATTTAGACAAGTACGTGACTTGGCAAATCTGACCTTGTTGCTTTGCAGGGGCTGGTGTCAGCCACGAGGAATAGCTCGGTGTGGTGTCATTAATTCAACAGTTGCCATCCCCACCAATAAATTAGTGACTTCCTGCCCTGGATTACTCTCTGTCTGCCATAAGTCACTTCCTACAGGGATCCAGACCACATCAATGTCAACAATGTAAAATCTGCATCAAAATCTGCACGATTCCTTTGCTGCTTTAGCCTGGGAGCACCCACCAAGGTGCCCCAGAGAGTGAAGCCCCTGGGTGATCTGCAGGGTTGAGGATGGGTTTTATAGGTTATAACCACTGACAAAAGTTGTCATGATACCCAGGCTTTGCACTCCTGGAGGGCTTCAGTTCTCATTCAGTGACGTGGAAAGTTAAAATCTCCTCAGTATTGTAATCATTTTGGGGACTGGATCATGTTCAGGTTCTCCATACAACACCTAACACAGTGACAGGGCCTTCTGCACACATGCCAATACAAATAAACCAATAAAACCGTCAGAATATAAACTACTATAAAAGAAGAAACTCTTTGCCCTCTTTGGCTGCCCTGCTGGAGGATAAGGCTGTCCCTGACAGGCAGTAAAGCCAGCCTGGACCTTTAAGAGCAGCAGTTCGCAGTGCAGCTCTTGCTGGGAACTTTGGAACACCGCGGGGTGGAGAGCCTGAGCTGACTGCCTGCGAGGTAAGCGCTGCATGCCTGATCTTTAACTTCACCCTGCAGCCTTGTGTCAGCCCCTTCGGACAGCCCACCCCTGTGAGTCTGCACATCCTGTGCACAGCACTGCAGGTGTGTCAGCAAAGCATGGACTACATGCTCCCCAGGGCTGATGGTGAGTGTGGCACTGCAAGGGCCTTTTCCAAGTGCAACATCGAGTGTTTGAAAGTTAAACTAACCCTTTGTGCTGAGCCAGGGTGTATGAAAAACGCAGCAACTGACTCACAGTGTAACTTAGAATCAAACAAATAGTATAGGCATGTGCAAGAGGATCCAGCCTTGGAAGTCCCATGATTTTTAGCAGAGAAGAACTGATACAAAAATTCAGCCTAATTACAAAAGGACCCAGCGATCCCGAGGGACATGTGCAGACAGGCAGAACGAACATCTGAATCTCACTACCCACGAAGCTGCAGGAACGCTGAGCGAAGCTCAGCTGCTGCAGGGGCACGAGTAAACAAGGCTGAGATCCGGGCTGAGGCTCGGGATATTTGGCAACTCAGTTTTGGAACTCAAAGTGTCCCCTGGGAGAAGGCTTGCTCACTGCTGCAGTCTCATCACTCCACAGTGGGAATGGCTGTGCCAAGGAAAAATCTGCCTCCAGGAAGGCGAGGGAGTAAAGGCTGATTTATGTGGATGCTCCCTAATGTCAATGATGTTGTAGTGCAGCTTTATTATACTCAAAGCTCTTTAAGTATTCATTGAGATCAGAGCACATTTTGTCAGCCACTGCAAGGCTGTCTCTGAAGCAGACTTTAAATTGATGAGGCCAGAGAAGGGGCAGCTGGGGAAACTGAGGCACAGGCAGGGAATTTCCCACAACACTTTCCCAGTATGTTTTCCCAAAGCCTCATTGCCAGCACCCTATGGGGGCTCTCCATGGCTGGATGAGGGGAGCTGGTTTTACCCTGCACTTTTCCCATATGATGGGGACACCCAGACCCAGGAGATGAGTTATAGGGAGGGCATCAGGTCTTCTGCTGCTGGCCCAGGGCAGGGACTGATCTGGTTTTGCTTGAAGGCAAATTCCAAGCCTATCAGAGCCACCAGGCTGATGGACTCCTCTGGACTCCTGCTGGTCACAGATGTTCAGCTCCACAGCCTCATAGGGAAAAGATGTTTCTATCTTCCTATGCAAAATTGCTGAAAGCAGAAATAGAAAGAAAAATGAGGCAGAGGACCACAGGATGAGCCTGCCAGCGAACACGTGCACTGTGTGTTGGGAAGGAAATGGCTTTCTACAAGTGTTTCCAAGGAGATCCTGCCAGAGATGAGTGCCCTTGTCCTAAAAAGGGATTGAAAAAACCAATAAAATACAGTATCAAAGAGACATTACTGTTTTTTCATGTAGGCACTTTGGGTCCTTTTGAAGTGAAAATGTTTATTTCTTATTCCCTTTTTGGGATAATCCTTTATTCTATCACATTTTCCTATGGGTTTGCATTAGCCAGTCTGAATGTTGGTANGGCTTCAGTTCTCATTCAGTGACGTGGAAAGTTAAAATCTCCTCAGTATTGTAATCATTTTGGGGACTGGATCATGTTCAGGTTCTCCATACAACACCTAACACAGTGACAGGGCCTTCTGCACACATGCCAATACAAATAAACCAATAAAACCGTCAGAATATAAACTACTATAAAAGAAGAAACTCTTTGCCCTCTTTGGCTGCCCTGCTGGAGGATAAGGCTGTCCCTGACAGGCAGTAAAGCCAGCCTGGACCTTTAAGAGCAGCAGTTCGCAGTGCAGCTCTTGCTGGGAACTTTGGAACACCGCGGGGTGGAGAGCCTGAGCTGACTGCCTGCGAGGTAAGCGCTGCATGCCTGATCTTTAACTTCACCCTGCAGCCTTGTGTCAGCCCCTTCGGACAGCCCACCCCTGTGAGTCTGCACACCCTGTGCACAGAACTGCAGGTGTATTAGCAAAGCATGGACTACAGGAACCCCAGGGCTGATGGTGAGTGTGGCACTGCAAGGGCCTTTTCCAAGTGCAACATCGAGTGTTTGAAAGTTAAACTAACCCTTTGTGCTGAGTTAGGGTGTATGAAAAACGCAGCAACTGACTCACAGTGTAACTTAGAATCAAACAAATAGTATAGGCATGTGCAAGAGGATACAGCCTTGGAAGTCCCTCATGATTTTTAGCAGAGAAGAACTGATCCAAAAATTCAGCCTAATTACAAGAGGACCCAGCGATCCCGAGGGACATGTGCAGACAGGCAGAACGAACATCTGAATCTCACTACCCACGAAGCTGCAGGAACGCTGAGCGAAGCTCAGCTGCTGCAGGGGCACGAGTAAACAAGGCTGAGATCCGGGCTGAGGCTCGGGATATTTGGCAACTCAGTTTTGGAACTCAAAGTGTCCCCTGGGAGAAGGCTTGCTCACTGCTGCAGTCTCATCACTCCACAGTGGGAATGGCTGTGCCAAGGAAAAATCTGCCTCCAGGAAGGCGAGGGAGTAAAGGCTGATTTATGTGGATGCTCCCTAATGTCAATGATGTTGTAGTGCAGCTTTATTATACTCAAAGCTCTTTAAGTATTCATTGAGATCAGAGCACATTTTGTCAGCCACTGCAAGGCTGTCTCTGAAGCAGACTTTAAATTGATGAGGCCAGAGAAGGGGCAGCTGGGGAAACTGAGGCACAGGCAGGGAATTTCCCACAACACTTTCCCAGTATGTTTTCCCAAAGCCTCATTGCCAGCACCCTATGGGGGCTCTCCATGGCTGGATGAGGGGAGCTGGTTTTACCCTGCACTTTTCCCATATGATGGGGACACCCAGACCCAGGAGATGAGTTATAGGGAGGGCATCAGGTCTTCTGCTGCTGGCCCAGGGCAGGGACTGATCTGGTTTTGCTTGAAGGCAAATTCCAAGCCTATCAGAGCCACCAGGCTGATGGACTCCTCTGGACTCCTGCTGGTCACAGATGTTCAGCTCCACAGCCTCATAGGGAAAAGATGTTTCTATCTTCCTATGCAAAATTGCTGAAAGCAGAAATAGAAAGAAAAATGAGGCAGAGGACCACAGGATGAGCCTGCCAGCGAACACGTGCACTGTGTGTTGGGAAGGAAATGGCTTTCTACAAGTGTTTCCAAGGAGATCCTGCCAGAGATGAGTGCCCTTGTCCTAAAAAGGGATTGAAAAAACCAATAAAATACAGTATCAAAGAGACATTACTGTTTTTTCATGTAGGCACTTTGGGTCCTTTTGAAGTGAAAATGTTTATTTCTTATTCCCTTTTTGGGATAATCCTTTATTCTATCACATTTTCCTATGGGTTTGCATTAGCCAGTCTGAGTGTTGGTACCAGTGCAGATCAGGAGCAGTGCAACCAAGTCATGTGAGTTGTGCTGCTGGCATCAAGACTGGGGTTAAAGTCTAGAGATTAGGCCAGTTGTGCTGCTGGCATCAAGACTGGGGTTAAAGTCTAGAGATCAGGCCATTGGATGTGCTCAGCTGCTGGGGTGGGGGCAGGTCCACCTATAGATTTGAGGTGGGATTTTCACAAGCTTCTGGCATGGACACGGGGTCAAACTGTTGGGGGGAGCAGCTGGACCAAACCTGAGAATATTCAATGGAAGGGAGTTTCTCCCATCTCATCCACGTCAAAGACTTTTTGGAAAATCCTCCCAACATTCGACCATTTGCTGGAGGCAAGAAATCCTCAGACGTGTTGGAAATTAACACAGCCCTTAACAGATCGTGAATTGTTCTGAACAACAAATCTCCCTGCATGGAAAAAAGCTGAATTAAATCTAAACTAAAGACAAAAGAAATCCTTGCAGAGACCAGATGAGTTGCTGGATTAGAAGTCTTACAGGGAACCTTTTGTATCTTGGCCACACAACCAGTACCAGTGACAGTGTCCTTCTGCTAATGAAAGGGGATCACAGATACAAAGACACAAAATATTTCCAATAATTTGAGCTGAAACGAAAGCCTTTAGTTTGTAAAAGATGCTCAAAGAAACCAAAAGATTATGAATATGCCTTGTATGTATTTTTAGATCAATTCCTTTGATGCTTAAGTTAGAAACATTAAACTCCCTTCCTTTCACAGCCAAAGCCCTGTCTAAACTCCCCAGGGAAATTTAAGAGATTAAGAAAACAACGATCTACTTCACATGGAAACCTGTCTGAAATGGTGACACACTGAGATGTTAATCCCAATTAACTGAATCCATGAATGCAAAACCTTCCAGTCAAATTACCTGTGGGATAGAGAAAGAATTGCTTACCTGGTACGGTAAAAGAAACAGTAAGAACTTGCTGTGACTTTAGTGCCACTATGGTGTGGCAGCTGTTCTGCAATCCTGTTGTTTCTTGATTTTAGAAAACTTTTGTTGTGTGAGATCCTCCTCTGTGGTCAGAGATGCTGTTATGGCATGTGCTGTGTCTTCCCATGGGAAAGACATCCACTTGGTTTGAAGGCAGCCCCTGAGAGAGGGAAAGCATTATTGCCACCTGCTCCTGTCCTTGTCTCTTTTAAAAGAAATACTTAAAATTCTTTTAGGTCCTCAATAAAATGGCCCAGACTATGTTTGCAGGCTGGTTAACCCATGCTACAGAAACAGGAGCGAGCCCCTTGACAGCTGCACAGCCGTAACTGGCTACTTTTCTGCTCACACAGGCAAGATGAACATTCAGGAGTATTTTGGAAGAATATCTTACAACAAGCCCCATAAGGATGCAGACTTGCAAACCTTGACAGCCATCTTCCAGCATCACATCCAGACCATTCCTTTTGAGAACCTCAGCATGCACTGTGGGGAGGCCATCGAACTGGATTTGCAATCTACTTACAATAAGATTGTGAGAAAGAAACGTGGTGGGTGGTGCCTGGAAATCAACCACCTCCTGTTCTGGGCCTTGCAAGAATTAGGGTATGACGTCTGTATTCTTGGTGCACAGAGCTATGAACCAGCAGAGAAGGGATACACTGCTGAGATAAACCACATCCTCCTGAAGGTGGTGATCAAGGGCGATTCCTACATAGTAGATGCTGGGTTTGGGGGTGCCTACCAGATGTGGCAGCCGCTGATGCTGATTTCTGGGAAGGACCAACCCCAGATCCCTGGCATTTTCCACTTCATGGAGGACAACGGCACCTGGTACTTCGAGAAGGTCAAAAGGAAGCATTATATTCCTGAGCAAAGTAATGCTGACTTCCCTGATAATCCAGAACTGGGGAATATCAGGAAAATATATAAATTTACTCTTGAGCCACGACATATAGATGACTTCCAGGAGCTAAATGCCTACCTCCAAGTGTCTCCAGATAACATACTTCGGAAGAAGTCAATCTGCACCCTCCAGACCACCAATGGGCTCCTTGCCTTAGTTGGATGGACCTTGACTGAGATGAAGTACAACTACATGGAGGACATGGACCTTGTCAACATCACAACCCTTGCAGACGAAGAGGTTGAGAAGACACTGAAAGATAAATTCAATATAGTACTGGAGAACAAACTTGTACCAGTAAATGTTCGTGGCTTGCCACCTAATATGGTGGATAAGATCTAACTGTAACACTGTGCTGGATGGGTCTTTAAATAGCCAACAGGAAAGTTCTAAAATTAACATTAATTACATTAATCTCATTTTTAACTTGAGCTAGTCACAAAGCTTGGTAAATTCAAGTACTTTGCTAATTAACTGCATATATCAATTGCATATTTTTTATTAAACCTCTCCTTCTTTAGAAACCAAGACACCTTATAGCTCTGTTTTGCTCATATGCAAATTGCTTTTTGACTCCTTAACTTTTTGTTCACCTTCTCAAGAACTCATTTTATTGCAGATATATTTTGTGGCAAATGAGACCAAAATGATGCAGGAGAGGTTGTGTTACTGTTTAACATGAAAGACCTCTAACCTTTTTTTGGTATTATTTCCAATCTTCTCAGCAACTTTTACAAATTATTCACTTCCCTTAACAGTCTTAAAGTTGAGCTGAATTTGGCTTTTAAAGACTTTGTAGAAAAAAGAAAGGTTAAGACTTTCTCAAAACAAGCCACCATTAGATGCTGATTAGCTTACGAAAAATTGAAAGACTTGAGTCCTGTTCCATTTGCAGAAATTGGCTTAAAGAAATATATTTATCCAAGGGTACCTACAACCTCCCAAAGTCTCTCTAATTTTGAGTACCCACTTTTTCTGAGTCTGATTTATCTGTGTCTCTGAATTCAAAATGAGATCCATAGGACATGAGATAATTCAACAGTTGCTAAAAATCAGAGATTTGGTATCAAAACTGGAAAACAAATCAAAGTTAGATCAACCTTTGCAACCTGTAATCTAAACTCTTGGGACTAAGGCTTCATATGATGTCAAGAGAACCTGACAGTATTATAGACAAAACTCCTCATATTTATTACAAGCAGCATTCTGCACAAAAGCTACCTTAAAAAGTGATATTGTGGATGAAAAGAAAACCCTGGGAAGTGAGGACATGCCACCAGTGTGGTTTCACAGCAGGATATCCATAACACAGAAGCCTTTTACCTTGTGATACCTGTGGTACTGTACAGGATGTGCCATGAAAGAGGGCGACAGAAGAACATCAGTCTTCAGCCAAGGAGAAGACTTTGATGCTTGTTTTAGTCAACCACACAGACCTGTGGGGCACCTGATGTGCCTAAAACTCAGGTGCTTCCCCAGGTGCAGTCTAATGTGCTCTTTGCCTTCCCCAGACAGACCTCCTCTGACATTCCACCTCCATCAGATGAAGGGGAGACAGGCTTGACTGGGAGAGAATTAAATAAACAGCACTGCAGCGCTTTGAGGATGCAGGAGGCCAAGTTTAGGGCAGAAATGCAAAGAAATATTTGCCATGGTATCCATTAGGTGTGGCAGATCCACAATACCTCCCTGCTGCAGCTGAGGGTCATTTGTTCATCCATGGAGCACAGGGACACACAGCCTGCAACACCTTGGCACCTCAGTGTACCCACCAGGGTGCAGATGACCATCCCCCACTGCAACGTGCTGGTTTGCAAAATAACAATACTTAATTTTAAAATGTTACAACACCATTTGCAACAGCCTACTGTAATTATTTACATGGAAAACGAGTTCTTTCTGGTCTTAACCAGGGGAAGACATAAACATCTACTAATAGAGAAGAAACAAAGTTTAATTTGCTCACGGATCAATGAAGTCCAAAAATGTGAATTCATTTTGGGTGGACTTTGCCCTTTCTTGGTATTTAAGATTCAGGAGCAAGGGCCAACAGAGCTTAGAAAGACAATCCTCACAATCTGTACCCCCTCCTGGCATCACTGACTGCTGCCCCTGTAATAAACCACCCAGAAACTTCAATAAATAAAAAGGGATCTTACAAGAGGTAAGTTTATTTTCTTAAAAAACCCCTCCAAACAAAGATACAAAAAACCTGGTTTCTTTGTGATGGTAAAGGTCATAGACAATAACATATGCAACATTCTCTAGGAAAAATGTTCTAAAAATGTGTTGATATAGAGCTAAAATATCACCTGCTATACAGGGGCTCTCAAAGAGGGCAAAGCAGTGATATGCAATTTCAATTCTTCTGCCTTTCATTCTTCAGGAGAAGCTTCACTTCACTATGAGATAGATTCTTTTGTTTAGATACAATAGTAGATATAAATTTAGAACTGCAGCTTCTTGTTGGAAGTCGTGCTTTTAGATACTTATATTTATTTAAAAGTATTGCAAGTGCAAAGGAAGCAAAAGTTCAATCTAATAATCAATAGATTCTGTTTTAAGGGAATAAAATCATGGCTCTTTAAAAACAACTTGGAAAAAAATTACAAACTGTGGATTGTGCAACCCAGAAAGTCCATGTGCTGATGTATTAGGATAAAGGAAGACAAATAACATCTATTTAACAGTGGAATTGCTGATACTGTGTATAGTCCTGGTGAGGAATATTTTTATATGAACACCTTCATTTGCACCTGTAAAGTTCTTCTGCTGATGTTTTCTCTGCATAAATCATAGCCACATTTGTGGGACTGCCTTTTCAGTACCTGCCTTTTCATCTGGTCTGCTCACAATTCAAAAGAACAGCAGCTTTCATCTCCTGTAGTCCAGATCTAATGCTGATCAAGCATATTATGGAGCTGCAGAAAGAAATTACAAATAATATAAACTCAAGAACCAGATTTATGCTGGTGTGATCTATTTAGCATTCACAGTCAGAGTGATAGGATCAGATGTACTCAGACTCTGCAAATCAAAAGAAAAAATGTCGTATTTTGGCTTGAAAGTGTAACTTTTATGTTACATTTACCAAATATTATACTAAGAATACCCTCCAACAATGCTTAGATGTCACTGGAAGCTAAATTCCTCTCTGCAGGAGGTAATGTGTAGTTTTTGCTGGTGCTCTCCATTCTCTTGGGACAGCTGCCTATACACCATGAATATGCACAGCCTGAATCTGCCACTGAGAATCATCCTGAGAAATCCTAGTTTGCAGTACACATTCAGCAGTTCACTGCTGAGTTTTAGGATTGGCGAGTTTTGAGAAAGGTCGGGACTAGAGATGTAAAGCAGCCCCTGTCCATTTTCAGGGTGCCCTGTGAGACACAGGGCACAGGAGGGAATGGAGATGTGCTCTTTGTCTTTTAGGCCACTCATCTCCATTCAGATCCATTATTCCAACACCAAAATGAGTTTCTACAACACTCAGAGCAGACATGACTCAGTGGTCTGTGACTCTTTCAAAGGTCAGAGTTTTTTCAGTTATAATTATCTGAATAAAACTTGACACTTCACAAAAGGTGCAGGAGCATCATGTTAGCTTTTTGTAAGCGGTGGAAGAGCGACAGGTACTGAACGAGTGATTCATTTACTGTCACGTCCATCAGTGGCAGACTCATGAAAAGAACATGTGAATCCTGGCTCAGACTATCCTCCCTCCCACTGGCAGATGACACTGCCTCCCCCAGTGACAATCCTGTCACTGAACAGTGGTTTTAGACCATTTTCCAGGAACCCTTGCCCACACCCCTCAGCGTGATCCTGTATTTCTTCTTAACCCCGCTGTTACAAGGCAAATACAGCAAATCCCCATCTCGCAGCTGCCTCGTATGAAACTGAAATAGCATCAGCTGTTTGCCAGAGGGATGACTCTAAGACAAAAGCAAACCCTCATGTGCACTGCTCTTTGCTCAGGGAGCCATTTGATAGGAATACTTGTTTCCTTTAAAAGCTGCTCTGATGAGGTTCAGTAGATTAAAGAATCTTTGCTGGCAGAGCCAGGGCAGCTTTTAACAGCACCATAAATCACTGATGTAAAGAAACCAAAATACAATTCCTTCCTTTACAGGTGAGATGAACCTCGAAGAGTTTTTTGCAAGAATTGGCTATAAAGGCTCCTCTGAAAAACAAGATTTGGAAACCTTAACCGATATATTCCAGCACTTCATCCGTGCTATTCCCTTCGAAAACCTCAGCATCCACTGCGGGGAGAAAATTACTCTGGAGTTGGAGCATGCTTACAACAAGATCGTGCGGAAGAAGCGGGGTGGCTGGTGCATGGAGAACAACCAGCTGCTGGGCTGGGTGCTGAAGGGCCTGGGCTACGACACCACCTTCCTGGGAGCGTACGTGTTCAACCCCCACCAGAACGCCTACACCACCCTCATGACCCACCTCGTGGTAAAGGTCGTCATTGATGGCAAAGCCTACATTGTTGATGCAGGCTTTGGGTCGTCCTACCAGATGTGGCAGCCGATGGAGCTTGTGTCAGGCAAAGACCAGCCCCAGGGTCCCGGCGTCTTCCGCTTCACGGAAATGAACGGTGTCTGGTACTTGGACAAAATGAGACGGAAACAATACATCCCCAACCAGAGCTTCTCCAGCTCTGACCTGCTGGAGAAAAAAGAGTGTCGGAAGGTTTATATGTTCAGCCTCGAGCCACGGACGATGGAAGATTTCAGTTTCCAGTGCACATACCTCCAGACCTCTCCAGATTCCCTCTTCACAAAGAAGTCCATCTGCACCGTGCAGACCATGAATGGATTCCGAGCGCTGATTGGATGGACACTCACTGAGACCACGTACAACTACAAGGAAAACATGGATCTGGTGGAATTTGTAACTCTTGAAGATGAAGAGGTGGAAAAAACCCTCAAAGAGAAATTCAACATCACCCTAGAGAGAAAACTTGTCCCCATTAATGTTAAAGCATCTTACACAATCTAGATGACCAGGAAAACCTACAGTAATGCTACGTGTGTACAGCACCTTCCGCTGTCTGTGCAATCCCTACTGCAAGGTTATGAGATTCTTTTGCAGGTGACTGAAGGATATATACATTAATATGAGATTAAAGTGAATTTCATTTCGGGAAAAATCAGGAATTTAAGACTCTTGAGTCAGTTAGGTAAAATTACTTGCTATGAGATGACTGCCGTTCAATTTTTGGCACAAATGTAGGATTTGATTTGAATCTGGTTATAAGCTTGGGTAAGAAATATGTCTGGGGAATTTTGGACTGCCTGTAGCACATGAGTATGGATTATTAATTGTGATATGCTGCCAACACATTTTCTAAGGTTATTATAGGGAGACAAGTCATCTGTGAGCATTTAGACAATGAAGTACACATTTAAAACTTCATTTTTCACAAGATCCTACCACTCACAGTTCATCTCATTCCTTTACCTTTAATATGAGTAAAACATTGTCATCTTGGAAAGAGCATTAGGAGGCATAATTCTTTCACCATCATGCTTAGACAAACCATAGTACAAAATGAAAATTATCATCATGTGCATCCCTCTGGCTATTACTGCAGTAAACTGCCCCAAGTAATTTTTGATATGTACCTATTCTTCTGGTGATGAAAATTCTATATATTGCAGTGTTGTTATGGCTGATGGGCTCTAAGGAGGTAACTACTAAGCTTTGTTTCTGAGATGTACTCATACTATAAACTGTGACTGGTGCTTAAATGTCACAGCCGGCTTAGATTTACTTTTGTCCCAAAAGGGGTGGAAATTCTGTATTTTTAGCATTGCACTATGTTTGTTATGAAGCTAAGCCCACTGTACCCTTAATTCTGTCCTGCAAAATGAGGGTCCATGTGGCCGTCCTGAATGGGTACCCCAGCTCAGGAACTTTAATGCCATTAGTGTTTGTTCATCTGTATCAAAGTGAAGAAACAACTGATGGTTGTTTAGCCAAATCTAAAGGAAACCTTTTCTTTTATTTCACAATCATGTTTCCCATTTTTCAGAAAATCTTGTTCCTCCTACCATGCTTCTCTGCAAAAAGCCCAACCAACGAAACCACTAAGAAAGGGGAAACAGATGCATCAAAAAATAGCAGAAACACTGAAAACCCCTCTCTCCCCAATCTGTAATAAGCCTGAGTATTGGTCAAATGTTGATTCCTCCCACTGAATAGTGTATTTTTCCTCAAAGACATCATCTGATCAATAATCTCACAAATGGTCTAAGTGTATACCTGAAAATAAATAAAAGGAAAATAAAGACATTACGAGTTGTTGTAGGTACAGCTGCCCCCAGCTGCACTGACTCCTGCACACACCATCTGCCAGGTGAGGGCTGGTCACTCATGCTACTGATCTGCTGGCCAACCCTTCCCACCTCAAACTTCATAGGATCACAGGATCACAGAGGCTGGAAAAGCCCTTTAAGATCATCATGTTCGACAATCAACCCAGCACCACAACCAAGTTCACCATTAAACTCTGTCCCCAGGTGCCACTTCCAGGGATGGTGACTCCACCACTGCCCTTGGCAGTCTTCCAGTCCTTTACAATCCTGTGAAAAAATTTTTCCTAGTATCTAATCAAAACCTTCCCTGGCATAATTGGAGGCCATTTCCTGTCGTCCAGTCACTTGTTACCTGTTCCTTGGAACCTGTTACCTGTCATTTCTTGAACTAAACAGGCCAATATTGAACAAATGCACAGTGGTGTTGGAGATGGTGAGTTCCTACAGGTACCTGGATGAAGAGGCTGAGGAAGATGATCACTGAAGAGGAGGCCCAGGAGTCATCTCTGCTGGGCTTGGCAGCCAGCAGCTCTGGGCTGGTCATGGTGTGTGCCAGCTCCTTGTGAGACTGGCCGTGGTGGCAGCTCATGGCCTGGCTGCACAGAGAGTTGCACAGGGATGAGGAGCTGAGAGCCAAGCAAGAGGTGACGGGGGACACTAAAAGATCTTACTGAGGCTTTTCTATTAATAATAGAAGTATGGAATTTGTTCAGTAATTTGTGTTCAGGTTATTCCCTCATATTAATGTCCCATTAAGGGTTTTTACCCCTTTCTAAATGATTGATCATGACAAGGTGTTCCCCGAGACCTCAGGGAACATGACAAGCTTCAAAACACTCACCACCCCCATTCTATCCGATGGGATTCTCACGTGCATTCACCCAGCTCACCAAACCACATTTCTCTGTGCCATCAATCACAGCTGTTTTCTTGTCTTGAGGACAGCCATTAACAGGGTGGTTATTTTGCCTCCCAACTTCCCTAGAGATGTTCCTGCTGTTGCTCCCAGATACTTGCTTGGATTTTGGTATGCAAGGGTTTCTCGGGCAGTCACGGGCTCCTATCAGCATTTAACCAGGCCTGCAGTGATGGGACTCACCCAGCTACCCCTTCTACTACTTGGTTCTTACCAAAGATCTACAGAGCTGCTGGTGACTGAGGCTCCAACCATCCCTCTGACTCCCATCTGTTAATAACCACTCTCTTAGAGGGATTTTTCATCTTGATGTGACAATTATAAGCAGGTCCTCACTGTGCAACAGGAAATCACACAAAGGAATGTCAACACATACAGCTAAGGAACAGTTTCACAGTTTAACTAAAGCTCCCCAGAAGCTGATGAAAGCAGGTTATTGAGGTGTGAATGCCAGGCCCAAAATGCCTCTGAGGTTTGAGATGAGAATGGTGTAAAACCAAACAAAACCAAACAAACCCGGAGGCCTCATGCTGGGGTTCCATTAGCAAGGCAGCATTGTAGAAGCTGATGTTCTTCCAGCCTGAAAAGAAAACAAACAACCAAGTCCTTAAAAAGCACCAGCTCTCACAGAAACTTGAATTCACATGTGGAAGGGAACTGTGGGATGTCTGACATCCTTCCCTACCACGATGCTTTATTAGCACTCTCAGAGAAAGGTTAAATGAGAGCCTAAGCGATTTTGCAGTTTTAGTTGCGGACTGTTGTTCAAATGAAGCAAAACAAATGCTTAGAAACCACCTCCCTCCGCCCCCAGCCTCATCTAATTCCAAATACAATTTAAAAGTATGGTTTTCCAATTAAGAGAAAGACAAGACAATTTCTTTTAAAGTCTGAATGCTGGATGAAGTCCCAGAATCCCAGCCCAGCTCCCCGTTGCACACACAGGCAATGCCCAATGGCAATGACAGCCACCCGTGGTTGTAGCATTGCATAACAGTGTCTCATTAAAAAACAAGACACAAAGCACAAGAAACACGGTTCAAACTCCTCAGCACCACTGAACATCCTATCCTGCCCCTCCCCAAGAACCAAAGTGTAATCAGCTCAAGCATTACTAAAGGGAGGACACTGGATGGCTCACTTCAGCTGGACTCTGGNTAGGGGATACACATGACACGGTCACCCCAAGACAAATACTAAGCAGAATAGAAGTAAAAGAGAAACATCAGCAAGAAAGATGAAGTTGCTCAGTACTTCCATGTTTTCAACCCCAGCAGTTATTGCAAAATAAGCACCACCAGCCTGCCAAAGGGAGGGACCAAACTTCACATGACAAGGGACAGACATATGTGAGCTGTCAGTGAGCACCACCTACAACCACACTTCAGGCACCTCAGGGTCACAGGCACAAACACTTCTGGTGTTTGGTAACACTTCACCAGTTCCATTCTGCAGGTAGCCATTTTCTTTAATAAAAACACTACTTAGCCAACTTGCTTCTGTTTTCAAAGAAGAAATAGTTTTCGTTTAGAAACATGACCACGTGGGAAAGTCCTACAGCTTAGGAACTTGCACATAAAATGCACTGGAGTCTGTGTCAGAGCCAAGAAAGCCTGAATTAATGCAGGTTTGCGTGATGAATACTTCACTGCTACACTTATATCTCTGTCAAGAGTAGCTCAAGCACAGATTTTATACAGCAGAATGTTTCTACCTCAGGTAGGAAGCTTGAGTCAGACTTAAATCCATCCATCCATCCATGTATTTATACCATTGGAAATACAGACAGGTATTTCAGAAGATCCCACCATGTCTGTCTGTAACTCTGTACTTAAAGTACATTTAAAAAGGCACACAGGGCTGAGTTTTGCTTTTCTCTTGCTCACAATAACACACTGTGGATGGTGCTTTTAAAGGCACATTTTGCAAACTCCCCATGAATAAAAGATAGTGCTAAAAATAAGTAGCTGGTCTTACTGTAGCACTGAGCCACCAGCTGAATGTGAACAGCAAAGCCCCCAGATTTAAAGACAATAAACTAAAGTCTACCTTTTCTTCACAGTTGGTGTTGGGCATGCTTAGGAAACAGAATTATCCTTCCTCTGTCCCAATTCCAGAATCATGGATTTTCTAGGAAGCTCTTCAGCCTCTCAGGTGCTTATCCATGCACCATGCCACTCACATGTCCAGCTATCCCTCAGGAAATGACATGAAATGAAGGAGGCAGAATGCTCTTTGACTGATGAGAATTACCCCCCATTGGACTGAACAGAACCCTGCGATGCAGGAGAGCTCTCTGCAGAACCCTGACAAAGGAAGACTCCACATGGAATTCATCTGAGCCACTGATGTTATCAAAATAACCCAAAACCTTCTTTACATGGCAGCACTGGAAACTTTCCCAATCCATGGTCTCTCAGGACATGCACTTGCAGTGACATCTCCTGGCTGCTGGTGGTTCACCAGAACACGTTTCACCCCTCAACTATTCAACACAGCCATGCAGAAATTCACTCTCCATTCAAGACATGTGTTCAGAGAGAGAGAGGAATCATTTTTCTACTAATAAGCAAGAAAGAATAATGGGACGTATTCCAAGTTTTTCTTGTGATGACCAACAATAAATCATTTCTTAGCTCAGGTCACATCTTGCATGGGAAGAAAAATGTCTTGCCATCATTAACTTCTTTTCAGCTAGCAGTAATATATGATCAGGTTTTAAGTAATTGAACCAGTAGCATTTAATTAGCTCTGAAAAACTACCTCAGATCATGAATCACAGCCTTTCCACCTGCACGAAGTCCCCGTACTAGGTTGAAAGTATATTTCTCTTTCCATGTGTGATCCATCTTGAATATCTAATTAGGTGCTCCTGATATATGGATTATAGTTCATATATCACATGCAAAATACAGCAGACAGTGTGTCCTTCTTTAAATAACTGAGTTTCACGTCTTGCTTCACTGAGCTGTTAAAAAAAGACCAAAAAAAGCCTTGTGCCCATGGCAAAATGGCCACTCCTCGCTTCAGTTAACAAATTCCTCTCTCTCCAGAGAGCCAGCATTGAGGATGAGTAACTTGGACATCCTGAGGAAATGTAGTAATAGCAATAGTTCTTGTTGAAAGGCTGTACACAGAGAACTGCTATGATTTTAGACAAGACCACACTGACATTTTTCAACGGGCCCAGAGCACCAAATGACCAAAGAGAATGGTGTTTACATCCTAATACTACTTCAGATGGCTTCATCACATGCTAAATAAATCAGTGCTCTCAGCTAATGTTGGGGGACATCTGTGGCCAGCACAAAACAGGATCACTCCTTTTATCAGACTGTGTTAAGCATAATTTTTTTACATTAAATAAGCTAATCCACAATCATTAACCACAAAAGCCCACAGTTTTTATTCAGCTTTCAAGTATGTTTCTGAAACTGTTATTATGCTTTTATGACAAGACTTACATAATTATAAGATTGGATTTTTTTGCTGAAAAAGAGGCAAAATTAGCAAACTTCTTTTGGAAGGCAGAAACTAAGACTCACAATCTGCTCAGATGTCAAGCTGTAAACGTCGCCCAATATTTGGCTTTCTGTATAAAAAAAAGTTTCACTACAAAATCCTCTATTTTTAAATAAACTTTATAAAAAGTAAAATTCAATAAAGTGGATTTTATCTCTCTGTTCTTCTCCCATCTTATTTTTAGCACAGTAAAAAAGCCCACAAACCAAGCATGTTTCTGCTGACTTTTTTCAATTTGAAGAGAGCGCAGATTTCATTTTTGTAATAAAAGCAAGCAGTGAAAGCTGAACTGCCTTAGTGAATTGGACACAGCTCATCTTTACTCCAAATGCTTCTTTCAGATGTCATCCTAAATTGTAAATAATGTTGCTTTTGATTGCACACAACACTCAATTTAACCATGCACAACATTTAAAGAGACTGATGGGATGAGTGCCCCACTCATGAGAAGCTGCTGAGAGAGGAAAGGATGTACAACATCCATTATATACACACCCACTCTGAAAATGTCTGTCCTGTGGATGGTAGAAACTTCAATGAGAACAGAACAGATTCACAAATCCACCCTTTACATTAAATAGCAAAAACTCCAAACAATCTCCAGTTCTTGGTAGTCTGTTTGGTAGGCATTAGGTAACAAGCTCCACTTGTGCAGTTGAATTAATCCTGAGGTTTTAAGAACATTTTCTTAGCCCTTTTACTAGGTCTTGTGTTACTATTCCCCTCTTCAACTTCATCATCTTCATCTTCATCATCATCCTTGAGTACACGTTGGTCCCTTTTTCTCAAAAATTTCTTCCCTATTGTTCCTACTAATGTTTCATATCTGTAGAGAGAATAAAAAAAAAAGTTACACCTTTTACTAAAATCAGAGGAAAAATCATGGAGCATATCCTAAACCTCATCAGCAATTTAAGTGGTGTAAAAAACCTGGTCATTAAAAGCTTGGAGAAGCACAAGTACTACGTGACTTACTACATTATTATTCACTCTGATAGTTTCAATTTGTCAGCAACTGGTAACAAGGAGGGAATTAGCATGAAATACCTGCACATCAAAGGGCAGAAAACCCCTACAAATTATTTTACCCTCAAAAGTGATGGAGATTCCAGTGAATATACACTGGCATTCCTGGAAAATCAATGTGGTACAGGACCATATCTGTTGTGAGTTTTGTTTTATTTTGTTTGTTTCCTTTTTGGGTTTTATTTCCTCACATATAATGCAGTAACATCACATTACCAGCTAGTACTGATTATGTCATAAAATGTAACTTACCTTCTGGCCATTTCTTCATCTGACACATCAGCCTCCATTTTATCATCCTCTTCAATTTCTTCCTCCTTGCACTTAGAGTTCATTTGGATCATTAATTTCTGAAAATGAAGTAAGAAACAGCTTAAACATGTAACCATGACACAATGGCAACCGTGCTGAAATTCACAAGGAGAAGAGCTTAAAAGGTAACAATCAAAATTTAACAGTTATTTGCTGTTCCTGGTTAGGCTATTGTTAAGAAAACTCATGAAGAAAAGGCAACATGCCTGTCTGTTGCTAAGCTGAGCTTAGAGTTTGCCTTTGGGAAAAGAGGCAACAGAGAGAATAGTGTTTTCAGTGTATTGTACTTCTCAAACATCCTAAAGGGCACTCCAAACATCTCCAGGAGACCAGAGTTAGATGGTAATTAATTTTTCACTGTGATGCTAGCACATAGACCTTGAAATGGTTTTGTTAAGAAGGAAGAGTATCTTCAAGGATTTACAGTAAAAGCCATCAAGCAATCATATGCTGAGTCACAGTGACAGCAAGTTCAGTATCTGAAAGAATCCCCTAGTAAATCACCTTGCATGCCTTCTGCAAAGCTCTTAGTCTTTACACCTTCATCCTCCTGCTTCAGTTCAGTGATAACCTTTTCATTACTGTCCCTGTGTACTTCTATCAGCATGAATCATGCTAGAAAGAAATTAAAGACTCTCTTGCCCAGCATTTTTACTTTGGAACTCTAAGACCTTACTTACACAAGTAGGTGTTGAATAAATAGGGTTGAATGTTTGTAGATTGGACTCTGCATTAAATGTCAGAGGGAAAAGTGAGCTTTTGTTCTGGTGAGCAGCATGTAGGATGGTTTCCTCACTTCAGGGAGGGAAAATCTGCAGGAGTCATGCAATTACTGACCATCAGCTCAGGGAGGTAAAAAGATTCTATTTACCAGATGCTGCATTGTTCAACATTTAGGGTTGAATGATGGAGTTTCTGGACACGGGAGGATTTATGGAAAGTGCTGCAAAGGCCAGTAAGGATGCAGTGTGAACACTCAAATCCCCATCCCCCAAGGGCTTCAATCCTAATGTGAGACCACCTCAAACCAGGACACTGAAATGGTACCTCAATTTCTGGATTGAATCCTTTGAAGGACATTCTGCCATAAACGAGATCCTCACATCTCAGAAAGCTTCTCTCTTCTATTATACAGCTCCTGCATGAAACCCCAAACCCAGCATTTTGTCAAACCGTTCACTTTAAAATAATCAAATTAAACAAATGCAAAAAGGATCTGCTGTCTTCCCCCCACACAAATAAACAAAACCACAGTGTATTTTAAACCATCAACTACTTTCTGCTTAATTGCTCTGATAAATCTTTCAGTACAAGGAGCTTAGAGTGCAAAGCAACACTTTTTGCCAGTAAAACTGTGCCAGTTCCACAAGCAAAATTAACTCTCCTGACAAAAAGCACTCTTTGCTGGTATGATTCCACCTACATTAATACCTTTGCCAGAATAAAAATACCATATAAATATCACTCCCCAGGTGGCACTACTATACCAGCAAAAGCTTCTAATTAATTTTTCATTGTGCTGTTAGCCCTGGCATTAGTTGAGTCTGTCAGGATATAAAACACTGTGTCATTCTCTGCTCAGCAGAGACAGATTTCCCCTTCTCCCTCCTTTTTTGCCCTCTTTTAATGAGCATGGAGTGAGAAAAGAAACATGACCCTGAGGCATTCATAATACATGTCAGATAAAAGTACTTCCATGGATTGTTCCATCCTTTTCCTCACACACATGTACCTGTTCCCTCATCCTCTTCATCTCCCATGTAAAACAAACTCTCATGATCACAGAACTCAGGCTCAAGAGATTAAGCTCATTGTCCTGCCTCAAGGCAGTATCAGTTACACATGTGCCGTGAACAGCAGAGGTCCAGCTAACCTGTCCTCAAAAGACTTCCCATGATGAAGAACCCAGTGTCTCCTCAGGCAATCTACTCCAGAGCTTCAATAGCCTTATTGTTACAAAATTTTTCCCAATGTCCAGCTTGAACAGTCCTTGCTGCAACTGAAGCTCAAATACCTTTTTGTCATATCCACTAAGAGCAATGGAAAAGAGTTTATCAATGGCCTTATTCAACTACAGTTAATTCCTTGGGTCCCAGCTTTTTCAAAATTATCTATGTTCTCCCTCAGTGGAATTTTTTTCCACTTTTGAAAGGATGAAACCCAAGCAATTTCAAAAGTAGTTCTCCTGCTATTTAAAGCAACTTTCTAAAGAGCAGGACACTTTTTTCCTTATTAGCTAAGCCTTCCTTTATTTTCACCATTATCTCTCCTATTTCAAAACCAGGATTTGAAGTGAGCTGGACACAAGAGGACAGAACTGTCCTGAATCGACTTAACCATGTGACTGGAGCTGAATTTACTAACACAAGGTTCCAAACTTCTTTTTTCAAATGAAGGGAAAAAGCAGCAATGAATGAATTGGACCCTGACTGAAAAAAACTAATTACATGCATCTAGAAGAATGTGTGAGTGAAAGAAAACAACACACACAGGAATTGGAAGTAGGTCAAACTACACTAGGCAACCACAAGAACAGCCCTAAAAATAATAAAAAAGTTGTAATGCAAATCTGTCAGTATTTTTGCTTCTGTTAACTAGTTATTTATAATACTTATCTTATAGGAAAAAATATGAATATGTTATTTCCATTTCAAAACAATCCAGTGATGATAAGAAGTACAAAAGATTAGAAGCTTACTCTTTTTCCTTTAGATCTGGTACATCAAGATACCAGTGTTCTTCACTAATTATCTTCTTTTCTTCTTCTTCTAGTTGTTTTTTAGTTTGTGAATCCAAACCCCTTTGCATGAACTACAAAGAAAGACACAAACACACAGCTTCAGTTTCTGCATCATGAGTATCTTCTGAACATGCAATAATTACATGATGGCAATTATCCATTACATCGTGTTTAACAGTTGATAACAAGTTAATGCTTTCTGTGTTGTTTTTTCTCTGAGTTTGGTCAAAGTTTGGGCAAACAGACAATGGAAAATTAAAACAGCTGCTGATCACAGCTATCTACTGAAAGTCAAGTCAGTCACATCTGTACTTGCATATAAAGAAGCAGACCTCTCCTGGCTAGTTTTGATGGATTGGAGTTGTCACAATGCCCTAACTTCACTAAGGTTTTTCTAATGTTTCAGCAAAGGCCAGAGAGACGATAATGGTGTTGAAGTTATTGCTGCACAACAGGAACCAAGTCCACCCATACAAACAGCACTGGAGCTCAGAGCTAGAGGTAGGTCATACCAGGCTGGCCATTTTTTGAAACACCTATACTTTCAGCCATCCTCTTCTTTTCTCAGATTTAATGAACTCGATTGCGTTTGTAGCTCTGAAGGCGCAAACCTGCCTTTAGAAGTGGAAAAACTTAAGACTTTGAAACCACAATATGAGGAAAAGTCTTCTGTCTCCTGCTGTGCTAAAGGAAGATGTTCTCAGCTCTTCAATTCTCACTGACCCACCAAAGTACTGGCCCAGGAGTGTATTTAAGCACCTGTTAGCTCACTGCAGGAACACTGCCAAAATAGCCCAGACCAATAATGAAGTTTAGGACAAGACTGCTATTTTTTCCTAATACAAGGACACTCCTGTCACTTGCTTCCTTGGTGATAACCTCTGTCAGAGGATGGGAACAGGCAGGTAGGAACAGTAACCTCTCAACAGCTGGGAGTAGAAGACGACATCTGTCACGGCCTATAGAAAACTGCTGAGAGCACAGAACCACAGACCTGAGACCAGTGACACAGCACTTTAATTTCCATTTGTCTCAAGTCAGGTGCCTGAACTGAGTGACAATTAAGTCTCAACAATGTCAATGAAACATGCTGGAAAAAACCAGAATACTTCACAATTTTATGGTAATAATCCCTATAGTCCCATCCCCCTAAAAGTTGAGACCTTCCTTAGGATCTATAAAAAGTGTTTGAGTAACTGTATCTGTCAGAGGTCTGCATTTATACCAACCTAACTCCCAGACAGAGGCAAGTTTAGCAGTACAGTTCACACTCAGACCTGTAAAAATATAAAGGTAATATAGATGTGTAATGTATGTATTATATACAACCCACACATCTTTTCAGTCTTTACAAAACGCCCAACCAAACCAAACTCAGAAGGTACAAGCCAACAGAGCTAGTGTCTCATTTTCCATTTCCATTTCTATTTGCATCCACTGTACAAGATCTTTAATGAAAGAAAAATTGACTTCTGTTTTCTGAGTCGATTCAAAATATGTCAAAGCTTTCCAATTAAAATTACAGTATCTTCTTGAGGAAAATAAGTGAATCTATCATGTGGAAAAACATATTGCTCAAGGAAATTGGTTAGCCAGTCAGAAATCTCAACACAAGAAATTCTGCTACAAGAACCCAATTAAATAATCATTGCACACTCCATTTTAAAGATTATGTTCCTAAAGATTACTACAGGAAAAACCTAGATAAAAATTATGTGATCAGGTTTATCTCAAATGTAAACACACACTGATGAATTAAAAATATACCCGTTCTGGTAGACACAGAATATGTAAGTCAGTAATTGAGAGGTTGTTTGGGTGAGCTTCCCCATGCAATGGGACCTGGATCAAATGGTGCCAGATCTAAAAGTTTGTCTCCACGTGGCCCAGTACTTGGTGCAAATGGTCCTTCCAACAGCACCAACCACACATCACCTGTGGGTGCCACTTCACCTTCTGCTGAATTCTGGTAATACACTGGATCACTACCTGCAGAGGCAGCTGCTAAAGGCTTAATTAAAACATTTGTAAACAGGAAGATCTGCAGAAACAAAGTGCTAAATGCAAGATCTGTGTACGACCTTTTCAAAATCTACTGATCTCTTCAAAGCTGGTTATTATTGACTGGACTGTGAAGCTGCAAATGTCATGGCAGCATATGCACCTGGCTGGTTCTCCACAGCCTTCTGCAGAAAAACAATCTAAAAACCTGCTTTTGAAATCTCCAGAGGGTGAGTAAACTGGCAAACAACAGAAATAGAAATTTCATTCTAAAAGTGCATCATATAAAAATAAGGAAAAAGAATGATGCTGCCATCCGGGTTATGGGAGTCTGACTGTGTCACACACTGCTGGCTGACTCAGTTCAACATGTACTCCCTTTTGAGAGCGAGGCAAGATGTATTTTGTTCCTTCCATGTACAAGTTTTAGATTTAGCAGCATCTGTTAATTAGGGTAAATATTCCATCATGCAACTGTAGCAGAATGCACTTTACGTGAAAAATTGAACTGAAGTCAGCTAACTCTTTTCAGCCAGAATGTGAAATATAGCCCCATATAAATACGTAGGGGAAAAAAATAGCTAAATAAAACACCACAAGTAAGAAGCCACAAAGGCCCCATCATATTCGGTTTAAAAAATTGAATATTAACCAAAAAAAAAAAAAAAAGGGAACTCAACTTTTCCTGGTTGTTTTCCAGCAATAAAGGACCATCAATCAGAGGAGAACGTACTCTACTGAATTAGGAGTTGTAGTACACGGTGTGAAGCAGAATCCATTAGCCAGCAAGCAGAGACTAATTTCACACTGCTGACACGAAATTCACAACTCCAAGGGTAACAGGCACATCGGGATGCTACTAAGATCCCTGGCATTTATGAGCTGGGAAAGGTGGTTAATACTGGGTATTAATCCCCATTCAGGCTGGGATTTCCTTAGCCAACAATGTAAACAGAGGTAAAAACGGACACACCAAAAACTAAACTTTTTTTTCTCTTCCATAATAAAAGCCCCACCCCCAAGTAAAGCAAGCAGCATCGATATTTTCATTTCAGTGTGCTGGTGGTGGGAAATATCTTTGTTTAAAATCACAATAAGCAGCCCAGCTGCAGAGGAGCGAGGTGGAACGAAAGCACTCCCAAAAAGTGCGCTGGAGTTGGCTCTTGAGGCCAGACTTTTGCTGGAATCACGAATTTGCTCTCCTGCACCAAACCGTGCAGTTTGTAACCTCCGACACCGCTCGCAGTGTTTAAGCAGTTCGGTGTCGGCAGCAGCGATGTCCTGCCGGGGGAGCAGCCCAGCAAGCCCGAGAGGGCCGGGGAGCTGGCCATGGACAAACACATCTGTATTCAGAGTGTGGGCGGTGAAATCCAGGGCACACCGACAGCCGCCCTTCAGCCCGGGCAGGCGCCACGTGGCCAGCGATGGGCACGGGAATGCCCCACACCAGGGGCTCCGGGACGGCCGCGTGTGGCCGGAGACACCCATCCCGGCCGCGGCTCCGAGCGCCGGGCCCCGCTCGCCACCGGCCCGGCCCGGCCCTGCCATAAAAATAACAAGTTTACGGTTGTGCGGGGTGAGGCAGATCGGGCGTCTGAGCAGGGGATAAATCCGGCTCGGTATAAAATGGTAAATCAGTAGGGGAGCCTGACGTGCCTTACCCATGCTTGTGTGTTGTTTAGTGCTGCCGGCTTACAGCTTCATCCATAATTTTCTGATGCTTTAAAAAGAGAAAAAAATACATCTCACACTGGCGTTTGGAGACTGCCTGGCTTGTTAAGCTTTTCTTTTTTATAATCAGCACTGACTTTTATTTGAAAAAAAAA